>JASEVX010000002.1:11823149-12113120 GCA_031761405.1 Serripes groenlandicus
AAAGGATGTCAAAGCGGAATGTCAATTAGCCCGTACATTGCTAGACGCGCCTCAAGTATATCTTTTTACAAAAGGTGCGTCAAAACATTCTAACGCTTGTCCAAACAAAGACGATTTAGTTTGTTTAAAGTGTCCATATAGACGTGTTAGATGTTTTTAGTAATTTTTAATATAAAAAATATATTAATTTGATACCGTTTCAACCGTCCTTGTCATACTATAAAGCTGTCCTTGTCATAGGGGGAATGTCACTACTATTATGGAAAAATAAGTTTCCTTTTTTTTTTCTCGCTTTTTGTGGCGATTGGTTTGAACAACGTTTTAACCGTTCTTGTCATACAACAGCCGTCCTTGTAGTCCTTGCATTATTTAGTAGGACCGGCAGCAGACGTAGTGTTAAAATATGTGAATAACAAACTAGCAATTTCCCCTTTTTTCTCACAATGTTTTCAACAATTTCAACAATTTGATGATAACCATTTTCCAAAGGTACATATCTCTCATATGGCTTTTTTTTTCAGCACAGAATAGTCTTTTTCTATTTTGTCTGGAAAAGGGTTATTTGACTTAATTCCTGTGGACTTAAAATAGATTTGTTACCTCAATGGTTAGTTATTTCAACCGAAAAGAAATACGAATTGAATGATTTAGGTGTCAACATCAAAGGACGAAGGTCTACGCTAAATTAGTTACCACATACTTCCCATATTGCCATAGTATTGGAGTACATATCACCCTTTCATTGTAATCACATTTTCAGGGTCGTCGAATTGGAAGACTTATATGGGAAAGAAGACAATCGTATCAATTGAAGTTATTTATTTTGTTTCCGTCATAAAGTCGAGCAAAAAGTTGACATAACACACGAGTTGTTTGTTTGTTTGTTTGTTTGTTTGTTTGTTTTGCGTGGTGTTTAACGCCGCTTTCAATAGATTTTCAGTTATATCACGTCGTTTCCTGGGTTGGTAACCAGTACTACTGGTCCGTTAATGCCAACACCAGCCGGTCAGTCCAAATGCGTTTACCCCCACAATCCTGGGTTAGTAACCAGTACTACTGGTCCAGTTATCCAACACCAGCCAGTCAGTCCCAATGCGTATACCCCCACAATCCTGGGTTAGTAACCAGTACTACTGGACCGTTAATGCCAACACCAGCCAGTCAGTCCCAATGCGTATATACCCCCACAATCCTGGGTTAGTAACCGGTACTACTGGTCCATGAATGCCAACACCAACCAGTCAGTCCCAATGCGTATATACCCCCACAATCCTGGGTTAGTAACCGGTACTACTGGTCCATTAATGCCAACACCAGCCAGTCAGTCCCAATGCGTATATAGCCCCACACTCCTGGGTTAGTAACCAGTACTGCTGGTCCATTAATGCCAACACCAGCCAGTCAGTCCCAATGCGTATATAGCCCCACAATCCTGGGTTAGTAACCAGTACTACTGGTCCATTAATGCCAACACCAGCCAGTCAGTCCCAATGCGTATATAGCCCCACAATCCTGGGTTAGTAACCAGTACTACTGGTCCATTAATGCCAACACCAGCCAGTCAGTCCCAATGCGTATATACCCCCACAATCCTGGGTTAGTAACCAGTAATACTGGTCCAGTTATCCAACACCAGCCAGTCAGTCCAAATGCGTATACCCCCCCCCCCCCCCCCCCCCAATCCTGGGCGCCAATGATGTAAAGCCATTACTAACATTTTTGGTAAGACCCGGCCGGGGGTCAGTTACGCGACCTCCGGAACCAAAAGTGAACACCCTGCCTTTATATACCACCGAGACAGTTGACATAATAAACGACAATAATGCGCAGTTACCCCCCTTTGTCTGAATGTTTTCAACCTTATTCAATTTACAATAACATTATTTAAAGATATTTTTCGTCTGCTGAACAGGTTTGTTTATAGGAAAGGGTTAACAAATATTGGCCCTCGGCGTACCAGGGAATGACAATCACATCTTGGGAGTGCATTCGTCTTGGGCTCTATCAAAGTAGATGTACTCAGAACGGGCTCTCCATTTCAAAAGTGTAATAGTGTAATCTGTTTCGAATGCGTCGTTGTCGTACCTATAAACATTATATTGGCTTCTCAAAAGTGTAATAGTAATCTGTTTCGAATGCGTCGTTGTCGTACCTATAAACATTATATTGGCTTCTTAACCCTCGCCCTTATCTTCCTCTACGCGACATTAAAACTTTCCCCCTTACAGACGCTCTTGCAGCAAACAACGTCACAAAATAGAAAATATATATAATTAAATGGATAACCTATGACTAAAAGTGGTAAGCATTGTGGCAAAAGGAGAAATTGCTGGTTTTGAGCAATTTCTTCTTTGAGCAGTCATTCCATTTCAAAAATGTTTTATATATAGTGTTCTGTTACGGACGCGTCATATTCTTAGCTATAAATATTTTCCCTTTCCCTCATATGACGATTCTGCAGCAGACGACTTTGAACATATTTTGTCACAAAATAGAAAATCTCTATAATTAAATGGATAACATATGACTAAAAGTGGAATACATTGTGGTAAAAGGAGAAATTGCTCGATTTGAGCATTTTCTTCTTTTGTCACAATGTTTTCAAAAAGTCGTATGCTACAGGTTTACTCTAGGTGGAAGGAGTTAACAGCATTAACGTATCTTGTTGTGCATGACTTACGGAACATTCGTGCATTCTAATCTAGGCTAGAGTGTTCGCTATGCATCTATCAATATTTCCTATTTAGTAAACATGGGGGCGTAAACACGTACGAACGTTGTCACAACATTTAAATACCCCGATTAAACAGATTTAAACAACACGAATGAGCCGTCCCGCGAGAAAACCAACATTGTGGACTCTGCATATCGAAACGGATCAGCCTAAGCATGCCGCGCAGGCTTACCTGAACAGACACTTTTCACCTAGGGACTGCGCAGGCTGATCAGGATCGAAACATTACGTAGAGGCCATAATGTTGATTTTCTCGTGGGACGGCTCATATATTGTTTCATTAATTTTCGTTTTCAAAGTCACGGTTCGTTAATTTTCCTACTTTTCAAAGGATGCCGGCCTCAGGGTAATTTCATCGAGAACGTCAAGAATACAAAACAATACAATACAATACGATACAATGCAATACGAGGCAATAACTTTATTTGCAATTAAATGCGTTTATATGTCTCTGCTCTGGTCGACCAATCAATGGTGACGATACCGAATGCAGAAATTTAGCGGGATAAGTGTTAAGTGGACATTCTAGGCGTGTCCAAGTGTTGGGCAACTTCAATCCTTACCCATATAACATAATAGTATGCGGACTCATGCTGACGCCTGTGCAGCGGACGACATTTTGAAAACATTGTGGCAAAAGGAGAAATCGCTCATAATGAATTTTAATTAACCCTTTCCCTCATATAGACGCTTTCTGACGCCTCTGCAGCAGACAGCTTTTTGAAAACATAGTGACAAAAGTGTCCTTTTGCCACAATGTTTTCCACTTTTAGTCATAGGTTATCCATTCAATTATAAAGATTTTCTATTTTTCGACAAAATATGTTCAAAGTCGTCTGCTGCAGAAATGTCGTATGAGGGAAAAGGTTAACTCATTTGAAAAAGAAAAAAAAAATCATTAACAGAGATTTTTTATATTTTTTTCTTAATGTTTTTAAAGTCGTCTGCTGTATATTTGCTGTACTTAGAGGATAAAGGTTTATTGGACATTCTGGGCGTGTCCATGGGTTTGGAGACTTTAGTGTTGTTAATCCGAAATACTTTCTTATCGCTATGGAACCAACGATGATGCTATTCGATTTACCCAATATCAGATGTTATTTGTTGACTTTTCTGAAAAGGAGATAATAAACCCTTTCACACGTAACATATCTGCAGCAGACGACTTTGAAGACATATTGGCAAAAATATGAAAAATCTCCCTAAATGAGTGTTTACTTATTTAATAGAGATGAAAATAATGTAGCAAAAGGGGAAATTGCTCATCATGAGTGATTTCTCCTTTTGCCACAAGGTTTTAAAAATTCGTCTGCTGCAGAGTTGTCAGAAAGTGTCTGTATGTGGCAAAAGGTTAAGATTCGTACATGAAAAAGAAAAAAAGGGGAAAATGATTAATCACTACAAACAACGAAGGTATATAACTTAAAGAGGGAATATGTCCCTATATTCCAGGTATAACTTAAAGAGGGAAATATGAATATGTCCCCATATTCCAGGTATAACTTAAAGAGGGAAATATGAATATGTCCCCATATTCCAGGTATAACTTAAAGAGGGAAATATGAATATGTCCCCCATATTCCAGGTATAACTTAAAGAGGGAAATATGAATATGTCCCCATATTCCAGGTATAACTTAAAGAGGGAAATATAAATATGTCCCCATATTCCACGATGTTTAGTTCGATCCCCGGCAGGGTCATAACAAAGAGTTATGGTCGCGCCGCGGGTTTAGCAAATTTACGACTGATCGTAACTGGTGTAAGGATAGATGGACAAGTAGTACTTGTGCCTTACCCAGGAAACGCCGTGATATTACTAAAATAAATATGAAAGCGGCGTAAAACCAAAGAACATTCAATTTAGTTTAGAGTTGATTTATTTGTATCACATGACAATGCTTGTATCCGATGTAATATACCCATTACGTATTTCTTTATATATGACACGTGTAATATAACATGACCGAATCTCTATTTGTGTATTCATCCGCGAATGTTTACAAAATGGCTGAGAAAGTGTACTCGTTAAACACAAACTTCACGATAGATGGACGAGGTAACGGAACCATTACCGGTCATAAAAATATCTTCTAGTGTGATAAGATAACAGTCTATTAAGTATTACATGTTGGTACTATTTTCTGACAGTGAAAAAAAAACGATTTTCTTTTTATGTTTCGTCATGTGATAAAAGGAATCTGACATTCGTTGTCATTTCATAAAGTTTTATCAAACTCGTCCAAGAAATGTGTTATTAAGCTCGCTTTATAAAAACATTCTTGAACTCGTTTAATAAAACTTTATATAAAATGACAACTCATGTCAGATCCTGTATATATAGTACATTTATTTTGCTTACACCGTATACAAATCACTGTTTATGTCCGCTTTCTGAATACATCGAAAGTCGCCTGATGCAGATCCGTTAAAATATTGTCGTCATGATTAAATTAGGTTAAACACCCTTTCCCACATACAGACGCTCTCTGATGCCTTTTGCAACAGGCGACGTTTGAAAACATTATGGCAAATGATGAAATTGCTCATGATGAGCAATTTCACATTTTACCGCAATGTTTCCAATTATTTGTTATAGTAAAACTCTCATTATTGGATATTTTTTCACATGTATGCCAAGCTGTTCACAAAGTCGTCTCTTGCAGTTTTATTGTGTTAACCCTTTCCCCTCATATAGACGCTCTATGACGCCTCTGCAGCAGACGGCTTTTTGAAAACATAGTGACAAAAGAAGAAATTGCACAAAACGTGTAATTTCTCCTTTTGCCACAATGTTTTCCACTTTTTGACAAAGGTTATCCATTCAGTTATGGAGATTTTCTATTTTTTGACAAAATACGTTCAAAGTCGTCTGCTGCAGAATTGTCGTATGAGGGAAAGGGTTAAGGGGGGGGGGGAGGTTATTATTTCGCACGGATGCTTAATCAAAGCACTGAAAGTGCTGACGGCTTGGGGGCTGCAGGAAGGAAATGTGAAAGGAAATAACAATTGCAGCTTATGTTTATGTACTTATTGTTAAGAAGTTGAAAGATCATAGCAACAATAGTAAATAGTATGAAACTGCCAATTTGAAAACATGAGGACCTTCTTGGCACTATATCGCAATCCTGGGTGCAAGAGCTCACAAGTATACACATTTAAGACATGAAGAATCAAAGGAAACCTTGACAGCAGGTTTAGGCCGAATATTTTGAAGTTTCTGCCTTATTATATTGAGAGATATGTCAATGTTAAATTAACTTCCATTAAGTAGAAATAATTCTCTAAACCATGTACTAGACTGGGAGAAAGTGTTTGATCAATCTAAAACTCATCAAGACGATTATTCTGACAAAGATTCAAAATGCAACCTCCAGGGTGTTATCAAGATTTTCCTTCATTTGGCCTAGTGACCTATTTTGGCTTTACCTGATATTACTCATATTCGAACATGGACTAGATATCACCAATAAAAACATTATGACAAAGTGTTAAGCTGCTAAAGCAAAATAATGCGGCCTTCAGAGTATTAACAAGATTTTCCTTCAATTTGGCATAGATACCTATTTTTTTTACCCGGCATGACGCATATTCGAACTTGGCCTAGATATCATTAAGATAAACATTCTGACCAAATTTTAAAAAACGTGGCTTCTTCACTGTTGACAGGACTTACATTCAATTGGCCCTAGTGACCTAGTTTTTGAACAGACATGACAAATATTCAAACTTGGTCTACATATCATCAAGACAAACATTCTGATACAGTTTCAACATGCTCAATTTAAGAATTCAGCCTCTAGAGTGTTAACAAGATTTCCCTTCAATTTGACCTAGATATCATTAAGATAAACATTCTGACCAAATTTAAAAAATGTGGCTTCTGGAGTGTTAACAAAAACGGGATAACACACCATGAACAGAAACAAATATTATATGTTGTGTTGGAGTCGACAAAGGTGTATTAGATACGGTAAGAATATATATGCATGTATGTATGAGCCGTTCCACGAGAAAACCAACATTATGGACTCTGCGTAATGCATCGACCCATATCAGCTTAATCATGCCGCGCAGGCTAACAGGACAGACACTTTTCGTCTCATGTGGATTTTCTGTTTCATGAATCATTACTCTATACCTCTATCCCCCTGAGACGGAATGTGTCGGCCCGGATCAGTCTGCGCGGTCTGCGCATGCTGATCTGGTTCGATACATTTCGCATGTACATAATGTTTGTTTTCTCGTGGAACGGCTCACATGTAACACAATAGTATTTCCGATTGATTTGGGAAGTTATCTCCGTTTTCTAAAAATTAGTTTGTACTAAGAAAAAGTTCAAAACACAATACGGGTCAAGGGTCAAACTCGAGTAGGAACTTGTCACTCATAAATAACTCCCACTTATATCCATTGTTATAACCCTTTCTCTTCTACGGACGATATTCGACGCCGTATGCAGCAGACGATAATCAAAACTGTGCTGAAAAGGAAGGCATTGCACGAAACGCACTATTTGTATTTTTTTTTTTCAACAATATTTTAGAATATGTATTAAGAGAATAGTTCAACTGTGCCATATATTACACGGTGTTGTCAGAGCAGTTGACTTTAAAATAGCGTATCGGGTGACTGAACAAAGAGACCATATCAATAAATTGGACCGGTATAGGAGAAAGTGGGTCGTTCTTGATCGAAAACAATGAGGATCAAAACATATCAAAAAATAATCGCAATTCACGTTTAAACGGGTTCTTACACATATGCAGCAGACGTCTCTTGAACACATTATGCCAGAAGGAGAAATTTTCTCGTAAATGATCATTTTTTCCGTTTGCTACAATGTTTTCAACTTTATTCAATAGTTATACTTTGATATATAATCAAATCATAACTGTAGCAGAAACAAAAAAAATCGCAATTCATGTTTAGACGGATTCTTACACAGCTGCAGCAGACGTCTTCCTGACACATTATGACAATAGGAGAAATTTACTCATAATTATCAATTTCTCCCTTTGCTACAATGTTTTCAACTTTATTCAATATTAATACTTTAATACTTTCATTTATAGTCTAGAGTTTCTCATATGTGTCCGGATATGGTTTTAAAGTTGTCTGCTGCATATTTGTTGTATGTGGGAAAGGTGTTCATCAGAACGACGGTTTGTATGACGTCAGATAGTGTAAATTTCTAGTCAAAATGAGCAATTTCTCTTTTTCCCAAAATGCTTTCAAAAATCATCTGCTGCCGATGCGTCAAAATGCGTTCATATGTGGGAAATGGTTAACCCTTTCCCTCATACGACAATTCTGCAGCAGACGACTTTGAACGTATTTTGTCAAAACATAGAAAATCTCCATAATTGAATGGATAACCTATGGCAAAAAGTGGAAAACATTGTGGCAAAAGAGAAATAGCACGTTTTGTGCAATTTTCTTCTTTTGTCACTATGTTTTCAAAAAGCTGTCTGCTGCAGAGGCGTCAAAATGCGTCCATATGTGGGAAATGGTTAAAAGAGGAGTGTCATTAAAACACCAAAATCTGCAGCAGACGACTTTGTAAAATAATAACTTCCCATGTATATGTCATGTTAATCCCATTTTCTCGGAATGTGTTAAGTTCATAACTAAATCTTGGAATTATGATCAGTTGCCTTTAACCCTTTCTCTCATATAGACGCTTTCTGACGCCTCTGCAGCAGACGGTTTTTTTTAAAACATGGCAACAAATGAAGAAATTGCTCAAGACGAGCAATTTCTCATTTTGCCACAATGTTTTCCACTTTTAATCATAGGCTATCCATTCAATAACAATAGATTTTCTATTTTTTGACAAAATATGTTCAAAGTCGTCTGCTGTAGAATTGTCGTATGAGGGAAAGGGTTACAAAAAATAGGCAAACACATGGAATCTAGTTAACAATAAAATATAATCAATGTCTTGAGTTGAAAACTTAGTTAAAAGCTCAATATGCGTTATTTTCCTTTTACCACAAAGTTTTATTAACCCTTTCCCTCATATAGACGCTTTCCGACGCCTCTGCAGCAGATGGCTTTTTGAAAACATAGTGGCAAAAGAAGAAATTGCACAAAACGTGCAATTTCTCCTTTTGCCACAATGTTTTCCACTTTTTGTCATAGGTTATCCATTCAATTATGGAGATTTTCTATTTTTTGACAAAATATGTTCAAAGTCGCCTGCTGCAGAATTGTTGTATGAGGGAAAGGGTAAGTTGTCTGTTGCTGTGTGTTGGTGTGTATATTTATATATGAGCCGTTCCACGAGAAAACCAACAATATGGAATGTGTATAATGTATCGACCCAGATCGGCCTGCGCAGTCTCAGAGGGTAAGGAGAAATAAATTAATGATTAAAATGACTAAAAAGTGTCAGTCCGGGTTAGCCTGCGCGGCATGCTAAGTCTGATACGGGTCGATACTTTACGCAGAGTCCACAATGTTGGTTTTCTCGTGGAACGTTGCTTGGAAAGAATGGTGTATGAAGTACTGGTGTGAAAAAGCCAATGAGTAGGTGAACTGGCCGCTGTGATATGACTGATAAATTGTTGAAAACGGCGTTAAACCCAAATCAATCAATCAATGGATCTCATGGAACGGATCATATCCTTTATACATGTCTCTGATAGGCGCCATAAACCGTCAGTATGTGGGAAAGGGTTAAGACATCAACTTTCTCGACGCGGCGCATTCTTTTTAAGTGTAATTTCTTCCGATCATTTAGTATACAACCATAAAGTTATAGGCTAAGTGACCAGGACTATTCATATACGGTCGAAGTACGCTAAAGGCTTGTAGTGATTTCATTGAGGATTAATTATACACTGCTAACAAGTAAGACATTAAATATTAGATATTTATAAAAAACAGTTTGGTACATGTAAGAAATGTTAACTTTTGTTTCAATTCTTACTGATAAATAATTCAGACGGAATTAATGAAATGTTGAAACTTCGGCAAATATTGCTTATACTAACAACAAAGTAAGTAAGTAATAGTTAAAAACTATTTTGGCAGTAAATGTTGAAAAACAGTCAATTGAAAGTCATAAAATGTACACGATTTGGCTTACTGTTTATGTCTACCCAGTAAAAATGAAGCATACACGATCAATATTTAGATGTTTATCGTACTCGCAAGTGATTCTACCCCATAATTATGATTTTAATAATATTTCAAGACATGTTTTGTACATTTTTAACAGTTTGACTATACTATCTA
The DNA here is from genome assembly GCA_031761405.1 of Serripes groenlandicus. Taxonomy (NCBI): domain Eukaryota; kingdom Metazoa; phylum Mollusca; class Bivalvia; order Cardiida; family Cardiidae; genus Serripes; species Serripes groenlandicus. Next base: position 11,833,125 of record JASEVX010000002.1, read on the forward strand.
TAATCTGGATTTCAGCCCCTTGAAGTTAAACTTAATGTTTTGATGAGTGTTATCTTTTCGTTGTTGTCTTTTAAACCTTAGATAGTTTTATTTAATAAAACATGTCAAATTTAAAAATATTTCGATATATATTCCTAAATTATTAAACGCGTGTAAGCTTCATGGTCTTTCTAGATTAGCAGACATAATCATTGTAAACAAATTATAATTCCTTCTTAAATAATTTAATGAATTGATAAATCGTAATATTGAGAAAAGTTCATGTCTGATCCGTTTAATGTCTTAAACAGAAGGATGGACTCATACAAAAGCGTTTTTACAAAAAAGCACTTCGTGGTAAAATAATAAGTTCCCCTGTAGGTAATGTTAATCCCATTTTCTCGGAATGTGTTAAGTGCATAACTAAATCTTGGAATTATGATTAGTTGCCTTAATAAACCATTCCCTCATACCACACATCAGATTTTGAAAACTTAGAGACAAATAATGGAAGCTCTATGAAATGTAAGACTAACTATTGAATAGAGTTGAAAACATTGTGACAGAAGGAAAAATATCTCATAATGTATTCAAATATCGACTGCTGCAGATGCGTCAAAATGCACCTGTTTGTAGGGAAGAGAACTCTGTGTATACAAGAGAAAGTTGATGCAAGGCATCAATGTCGCCGGAAAAGACTGCATTGATTTATTTATGTATTCTTGACTTTCCTTAGTCTATTCAAACATTAGGAACGTTGAAATGAAAACATTTGCTTATAAAGTTTATATTCATACCTATACATTAGGGTATCTATAAAAAATTAACGAAATGTGTACACATTTATCTGGCTTAAATTTAATTTTGCTGTTGTTACTTATTTAAATAATAGTATTCATTCATATAATTTCAATGTTTGTCAATCTTATTCGAATCACAAGGTAAATATCCTGGTATTGCTTTAAAGGGAGGTAATTTGAAGAAAACACACAAAAGTCTTCAAAAGGAGAAATATATCAGCATTACCGTCTACAGTTTAAATTGTTCTATTGTTTGTGGATTTAAAAATGTTCTTTTTTTCTTATTTCTACATGTACAACGAAATATTGCGGCTTCTCTTTGACGCTTTGCGTCAAACATTCGTCTTGTACTTGTCTAAAATAAAATAATATCACTCGCTTTTTCATATCGAAATGCGCATGCGCGAAAATCGATGTTAAAGGTCACGAAACTACACAACAGAATAGGGTCTATATTTAGCTTAGAAACAGTTCCTACTTTAGATATTCATGGATTAACATTATTAAATGAATTCTACACAAATCAAGACATCTCTTTGAACATGAAAACAACATTTAGTAAGTTAAAATTGCTATTAAAAGGAGAATCCGAAATTGACCTCAATGATGACACATAAGAGTCTGCATTAGGGGGTGTTGGTTCACGTCTTGAAGGGACCACTTTTGTCTTCGTAAATAAGACAAAAAACTTAAATGCGAGTGAAATAAAAAAAAACTGCAAACATTAAAAAATCGGAATATTTATTTCATTTTAGATGTGTCATTTATTAGTGTTCGTAAACAACCACAATTGTAATATGTTCAAATCATCTAGATTTGTTTCTTTCTAATAATAAGCCGCCCTCCCATGTGATTTCCGAAAAGCTATTAAAAATAGAAGTCGCGGGCTTCTGCCCGGCGACTAATAAATGAAAAGATAATAGATTTGAAAACATCGTGGCAAAAGCCGTCTATTGCAGGATCGGAATGGATATTTCACAGCACTGACTTGTCTATATGGGACGCTTAACACGTGATTGAGTATAAATTTAGAACACATGAGTCATAGATATATATTTAATAATATTGAGTGATTTGGGATTTGTTAGCTTTACATTGGTTTACCCCTTCTCCTAAATGCTATTTATAAAGTGGTTTGCTTTTAACCCTTTCCCTCATACAACTATTTTGCAGCAGACGACTTTGAACATTTTTGGTCAACAAATTGAACATCTCTATAATTGAATGGATAACCTATGACTAAAAGTGGAAAATATTGTGGTAAAAGGAGAAATTGCTCGTTTTGAGCAATTTCTTTATTTGTCACTATGTTTTCAAAAAGCCGTCTGCTGCAGAGGCGTCAGAAAGCGTCTATATGAGGGAAAAGGGTTGACGAATTGTCTGCAGCAGAGCTTGAAATATCGTTTGTGTCAATTTCAGATCAAAACAGTTGTAAGTTGTTTGTCGTTTTACTCGTACAATTAGATTAACCACAGATTAGATATATATATCGTTTGAAAGCATTTCGAAAGAGTTTACGAAAGAAATTCTCTACAGTTTTATTAAAATGTATATAGCGGTATATTATGGTATAGACCGTATCCGTGCAGGCTAACCTAGTTCTGCACTATTCACCAATTATTCACAGATTTCAAGAAACGTCTGTACACTTTACTATTATATCCATTTGAACCCTTAACACTTTCCCTCATATAGACGCTTTATGACGCCTCTGCAGCAGACGGCTTTTTGAAAACATGGTGACAAAAGAAGAAATTGCTCAAAACGAGCAATTTCTCCTTTTGCCACAATGTTTTGCACTTTTAGTCATAGGTTATCCATTCAATTATATAGAGTTTCTATTTTTTGACAAAATATGTTCAAAGTCGTCTGCTGCAAGTTTGTTGTATGTGGGAAAGGGTTAAGCATAGAGGCGGAGACAGTTATTTTTGCCAACGTGTAATAATTACGCTAAGGTTGCATTTTCCTATTATAATTATAAGCGAAATAATGTGGCAAAAGGGGGATAATGCTCAATTTCTCCTTTTGCCACAATGTTTTCAAAATGTTGCTCGCTGCACAGGCGTCAGCATGAGTCCGCATAATATTATGTTATATGGGTAAGGATTGAAGTTGCCCAACACTTGGACACGCCTAGAAAGTTCAAGTAACCCTTATCCCACTGAATTCCTGTAATCGGTATCTTCAACCTTGATTGGTCGACCAGAGCAGAGACATATAAACACATATATATGTCTCTGACCGGAGGCATTTAATTGCAAATAAAGTTATTGCCTCGTATTGCATTGTATCGTATTTTATTGTATTATATGTTATTGTATTATATTGTATTATATGTTATTGTATTATATTGTATTATATGTTTTTGTATTATATTGTATTGTTGACGTTCTTGATATATTATACCCTGAGGCTGGCATTCTTTGAAATTAGGACAATTGAAAACTTTGAAAACGAAAATTAATGAGACAATATATATTAAATAATGATAATTTTAATTTCCCTATGTCACAATGCTTTTCAAAAGTCGTATGAGGGAAAGGGTTAACTTCAAAATTAGAAGTTGTTTGTTTGTCAATGGCTGATCAGACACAATCCAGTGTCTCGGGTATAGTGATTTTTACAAAAGAAGGCGTTTACTGTCGTCTCTTTCAAATAGAACTCGTCCAAGTTTATTATTTATTGAACTCTCTTTTCCCCACATAAAACAAATCTGGACCATGCGACTTTGAAAACGCCTTGGTGAAATAAAAAAATAAAAACCCTTCTAGATACGAATGTTTAATTATTGAATAAAGTTGAACACGTTGTAGCGAAAGGAGAAATTGCTTATTGATTTTTTGCGAACTATATTGACTAGCGTATGTATGAAGAGATCATATAGTTTATAGAGAGGATGTGTGTTATAGGGCATATTCCATTAAGGTGTGCAATCCCATAGGAAGAAGATTATTATTACATAATAATCACCTTCCAAAAACCCTTCTAGATACGAATGTTTAATTATTGAATAAAGTTGGACACGTTGTAGCGAAAGGAGAAATTGCTTATTGTTAGTGATTTACCATTTAAGCCGTGCCGCGAGAAAACCGACACTGTTGACTCTGCGTTAAGTATCGACCCGGATCAACCAAATCATGCCGCGCAGACTTAACCGGATAGACACTTTTCGCCTCCTGTGGATTTTCTGTTTCAGGAATCATTACTTCATACCTGTATTCCCCTGAGGAGCAATGTGTCGGCCCAGTCTGCGCAGGCTGATCTGGGTCGATACATAACGCGGAGACCATAATGTTGGTTTTCTCGCGGGACGTCTCATTTTGCATTTTGTTTTCAAAGGTTTTCTGCAGCAAACGAGTCAGAATGAGTCTGCAAGTGGGACAAATGGGGTTTTACAAGTGTATGAACGTGATTTAATTACAAATCCGTTTACACTACAGGTTAATGCTATTAAGTATTAGCCGATCAATTATACACCTTTAAAAGCTCTTCTTAACTCTTCAACCCTTTCCCTCATATAGACGCTTTCTGACGCCTCTGCAGCAGACGGCTTTTTGAAAACATAGTGACAAAAGAAGAAATTGCACAAAACGTGCAATTTCTCCTTTTGCCACAATGTTTTCCACTTGTTGTCATAGGTTATCCGTTCAATTATGGAGATTTTCTATGTTTTGACAAAATACGTTCAAAGTCGTCTGCTGCAGAATTGTCGTATGAGGGAAAGGGTTAACTCTTTAACTGTCGAATTTCACAAAGTTGACTCGTCCATGTTGAAAATTGGACCACTCCATTTTTCGGCCAACTGGAAATTTGGTAAAATTTGATGTCTAAGTGGCAAGCAATGCAGATTTCAGGAGAGACAGCTTGTTACGATCTGTCTCACCTGAATCTGCATTGTTTGCAAAAACATTCAATTGTCTTTAGCAGCGAAAGTGTTTTTATATAATACTGAAAAAAACTTCTCAATAAATAGGACTGTAAATCGAGACACTTGAACGAGACACTTGAACGCTATATTTGATAAGCATATGAAGACAGGGTTGAGAAACGAGATTTCACTCGTTCACTGTTACCGTTATCTGATTTTATCGTTCTATATTCATCTTTATCCTAAATTTCAAAATGTGGGAAAATCGGGAAATAACCCAATTATCAACCCTTTCCTTTATATATATAAAGACGGACAACACTTTTTGCAGGCATATGCAGCAGACGACTTTTGAAAACAGAGGTTCAAAAGGAGAAATTACTTAGATCTCATTTTGATCATTTTCTCCTTTGCTGCTTTTTTTTTTTAAATTTTAGAATTGTATTTTTATTTAGAGATCTTAAGCATATTACTTGTTGGAAGCGGTAACAGGTTAACCCTTTCCCTCATATAGACGCTTTCTGACGCCTCTGCAGCAGACGGCTTTTTGAAAACATAGCGACAAAAGAAGAAATTGCACAAAACGTGCAATTTCTCCTTTTGCCACAATGCTTTCCACTTTTTGTCATAGGTTATCCATTCAATTATGGAGATTTTCTATGTTTTGACAAAATACGTTCAAAGTCGTCTGCTGCAGAATTGTCGTATGAGGGAAAGGGTTAACAGCCACTAGTTATGAAGTATGTCTACATTTCCCTTTATTTTACAATAAATTGATGAATATCTACATACTAAATGAGCCAAGAATAATTTCATGTTCACGGTCGTTTTTTATTTACAAATATTTTTGAGACGCGTCATACAAAATGCGGCCGTGTTATTCTACGGAAAACTGAGCGCTCATGCAAGCATACCTATACGCATGTAGTTATCATTCAACGTCAGCGTGTACATTTAAGTCATGACATGCGCAAACGACCTTCAGGCAGTCACGACTACACACATGCACAAATGGTACACATGCACTTATATGGTCAACGTTTTGGTCGTTACATTTGTTTGATGGTCATTGTAGAACACTATCGCGATCATTGAAGATCCTGGAGGCACAGTTTGATTGATAGATTGACGTTTTACGCCGTTTTCAACAATTGTTCAGTCATATCACGGCGACCAGTTCACCTACTCGTGTGTTTCATGGCTATCTCACGCCAGTACTCCACACAACATACTTTCGAAGCAACTTGCTGCTTTTCCACATAAACGGTTAGCCCTTTGGTGAAAGACGAATGACGCTTGTCACGATGACTATTGTCAAATGTCGGAAAGAATGTTGACCGAGCTGGGGTTAGAACCCACAACCCCTGGATTGACAGGACGCGTTGCTACCAACTGAGCTACCGGAACTAGGCCTCTAGGGGCACAGACTCATACGTATATATGTTGATCGGAAAGTCACAATGGTCGGGATTCGTGTGACGTGAAAACATTTAGGAATTTGCATAGATGTAACTTCTGACAACAAAACAAAACAAAATCACGCCACGCCCACAAATCGATGGTTTCATGGAGAATTATTGTAACTACAACTTGAAAAAAGTCGAAGTTACAACTGTTTTGCATGAACTCACGAAATAGGAACTGTTAACACACTTGTGTCAGTCTCATATCGCCTTGTGCTGCGCCAAAACGGAATACAATAACCCTTGTTTGTACACACAGACGCATTTTGACGCATCTGCAGCAGGAGGCAACATGCATGCACTTTGATTTATAGAAATGTTCCATCTTTTCACCTCGATGTTTTAAAAGTCGCCGTCTGCTGCAAGTGGGAAAGGATTAAGTCTCCATTTGGCAATACCCCTTTCCCTTATATATGCTCAAAACGAGCAATTTCTCCATTTGCAACAATGTTTTCCCTTTGAGTCATAGATTATAGAGATTTTCTATTTTTTGACAGAATATGTTCAAAGTCGTGTGCAGCAGAATTGTTGTATGAGGGAAAGGGTTACAGACACATTTTGAAGCTTTTACAGCAGACGACTTTGAAAACATAGTGACAAAAACCTGAAAAATCTTCATAAAAGGTAGCTTAATGGTTAAATAAAGTTGAAAATAATGTAGCCAAAGGAGAAATTGCTCATCATGAGCAATTTCACCTTTGGCCACAATGTTTTCAAAAGTCGTTTACTGCTATTGCGTCAAAATGCGTCTGCAGGTGGGAAAGGGACACATGTTGAAGCTTTTGCAGTAGACAAGTCAGAAAACATTGTGACGAAAAAAGAGAAATTGCTTGTAATAATCATTTATTCCGTTTACTACAATGTTTTCAACTTTATTTAAAAAAATATATTTTATAGAAATGATCCACAATTTTGCATGGATGTTTCAAAGTCTTCTACTGTAGATTTATCGTTTGGAGGAGAGGCTTTCGCGGTTTTTTCTTATATCTATATATTTTAACATTCAAAATATCGATCTCGAACACGTGCATGACCCGAGAGTATTGCTGGGTCGCTTACGCGGTACTTTATTATCGATTTTGAACACGTGCATGACCCTAGATTATTGCTGGGTCGCTTACGCAGTTCTTTCTTATATCTTTATATTATCGATTTTAAAACACGTGCATGACCCGAGATTATTGCTGGGTCCCTTTCGACACTATTGATATTCGACTTAACGGACTGGTTCCAGTATACCCATCCTCAGTACCCAGGCTATTCATAACACATATGATACCCTGGGCAAATTGGCTAGCGAAACTTCGTAAAGCGTGCACCTCGATTTTCTACGTAACTACGAGGGGTGTTCGGAAAGTGTCGGGACAAGTGCCGTAAATTTTTTTTTTTAAATATCCATCACAATTTTTTCAACATACATAGCTCTATATAACTAGCGTCTTATTTTTAATTTTGTAATTTTGCTTTTAAAATGAATAAATGGTATATAAAGCTATGTATGTTTAAAGAATTGTGTTCAATTATAAAAAAATAAGAATGTTAAGGCACGTGTCCCGATTCTTTCCGAACACCCCTCGTACACTGTTATTACTGTACATCGCCTGAAATTTGTAGCATGCAACCAATCAAGCGGCTGTATTTCACCTCATGAATTATTCATGACTACGAAGTTTCGCTAGCCAATTTGCCCAGGGTATCATATATGTTATGAATAGCCTGGGTTCCGAGGATGCAGTATACCATGCCGAGCTGTGACCTTTCGACTCCCGATTCGGTCATTAGTACAGATGATTGAGAAAAGTGTTTCGTCTTCAAACAAGCGGGCCGAGCCCCGGTAGCTCAGTCGGTAGCGACGTGGGCTGTCAATCCAGGGGTTGCGGCCAACTTTCTTTCCGACGATTGACAAAAGTCAATGCGACATGCGTCATTCGTCTTCCACCAATGGGCTAAGTCTATGTGGAAAAGCAGCCAGTTGCTTGGGAAGATTGTTGTGTGGAGTACTGGTGTGAAAAAAACAGGAAATGCATGAGTAGGTGAACTGGCCGCCGTGATATAACTGAGAAATTGTTAAAAACGGCGTTAAACCCCAATCAATCTATCAATCAATCAATCAATCAAACAAGCGGCTAAATAGTCTATGTGGGGAGGTAGTTAGTGAAGACTGATGTTGGGTTACTGGTGCAATAATTGATTTATTGGGGATTAACGTCGTTTTCAACAATTTTTCAGTAATATCACGGCGATCAGTTTACCTACTCATGTGTTTCCTGGCTTTCTCACACCAGTACTCCACACAACATTCTTTCCAAGCAACGGGCTGCTTTTCCACATAGACTGTTAGCTCGTTGGTGGAAGACAAATAATGCGTGTCGCAGTGACGTTTGTCAAACGTCCGAAAGAATATTGGCCGAGCTGGGGTTCGAACTCACAACCCCGGGATTGACAGCCCTAGACGCTACCGACTGAGCAATGTACGTATATAACTTCCAGTCTAGCTATGTATCAGTTTCACATCTCTCGTTTTTCAAGAAATCGCATTTGAATAAAAAAATAAACAAACAAAACCCACAACTGCACCTAAATAATACATTTTGGAGACGAGACGTCGACCATGATAAACTTATAATAAGATATTTTCCAGACAACATTTTCCGACTTTTGTCAATAATCAACTTAAAATCATAATGTGGATCCCCAAGGCTATATTACACATTTTAACTCGTATACAATCATTCTCCCCTGAGATGATTCTCTTATGGTAATGATTTTAACCGCGTATCAAAAACAATTAGCGAAGAAGAGTTCATTTTGGAGAATTCTTTTTAGAGTGTAACTTGAATAATGTGTGTTTATTCCGAGGCCATTTTATTTTAAAAAATGTATTATTTCAAAATAAGTGCGATTTAGAATTGGACCTATCCCCGTTCACCAATTTTATCAATTTAATGTAAATTTGGTTTTGCATACCAATATTCACAATTATTTCAGTTTGTTGTATGTAACCATTTCACGCAATGAATCTGCAACAGACGACTGTGGCAACATAGGACATCGGCACACAGTCTGATCAAGAGATCAAGATCAAGCTTCCGCCATCTTGTGTGTAGAAACTGATAAGTCGAAGCTGATGTGCAGGATGATCTGAACAAAAGATGTACAGAAATGCCAACTTGTATATTTTCCTAAGAAACGTCTCCGTGTTGTGATTGGTTATATGTTTAAACTTATTTATTTTACATCGATTGTGAAACAAGCTTTTTAGCTTATATTAATCACGCTCGATGTCTGGCGACTTAACCAGTACTCGCGCCGTTTGTGCGGAAAAATCCCAAAGTCAGGACCCGCTCATCGCGGGACTCGAACCAGGGACCTTTGATACGAGAGGCCGACGCTCTACCTCTGCACCACTGTCTTCCACTGGGTTATATAGCGTCTGTCTATAGGAATTGGGAGGCGACGCTTTGATCCACGTTCGTTTAATTAATACAAAAGCATTTAAAAATGGAAGTCAGTAAGCCAATGCTTTCCGTCTTTGGCTCTTAGGATTGCGGAGATATCATTACAATAACCAGGAAAGAAAATAAGAAAGTCAGTACTGGTATTTTACCATAAAAAAACACGCCGTTATATAAGCCGTCCCGTGAGAAAACCAACATTGTGGTTTCTGCGTAATGTATCGACCCAGATCAGCCTGCGCAGTCCGCGCAGGCTAATCCGGGCCGACACATTCCGTCTCAGGGGGATATAGGTAAAGAGTAATGATTCCAGAAACAGAAAATCCAAAGGAGGCGAACAGTGTCTGTCCGAATTAGCCTGCGCTACAAGCTTAGGCTGATCCGGATGGATGCTTAACGCAGAGTCCACAATGTTGGTTTTGTCGGGGAACGGCTCATATTACTGAAATAATGTTGGAAGCGGAGTAAAACATCACTCAAACACAACCTGTGAACGGGCTCAATCGTATATCTGTACAGACCTACCATCAGGAAGTTGAACCTTCTGTACTTCGATTGTGGGCCTACTTTTCAAATGTCCCTTTAACTGCGGGAACCATAGGTCACGTTCTCCTCCTTAGTTTAAACTTATTTATTTTACATCGATAGGGAAACAAGCTTTCAGCTTATAATAATCACGCTCGATGTCTGCTTCCTGGAGACTTAACCAGTACTCGTGCCGTTTGTGTGGACAAATTCCCAAAGTCAGGACCCGCTCATCGCGGGACTCGAACCAGGGACCTTTGATACGAGAGGCCGACGCTCTACCTCTGCACCACTGTCTTCCAAATTCTCCTCCTTGGCAAAGATGTTAAGCCACCTTTAACTATACGACGCCGTATAATCAAAGAATGCTCATAGTGAGGAATTTCTAACTTAGCCACAGTATAATCAAAAATCGTCTGCTACATACGTGTCAAAATGCGTCTGCATGATGATAAGTGTTAATTGTATCTGGAAACCATTTTCGACGAATCAGTCAATCAACCTTTAATCAGTTTACCAAGCCTTATTTGCAAATGACTTTTTAATAAGTACATGCTGCACTGATTTCAGCTGTAACACATATATAAATATATACTACTCACACTTTGCTACGCATCACACTTTCAGTTCTTGCTTAAATCAGTAAATGAGAAATAATAAGGTAAGGATGGTGTTTTTCGAGACTTTAACTTTTTAAGCGCCAATGGCATTGAGCTTTTTGCAAACAATGCAGATTCAGGTGAGTCAGCTCGTAACGAGCATAGTTTGGCTTTTAGTTATCAAAAAATACCATGAAACTCTTAAAACGGTGAAAACTTGTCAAATTATACTTTCAGTAATTTCATTTGGAGATGGTGTTAATGTACTAATACATTTTATGCAAGTCATCAAATCACACATTGTAGAAAAAAAATCAATTTAAAGGTTGAATCCAAGCTACGGGGCTGCACTGCACGATTGGAAATGGCCCGATAGATCAGTCGGTAAATAAATTGAAATGAATTGAAATGGATTGATATAAAATGATGAAATGAAATGATGAAATGAAATGATGAAATGAAATGATGAAATGAAATGATGAAATGAAATAATGAAATGAAATGATGAAATGAAATGATGAAATGATGAAATGATGAAATGATGAAATGATGAAATGATGAAATGACGAAATGATGAAACGAATTGATGAAACGAAATGATGAAATGAAATAATGAGATGAAATGAAATGATGAAATGAAATGATGAAACGAATTGATGAAATGAAATGATGAAATGAAATGATGAAATGAAATGATGAAATGAAATGAAAATTAATTTGGTTGCATCAATAAATCAATTACATGAACATGTAATTGATTTCATGTTTGACGAATTATCTTGAGAATTGAAAAGTTCCACATCAGTAACACAAAAATCTAACCAATTTACCAACGAAGGTTGAAGGTAGTTTTACATCGTTAAATAATAGATGAACAGTTTTAATGGAAATGATATTGGTTACGTCGCCCCCGGGAATTCATCATTGTGAGGCTGGTTGTTTATGCCTTTCCCGGAAAAAAGAGACAATCTTTCGAACATTTCTCATCTTTATTACTCGACACCGCCTCGAGTTCGGGAGGTATAGCTGATTCGATCCCCGGCCAGGTCATATCAAATACTTTAAATAGTGTAGTAATGGCTGCCCTGACTGTCGCTCGGGATTATGGGGTTTAGCCAATCGGAACTTCTCGGGTAATTCCGTAATCCACCGAGGTATTCCGAATGGGGGTTTAGCATTACGACCGAATCAGTAAATGGACCGGTAGTACTGGTAACTTACCGATGAAACGCCTTAATATAATTGAACAATTGTTGAAAACGGCGTAAAAAACGAGCAATCAATCAAATATTCGACAACAATGCCCTTTGAGCATAGATGTCAGTTATATTGATGCATCATATATTTTCATTAAGTCTGAATCTAAATTCATCCTTCCCCTCATACAACAATGCATGCGGCTGACGACTTTGAACACGTTCAGGCAAGACAGTGACAAAATCTATAAATGAGCCGTCTCGCGAGAAAACCGACATTATGGCCTCTGCGTAATGTATCGATTCAGATCAGCCTGCTCAGTCCGCGCAGACTGATCCGGGCCGACACATTCCGTCTCAGGCGGATGGAGGTATAGAGTAATGATTCCTGAAACAGAAAAGCCACAGGAGGCGAAAAGTGTCTATCCGGGTAAGCCTGCGCGGCATGCTTAGGCTGATCCGAGTCGATACTTTACGCAGAGTCAACAATGTTGGTTTTCTCGCGGAACGGCTCATATCAAAATATCTGCGTAATGTATCGACCAGATCAGCCTGCGCTGTCCGCGCAGACTGATCCGGCCGACACATTCCGTCTAAGGGGGGATAGATAGAGTAGTGATTCCTGAAACAGAAAATCCACAGGAGGCGAAAATTGTCTATCCGGGTAAGCCTGCGCGGCATGCTTAGGCTGATCCGAGTCGATACTTTACGCAGAGTCAACAATGTTGGTGCGGCGATAGACATCTGCGTAATGTATCGACCAGATCAGCCTGCGCTGTCCGCGCAGACTGATCCGGCCGACACATTCCGTCTCTCATGGGAATAGAGATATAGAGTAATGATTCCTGAAACAGAAAAGTCACAGAAGGCGAAGAGTGTCTATCCGGGTAAGCCTGCACGGCATGCTTAGGCTGATCCGAGTCGATACTTTACGCAGAGTCCACAATGTTGGTTTTCTTGCGGGGGACGACTCATATGAGAGTGGATCGAAAACTTTGTGGCAGTCTAATCTGGATCTACATGATTTGATAATCGTGTAACATTGTCTCGCACACAAAGACGCTATATATAAACCGCCTCAGTGGTGTAGTGGTTACAGCGTCCGCCCTGAGAGCTTCAAACTAGGTTCGATCCCTGGTCGGTCGGGTCATACAAAAAAACCTTTCAAAATGGTAGCAGTGCCTTACTTCCCTCCTATAGGCGCTCAGGGTTGCAAGGATAGCATTACGAAGGATGCACTGCTCTCTGGACACGCTTACCAGCAGTATTTTTTGTATTTACCCAGGAAAACGCCGTGAAATGCAAAGTTCAACTATTTTTTTTACTTCAAATAATCAAAGATTACAATTAGCAATGCAATTCATATCAAAACAATGAGACTAAGTAGAAGAGATCAGACAGGGAGAGGTACCGAGATAGAGACATAATGAAACCTTAATGAATAAATTAATGTGAATCATATTTTGAAAACATAGTGACAAAAGAAGAAATTGCACAAAACGTGCAATTTCTCCTTTGGCCACAATGTTTTCCACAGGACTTTTGAAAACATAGTAGCAATACTTTTTGTATTTACCCAGGAAAACGCCGTGAAATGATTGAACTTCTGTTGAAAGTTGCGTAAAACACTATACATATATTTTTTAATCAAACAAACCAACAAACTATTCAATAAACTTAATATGAGCACATTAAAAAGCATTGGAAAGGCTGCTGTGTGCAGTACTGGTGTGGGGAAGCCAGGACATATATGGCTAGGTGAACTGGCAGCCGTGATATGACTGAAATATTGCTGAAACAATTTATCAATCACCGGTCATAAACGTGAGCTATACAGGTTATTAAACATATCATGAAAACGATATTGGGCCTATCTGTAGCAGACGACCTCTGAAAACATTGTAGCAAAATGAAAAATTGCTCATAATGTTTATTTTGTACAACTAGATGGCGACCGGGGAAGATACTGCTTGACAACTTTAGGAGGCACAGGCTATATATCCGAATGTCGATTTTCGCCTGACGTGGTCAACTTCATATCTTTTGTCACATTGTTTTCAAAAGTCGTCTGCTTCAGATGCGTCTACAGGTGGGAAAGGGTTAACCCTAATTTGCTTGCAAACGCATTTTGACTAACCTGTAGCAGACACAATTTTGAAAATATTATGACAAAAGGTGACAAGTTTTCCATAGATATTTCTATTGTATTGATTGTGGCTTTCTATTGGTCCTTTTACTGGTACACGCAGACGAAAGCATAAACGTCGAGTCAGATTCTGGCGTACATAAGTAACAAGCACCACTGATTGACATAAACTGTTTAATAACTTTTGATATAATAGGAGTTCGACGCTATAGACATTCGTATTAGACAACAGAGGAAAAGATGGGGCATTTACATACATGTGTTTTTATTTTAGCGTAACCTCATGTTACGCTTTTTGTACTTCAACATCTGACGCGACGACATAGGATTTAGCAGGGTTTTTGTACTTCAACATCTGACGCGACGACATAGGATTTAGCAGGGTTTTTGTACTTCAACATCTGACGCGACGACATAGGATTTAGCAGGTTTTTTGTACTTCAACATCTGACGCGACGACATAGGATTTAGCAGGGAAGTCCAGGTTTTTGTACTCGGAATGCTATTTTATATGTTGACTGTTACAATGCAATATGTAACGTCGATATATTGAGATTATTAGTAGAGGGAATAGGATTAATTGTGTCTTAACCCTTTCCCTCATACGACAATTCTGCTGCAGACGACTTGGAACATATTTTGTCAAAAAATAGAAAATCTCTATAATTGAATGGATAACCTATGACTAAAAGTGGAAAACATTGTGGCAAAAGGAGAAATCGCACGTTTTGTGCAATTTCTTCTTTTGTCACTATGTTTTCTAAAAGCCGTCTGCTGCAGAGGCGTCAGAAAGCGTCTATATGAGGGAAAGGGTTAATAATATTGAACAACACTTATAGTTAATCGAGTACACATATCATTAAGTTTTATATGCAAACACTCAAAAACGGCTTTATAACGATACTTTTCTGGTCTTTTTCATGGCTGGGTCAAATTTCGCGATAAGTATTTTGTGTCTTATCTGGTACGCGCGAGGTTTTTTAAGCAGACGACATTTGAAAACATATCGTAGGACAAAACAGAAATTGTTTACATGTTTTAATTCTCTCTTTATACTATTGAATTTCTCTTATAGTAAATCAGGAGACATGTCATTAAATTGGATATACAAACACTCAAACACTGCCTTTTAGCGATTTATATATATATATATAATAAATGTCGTGATAAGAAGTTTTTCCTTTCTATTGGTCCTTTTGCTGGTACAAGCGAGTTTTCAGACATTGACTTTCAAAAACATAAACTTTAGTAGGACAAAAAAGGGAAATACGTAGTTAAAATATTTTAACTGTCTCTTTGTAATATTGAATGACACTTGTAGTAAATCAAATGAATATCATTAAACGACATACAAACACTCCCTGGCCTAACATTATCATATATAGATACCCGTCTGGCTATATCCCGATGGGTCAAATTTCGTAAAGTGTCGTAATTATTGTTTTAGCTCCATAGTTTTATCCCATGCGCGTACCCAGGCAAACGCACGTACGCCAATGCATAATATTCGTCAAACAAAAAAAAGAGGCATTTCATAACTAAAGGCTTCGGCCTCTCGTACCAAAGGTCCCGGGTTCGAATCCCGTGATGAGCGGGTTCTGCCTTTGGGATTTTTTCCACACAAACGGCGCGAGTACTACTGGTTAAGTATCCTGGAAGCAGACATCGAGCGTGATTAATATAAGCTTAAAGCTTGTTTCGCAATCGGTGTAAAATAAATAAATTTAAACTTAAAGACTGAGAGTGGTAAAGCTTGATTTCGTCCGAAAATGTCAATAAATCTGAATGTGAATGTGGATATAGCTAGTTCGTGTTTTCAGTGTTACCCCAAAACACCACTTGAGTTCACCATATGCAATGTAGGATTTAACATTTTGGAAAAAAATCCCTACAGGATATGCCCGAACCTCTCTTCCCCTATCTCACCTGTGTGATTACTCGATTTTCACCCAGTTACGCGGTATCCATAGTATGATATTAGTTTCAAAATGTTATCTTATACTTTAATTAACTCTTTCCCTCAAACAGACGCTTTCTGACGCCTCTGAAGGAGACGGGAAAAAATTGCTCAAAACCAGCAATTTCTCATTTTGCCACAATGTTTTCCACTTTTAGTCATAGAATCAATTAATGAGATTTTCTATTTTTTGACAAAATATGTTCAAAGTCGTTGGGGTTTTACGCCGTTTTCAAAATAAGTTCAGTTATATCACGGCGACAGTTCACTTTATTCATGATCCCTGGGTGAACACACCAGTACTAGGCTATGAACTGTGCCTTGCCCAAGGGCACTTCTATAAGAGCCATCCCGCGAGAAAACCAACAGTGTGGACTCAGCGTAAAGTATCGACCCGGATCAGCCTAAGCATGCCGCGCAGGCTTACCCGGATATACACTTTTCGCCTAATGTGGATTTTCTGTTTCAGGAATCATTACTCTATACCTATATCCCCTTAAGACGGAAATTGTCGGCCCGGATCAGTCTGTGAAAAACGCGACAATTCGAAGTCGAAAGAGACCGAGAATGATTACTTCGTGTTATCGACGAGTTCGAGTGATCGTTGAATCATACGAATAAAATGTTCGTATCATCAGCTTCGTATTTCATTTCTGAAATAAAAGCCAGAGATAAAATCAGATAAAGAAAACAGCACAGCACAGCAGTAGTTCTGCTACAACATTGTCTTCAAAAGACAGATTAAAGAAAATGAAGTTAAACGATATATTCGAGTTACCCCCCATGTTCGTGTTATCGAGAGTCCACTCTACTATAATACGTTTAGGAAAAATAGTTCGCTTTGCGATGGTATATATCAGTGAATATATCATGGTTTGAGGCTAAGATGCGTCACTCTAATCACGAAAACTTTAAAAGTGGTAGCAATGGATGCCCTTCTTGACGCCTAATATAGCGGGGTTAGCATTATGACTGACTGACTGTTGTCAGGCTAAATGGACTAGTAGTACTGGTAACTTACCCATGAAACATCGTGATATAACTCAACTATTTTTTGAAATCGGCGTAAAACATCAAACAATCGATAAATCTTATCACGAATGGCGATGATGAAAATTGCAGAGGTGTTTTAAGGTGTGACTTCATTCATACCATGGCATGTCAAGGTTATTTTGCATACCACATAGACAGCTGGTGTTACTCCCATCAAAAGAATCAAGCAAGGAATTGTCCCACTAACCCTTATCCACATTCAATACATACACAATAGACGACTTTCAAAACATCTAGGCTGAATTATGGAAAATCTGTATAAATTAATGTATAATTATTAGATATGATTGAAAATAGTGTGGTGAATTGACACCATGTATTAACCCTTTCCCTCATATATACGCTTTTTGACGCCCCTGCAGCAGACGGCTTTTTGAAAACATAGTGACAAAAGAAGAAATTGCTCGAAACGAGCAATTTCTCCTTTTGCCACAATGTTTTCCACTTTTAGTCATAGGTTATCCATTCAATTATGGAGATTTACCATTTTTGTCAATATACCACAAGTTGGCGAGATATAACTTGCTGTTTCTCCCTAACGTCACAGTGAAGTTGAAAAGGATCATATTTGTCATTGTCATTGTCGTTCCGCTGAATTTTAGTTATACAAATGATAGTGTCTGTTTTTGATAGGTTATCCATTCACTTATAGAGATTTTCTATTTTTTGATAAAATATGTTCAAAGTCGTCTGCTGCAGAATTATTGTATGAGGGAAAGGGTTAAACAGGCGATTAAAGCAGATGCGTCAAATTGCGTCTTTTTATATCATATGTGTCAATCATAATTCAATAAGTTAATTAAACCCCATACAATACATATACAGCCAGCAGACAACGTAAAACCCCCACATGATTATTCAATAGAATTGAAAACATTGTTGCACAATAATTTCTCCTTTTCTACAATGTTTTCAAACATCGTCCGCAGCTGATGCGGGACTATATTGCGCGTCTGCATGTGTGAAAGGCTATAGTCGGCATGCATGCATGGAGGTATTTTGTTTGATCCACCCATCCTGATATTAAACAGTTCACTGACTTTGAATCAAGGCTGGTCCGTTATAAAGAATGTCTTGTCAACGGTAGATCAACGTACAATGTAAAAATGTATTATCAAAACTGGTTAATTGGTTTTCGGGTGAAACATTTCCCACGTACAACAAATCTGCAGCAGTCAAAGGCTTGAAAAAAAACCCCACTAATATATGAGCCGTCCCACGAGTAAATCAACATTGTGGACTCTGCGTAATGTATCGACCTGGATCAGCCTAAGCATGCCGTGCAGGCTAATCCGGACAGACACTATTCGCCTCCAGTGGATTTTCTGTTTCAGGAAGCTTTACTCTATACATCTATTCCCCTGAGACGGAATGTCTCGGCCCGGATTACCATGCGCGGACTGATCAATGTGTGCGCGACACATTACGCAGAGCCCATAATGTTAGTTTTCTGGTGGAACGGCCCATACGTATAGTAATATGGAAAATAATCTATATAACTGACAGTATACTTATCGAATAGAGTTAGAAAGATTGTGGCAGAATGATTAATTGCCTAAGGTGGGCGCGCGATTTTTCTTCTGGTCGAAACATTTTCAAAAGTCAACGTTTAAGTAAATACGGTTTAACGCTTTCAGCGCCAAAGGCAATATTCAGGTTTTTGCAAACAATACTGATTCAGGCGAGTCAGCTCGTAACGAGCTGTCTCACCTGAAATCAGCATTGTTTGCCTTTTTTTATTTATCAAAATAGTCCAAAATTGTATTATATGAGAAATGGAGACGCCCGATTTTGATCATGGAAGAGTCCACTTTAAACAATTCGGCGCTGAAAGAGTTAATTAAAGGTTATTTGTTTATTCCGCCGGTCATTTAATCAATATTTTGATCTATGTCATAACAAAGCTTGTTTTGTCAATGGTAGATCAGAATACAATGTAACATGTATATATCAAACATAGTTAAGTGGCTTTAGGTAAAACCTTTCCCTCATACAACAAATATGAAGCAGTCAACCTTGAACAAAACCCATAATGGCAGCAATATGGACAAACTAATTTATTACTGCAAGTATAATGATTGAATCGAGTTCGATATATTGTGGCAATAAGATAAATTGTCCATGGTGGGCGCTCGTTTTTGGGATAGGGGCTTTTCGCTCCTATCCCATTCCTAGCCTGCTTTCGAAAAGTCGACTTACGGCTGCAACCATGGATTACTATTGAATTCCTCCGCGAAAATCCGAGTTTTTATTGGTTATAACCATTTCTTTCCAAGTTCTTGTCAGAATATTTTGAAAGGTCGGGGTCGTCTTAGGATGTGCTAATATGTGACTGCAAGTGGGAAATGGTAAAGTCGGTACAGTGTATATAGGTCATTTGGTTGTTCCACCGCTCCTTAATGAAATACATTTCATAACTAGCACGGTCAATTACAAAGAATGTGTTTCACAATGGAAGATCAAAGTACAATGTAAACTTGTTTATTAACATTGGAGTGACCCTTGCCAGCATGTACACATTTTTACGCATGTAAGCAAGAAGTCTTCTGAAAAAAAATTGTGTCAAACGGAGAAGTTACTCATAATGAGCAATTTCTCCTGATGTCATATAAGGCTTGATGCCGAACAAAAATGAATACACTCGTGTTTATTGTATTGGTTATATGTATTGTGTACATGTATATTAAACTTTACGCGTTTCATTTGAAGAGTTTCATTGTTTTGCCTAGATGTTTTCAAGATGAGGTGTATGTGAGGACGCGTTAAACCCTTTCACCCATATAGACGCTTTCTGACGCCTCTGCAGCAGACAGCATTTTGAAAACATAATAACAAAAGAAGAAATTGCTCAAAACGAGCAATTTTTTCTTTTGCCATAATGTTTTCCACTTTTAGTCATAGGTTATCCATTCAATTATAGAGATTTTCTTTTTGTTGACAAAAATGTTCAAAGTCGTCTGCTGCAGAACTGTTTTATGTGGGAAAAGGTTAACGTATGTAGAACAGGACGGTAGACATCAATGGTCACCCATGCTTCCATATTTTGATTAGATGATTTCAAAGTCGTCTATATGAGGAAAAGGGTTAACGGATAACGAAAAGGACGGAAGACTTTGGTTGGCACACGTGTTTACATTGTTGCGATTTCCCGTGTAAAATATATTGACACCAGGACATCTAAAAAATAAGTCATTCGAACAACTATTAATCTTTTCCCATGCACAACAGATCTGCAGCAGACTACGTCAAAGCTATGGAAACTCTTGAAAATTGAAAGAACAGTTGAATCAAGTTAAAAACTTTATGGAAAAAGGAGAATATTCTTCCACCAATTGGCTTAAATATCTATATGTGGAAGACGTCTCGCCGTTTCTAAAGATATGTTCAACCTGACGCGTGCTATATCGTTTTATGAGCCGTCCCGCGAGAAAACCAACATTATGGACTCTGCGTAATGTATGGACCCAGATCAGCCTGCGCAGTCCGCGCAGCCTAATCCGGATCGACACATTCCTTCTCAGGTGGATAGAGGTATAGAGTAATGATTCCTGAAACAGAAAATATTGAGGAAGCAAACAGTGTATGTCCGGGTTCAACTGCGCGGCATGCTTAGGCAGATCCGGGTCAGATGCATTAAGATCCCCCCTAATCGCAAGTCGCGGCTTTTAACAATGTCACCAAACTTCAGGAATCAGGAAGGATGTCGTCCAATAAGCGAATCAAGCAGGAAGGGTAGTACGGAATGCACCCGGATTATCCTCTTTCCCACATGCAAAGACATTTTGGACTCATCTGGAGTAGACTGCAGAGGACTAGATAACAGGGAGTGAACTGGTCTTTTCCCCACAATATTTCTCTTATTACTCAACCAAACCCTATGTTGGTGGTAATCAAAAGAGTCGTCTCACCGAGACGATTCTTTTGAGCACACACAACATAGGGTTTGGATGTCAAATAAATATTTTAGAACATGAACAAATGCCCCTTATCTAGAGCTCTGAGAGTGCATTTGAAAACCTTAACAGCAGAGTGAAAAGTTGCTCGCTATTCAATAATCAAATATTCATTTAAAGAGATTTTTGAATTTTTGCAAATATGTCTGCTTCTTGTGCATGCTTGAATAGTAGACCCTTCTCAATCCGTGGATGCTGGAGAGCCAAAAGGGTTGAATCCGCTTTTTTGGGGATTCGAAAAACTCACGGCTAGGTGTACGGACCGGTGCGGTAGATCCCGGAGACTCACGCCTATGTGAACGGACCGGTGCGGTAGATCCCGGAGACTCACGCCTATGTGAACGGACCGGTGCGGGTGATCCCGGAGACTCACGCCTATGTGTACGGACCGGTGCGGTAGATCCCGGAGACTCACGCCTATGTGAACGGACCGGTGCGGTAGATCCCGGAGACTCACGCCTATGTGAACGGACCGGTGCGGTAGATCCCGGAGACTCACGGCTATGTGTACGGTCCGGTGCGGTTGATCCCGGAGAATCACAGCTATGTGTACGGACCGGTGCGGTAGAACCCGGAAACTCACGGCTATGTGTACGGTCCGGTGCGGTTGATCCCGGAGAATCACGGCTATGTGTACGGACCGGTGCGGTAGAACCCGGAAACTCACAGCTATGTGTACGGACCGGTGCGATAGAGCCCGGAAACTCACGGCTATGTGTACGGACCGCCGCGATTTAAACGAACAATTGTTGAAAACAGCTTTTTACTCTAATCAATCGATTTATCAATCTTAAAAGTGTCTGACTTAAATTTCGAATAATTTATCAGAAGCTTTCTTATTACAGAATGTCATCATTTATTCTCTGCAGCTGCAATGTCGATTCTTATTGGTATCGGTCCAGGGCAAATTTCTAGTCTGGAGTTCATTCCACGTATCATAGGAAGTCGGGAACCAGACTAGGCAAGATCACACAATGTAAAAGAAAACCCTGACTGAATAAGAAATAATCAATATCAAAACCGTTTACCATCAATTATGATACAGAAATTTAAAGTACATCTGTAGGTCAATCTCAGAAATGATCACCTTTTTTTTTTTTTTTTTGAATCTGTGTAATAAAACGATTTATCAGCAAACATTTCACAATATCAACGATGAATATTTAGCATATCATTCTATATTGACCCCTCAGGACTAATTATTGTAACTCCGCTGAATAGTTCGCACAGATCACAGACAAAGGGGACTGACATTGAATTTAAAAATATGCAATTATGAGCTCAATATGACTTTATTTAAAAATTGCTCATATTGCCATAATGCTTACTAAAGTCGTCTCCTGCACATGCATCAAAACGTTCTGAGCAATAAAGAACACTGTTATTGTTTTGAAGATTGCAGGCTGATCACTGATCGCGAATTCACGAGGGTCGGTTTTGCTGTGGTGTTATTCCAGTCTATTTCCTATGCGTTGTCATTGTGACAATGCGTTCCCACGGCGGATAACCCTTCCAACTATGCAGACGTCTTTACAGCAGGCGATTTAAAAACATTGTGACGAAAGGAAAAAGAGCTCATAGTGAGCAATTTCTCCTTTTGAAACAATGCTTTTAACTCCATTCCATGTATATTCATTTTTAGAAATATTCCATATTTTTGTCTAGACCTTTTCAAAGTCGTCTTCTGCATCTTTGCTTTTATATGGGAAAGGGAAAATGTTATTGCACAATAACCATTTTTCATTGTAGATATTGAGTTTTCTATATATCTTTGGTCCAAAAAGACTTAAATACACAATGTAGCGACATATATATAATTACACTCGTTCAACTTTCAACAAACGAATAATACTATTTCCATCATGAGTGGAGTGAGCCTACGTATTCCCGCATTCCCTGACAGAACCCGAATTACGACGAATATACACATGATTGAAAACAATGTATTTAACAAGATTTTTTCAGACGTGCAGTGTTTTCTATTTCAACAATTATTTTAACTCAATCGCAGAATTAAACTTCCAAATGATCTGATATTGTATTGATTGTTTATTGATTGCTCGATTGATTGATTGATTGATTGATTGATTGATTGATTGATTGATTGAATGAATGATTGATTGATTGGGGTTAAATGTCTTGTCTGAGTGGCAACCAGTTCGCATAATGGTGTTTTTCCTGGCTTTCTCACACCATTTCTTCACACAACATACTTTCCAAGCAACATGTTGCTTTTCCACATAGCCTGTTAGCCCAGATATTGTATTACATTCCTCAAACATTTTGAAAACAGACGACTTTAAAATATAAGGTAAACAGTACAACGCAATTTAGTTACTCTTGTCTAGCATTCAACAACCGAACAATATTATACATATCAAGGAACGTCTGCGTTATATACAGACCCTCAAGGAACAATACAATGCTTTGGTCACGTCATGTGAATACACTTGTCCCCGTGCAACCAATCTACAGCAGATGACTAATAAAACATCAAAGAGTTGTTGAAAACATTGTGGTAAAGGAGGAATTGGTCACTATGAGCCATTGTTCCTTATATTACACTAACTTAATTCAAAATACGTATACATGTGGAAAACTGAGTGGCCCGGTGATGTGTCAATCCAGAGTTCCGGTTTCTGTTTTTTTCTGATTTGATTTTAAGCGTCTGCCATTCAACAAGAAGTCAAACATTGGTCTTTCCCAAGAATACAAGCTACTAAGTTTATGCTTTATACCCAGAGCAACTGGTTACTGTAATCAAAGAATGAGAAATGAGACTGAGAATGGTTTAGATGGCTTAATTTAAGCCAGACCTCCTTCGCTTCGACGAATAAACCCGCAGGTTAAACTCAGTCACGTGTTTGCGCTTCAAAAAGGAGGTAAACAAATATGAGTATAAACTTAATTGAGAAGAAATACGAAATGATAAAATCTCAAGGCCTCATTTCCCATTCCAAAGACTTTCTACGGATCTAAGGTTGTAAACACATGACACGCGATTTAAGTTACTGTTCACTAAAGCAATTTCAAAGGCTTAATATTTACTTTCAATGAATTAAGGCATACAGTGTAATTTGTAGAATGTGTTTTTTTCTGTACACACAGCATGCTAGTCTCAATACATCGCCGTTACCAGGGTGACTATAATGACTGTAATATAGTCACCCTGCCGTTACATATTTCGGATGCGAACAGTCAACATATCAAATCGCATTTAGAGTACAGAAACCTGGACGAACAGCATGCATACTTATCAAGAGCTCTAGCTTTGCTGAGTATTTCAAACAAAAAACATTATTTGACCCTCAAACCTACAGTGTGGGTACTCAAAAGAATCGTCTCACTGAGTTTGGTTGAGTCATAAGAGAGAAATAGGTGGGAAAATACAAATTTACTCCCCCTCATTTAGTCCTCTTATATTTGAATTGTGGCAAGGGTAAGAGATTAATTTCAGAACCTGTCAAGAGTAATTGATTACATAGTTTAAGGCCTATACAAATGGTATTTTGGTAATAACAAGTAAGTCAGGTCACCTAATTGCAGAGCTCTAGATAAGGTTTTCTTCAAAACCAATTAAACAAACTCCGCCGTTTGTTTTGTAACAAAGACTGTAAACTCATTATACTTGAAATACCGCCTATAAGCATCAATACTTGGAATCTTGAACGCTCAACCAACAAACAGGAAGAAATCTTTGACACTGAGCTAAATGAACAGATTGATAAAGTTAATTGTCAAATAAGATTCTTCAACAACGAATTATTGGACACTCGCTCTCCAAGATTGGGTCTAGACCTAGAATTCTCAAGGAAGAAAAAAAACAAACCTACTAGGAAATCTATCAACTTTAATCTCTTGACTGATGGCATCCACCCAGGAAGAGAATTAAGTCAACTATGGCTTTTTAGATTACTTATCGTGTGTACTGAACTTTTGGATTAAATAAAAATACTAGTTAAAAATTATTGGAAGGTAGGGAATGCCCAATCTCCAATGCTCTATAACTAATCAACATTATCATTTATATCATTATAACGGAAGGTAGGGACACCCAACCTCCACAATACTATTTCTGCAATGTCTAATACGCAGCACAAATATTAAGGTCGGTCCTGAAGTAAGAAGCACAACAACCTGGAGTGAAATCATTTAAAATTTGTTCTACTGATAATTACTTAAGAAGACGGTAGGGAAGCCCAACCTCTGCAAAGGTTATTATTAGTTATACAAGTTATCACGTTCAAGTCAACTCATAACATTACTCTAGACAAGATGGATAGGAACAAAGAACTCAGAAGAAATCTCAATTTCATGCCATTAACGAGCACACCTTCATCCCAAACTACAGAAAATAGTAGGAAAAGAAGCAGACAAGGCTCAGATAGCGACGTATGCCCGTCATGTGAATTAAAAATAAAACAAGACTCTCCTCAACTGACCTGTTCTCACTGTGGGTTAAACTTTTGTGCGAAATGCATCAAAATAACAGAAGATCAACTGAAACTCATTAATATGCCAAGTCTAAATCTCTCGTGGTCATGTCCGACATGCAAGTATACACTTCCAACACTACTAAGGCTTGACGACTTAATTTCTGAAATAAGAAAAAGCAACGACGAAAGACTATCAAAACTCGAAACAGAGGTAGAATGCATAGGTCAAACAATAGAAGTCAAAACAAATCAAAAAATGAAACAAACAAAAGAAGAAATTATGGATGAAATAACCTACAACCTAAATAGCAAAATTGACATTCGCATCAAAGAACAAGAAGATAGGAAAACACGAAATCAAAATATAATGATCTACAACCTATGGGAATCAAATAGTGAAAACCTAGAAATCAGGAAAGAATATGATCTTAAACTCATGACTGAACTAAGTTCATCCTTAGGACTGGAATCCAACATCAAGTTGGGGTTTAGAATAGGCACCAGAGGTCATGGCAAAATAAGACCATTTAAAATAATTCTAAACAACAAAAAAGAAAGACGAAATCTCCTACTAGAAGCAAAACATATAAGAATAAAAGCACCACATCACCTCCAACAAGTCATAGTATCAGCTGACTATACCCCACAACAAAGAGTAGAAAGAAAGGAACTAATGAAAGACCTCAATACAGCCAGACTAACTAATAAAGGAGCCAAAATACGAGATGGTAAAGATAGAAATAATTTATAGTGACACACAAAGAGAGGACACCAATATCAATGAGAAAAAAGACCATGTGAAATTAACAAAGGAATACTTACCGAGGAAAAATTCAGCTGGCCCCAGTCCAATAAAAAAAACATTACAACTAAATTTATTAAACGAGACAGCAGCAAATTATTTAGAAACAACACTGTTAAATACTGATGCCACAATCATAGGAGGTTTACCATCCCAAATGGATATGGGAGAACCCGTATCACCGGAAGTTAATAGAGCATAGGATGCCAGTTTTATTTTAAAACATGTAAATATAGGAGGAAAAGAAAACATTATTAATGAAACCAGCCATATGAACAACCTCAAAATCATCTACACGAATGCAGACTCACTTACAAACAAGATAGATGAACTTAAAATATTAGTAGAAGAAAAAGATCCTGACGTCATAGCAGTTACTGAAACGCATCCAAAATCAAAAATATTTGAAGTTGACAGATCTTTTTTCAACATACCAGGTTACAACAACTACATGAATGATGAAAAACCAGGTAGAGGAGTAATCATATATATTAAAAACAATATCAGTAGTTCGAATGTAGAATTTGAAAATGATAAAATAGAATCAACATGGACTAAAATAAAATTAAATGAAAGAGATAACATGCTGATAGGATGCGTATACAGAAGTCCAAATTGTACAATCAATTCAATGTTAGAACTATGCAAACTACTAGAAAAGGCTTGTTCATACGGCTGTTCTCACCTATGTATAATGGGTGACTTTAACTTTAAGGAAATAAACTGGGAAAAAGGGGATACAACTACAAGTGAAACCCATCCAGCTAATATATTCTTAGAATTTACTAGAGACAATTTTTTGACTCAACATGTCAAAAAAGCCACGAGATATAGAGAAAATAACACTCCTTCAATACTAGACCTAGTATTAACTAACGAGGAAAACATGGTAAACGACATAACCCATTTACCAGGTCTAGGAAAAAGCGACCATGAGATCCTAGAAATAAAATTCTCATGTTACACAACAAGGGTGATGAAAATAACTAATAAGAGAAATTATTTTAGAGGCAACTAAATCAAAATAAGTGAAGATATCTCATCAACAGACTGGGAAACACTACTCGACGGAAATATTAATAGATCTTGGGACTCCTTAGCCGATAAACTACACAAATTCATGGACGATCATATACCAGTGTGCAAGGAAAACCCAAGGTGTAGTAATAAACTTCCCTACAGAGACAGTGATACCAAAGCAAAATTAAAAAAAACAACATAGAACATGGAAAAAATATATTCATTGCAAAACAGACGAACATTTCGAGAAATTCAAAGCTGCTAGAAATAAAGCCACGGAAGCAATTAAATAAGCCACATATAATTACGAAAAAGATCTCTCATCAAAAATAAACATCAATAGCAAACTCTTCTGGAACTATGTGAGGAAAAATAGCAAAACAATATCAACCATTGGCAATCTACATGACACTGAAGGTAACCTTATAGATAACGACCAAAAACGAGCTAACATTTTCAATGACTACTTTGCAAGTGTCTTTAATACAAACACATATTCCGATCTACCAACTTTTCACGAACGAGAATATGTTAGCATTCTAAGTGATATCACATTCACCGAAGAAGAGGTACTAAAAACAAATAATGAACTCAACCCCAACAAATCTCCAGGACCTGATGGAATCCATCCCAAGCTCATAATAGAATGTAAAGAACAACTGGTAAAACCACTGACACAGATCCTAAATATATCAATGAATAGTGGAGAAATACCAATTCCATGGAAAAAAGCAAATGTAACACCCATTTTCAAATCAGGTAACAAGCACAAACCTGAAAACTACAGACCAATAAGCATAAGCTCAATCTGCTCAAATCTGATGCAGAAATTAGTCAAACACAAAATTACTGAGCACATGTTAAAAAACAATCTATTCTCGAAACATCAATTTGGTTTCATGAAAGGGAAATCATGCCCATTACAACTACTTGAGGCACTAGAAGACTGGACTAATGCCCTTGACAACGGCAACGAAATAGACATTTTATTCTACGACTTCAGGAAAGCTTTCGATACCCTACCACATAATAAGTTAATTAAAAAAATTAAAGCCTATGGAATAAAAGGGAAAGTACTCGCCTGGATCCAAGATTTCCTATCAAACGGATAAGAAGTGGTCTTAAACACTGTACATTCAAACATAGTTCCTGTTCTCAGCGGTGTACCCCAAGGGAGTGTTTTGGGACCAACACTTTTTCTAATCTACATCAATGACCTCCCTGAAGTCGCGGAGACAATAGTCAAACTATTTGCCGATGACACCAAAACATACAATGTCGTTAACTGTCAAGCTGATCATGAACTCATGCAAAGAACTACAGATCAATTTAGTGACTGGTCTCATACATGGGACCTTGAATTCAACTCAAAAAAATGCAAATGACTACATCTAGGTAATAACCAACAAACAGGAGACTATTTCACCAAAGGCAGAGACTTAAGCAGAGAAGCCATCACTAACGTAGAGGAAGAAAAAGACCTAGGAGTCATTGTAGATAAGAATTTAAAATTTCATTCTCACATCACAACGAAAATTAAAATAGCCAACAGAAATCTAGGAATCATCTTCAGAATCTTCACATATATGGATAAAACTATATTCCTACATCTTTACAAATCACTGGTCAGACCCCATCTGGAGTATGCGAGCACGGTATGGTCTCCACATCTGAAAAAACACCAAATAGCGATTGAAAATGTCCAAAGGCGAGCAACGAAACTACTATCCAATTTACAATTTCAAACGTACACCGAGAGACTAAAATATCTAGGAATTCCATCTTTAGAATACAGAAGACTACGAGCGGACATGCTACAAGTATTTAAAATATTGAACAAGTATGACACAACATCAACTGAGGACTTATTAATACTCTCAAAATACACCAGAACAAGAGGCAATAGTCTCAAGTTATTCAAAAAACAATCAAAAACAGATATACGGAAAAATGCTTTCAGTATAAGGACTGTGGACCCTTGGAACTCACTCCCAGACGATGTAGTTACAGCTTCAAGTGTTAACTCCTTTAAAAATAAATTAAATAAACACTGGATAAATCACCCTTCTAAATTCAACCCACGCTGCCACTTGTCAAACAATACAAGTAAAAACACACCAGATGGACCATTAGAAGCCCTAGGCTTTCCGGCGGTCTCGGAACCGTAAGTAAGTACCGTAAGTAAGGGGCGTTTTGCATGTTCCAAAATCTTGATTTGACCCTCTAACCCTATGGTGTGGGTACTCAAAAAAATTGTCTCATAAGGTTTGCTTTAATAATAAAATTATAAGAGAAATTATGTGGAAAAGAGCTGAATACCTCTCCTTATTTGGGCCTCTGTAATTGTGAGATTTCTTGAACTGTTACTTCACACAACATTCCTAAGCTACCTTCCCAGTTTTCCACATTTAGCCCATAAGTGGAACAGGAATGAAGTTACAGTCACAATGGAGTTTGTCTGAATCATCAGTAAGAATGAACGGCTAAGCCAGGGTTCAAACTCACAACCGCAGGATTGTTAGTCCTTGTTGACTTGTATCAACTGAGCCATCAGGACTCTGACCTAGTCCAGACTTCTGTACTCGGGACGCGAGTTTATATTTTGACTGTTTGTAATGTTTGCGTAAATATGATCACCTGCATGTGTTTCAATGCACTTATAGAATATAATAATATGAATATATAATTCATACGGACGATTCAACCGAATCAAAACTATCCTACTACCAATAGGAGTGCCTCGAGGAGAACGGGTGAAACTACAAGAAACAACAACAACAACAATGCAATTTGTAAAAGTCAGAATGTTGAGACTAGTTTGTGACCCTGTTTTAGGTATATTTTATATTTAGCTGTTTAATTAATCTGACCTTGAATATGCAAGTGTCAGAAAATTACCTCTAGATCTACACATCTTTTCCCTTTCCCACATACATGTAGACACTTTCTTATTCCTTTTCAGCAAAGGTCTTTTGAAAACATTGTGGTAAAAGGAGAAATGGATCATATAGACCAATTACCCCTTGTTCCAAAATGTCTTCAACTCTGTTATTAATTTATCCATTAATTTATAGAGATTTTCAATATTATTTCCTGGATATCTTCAGTCTTAGTCATTTGCTGCATATTTGTTGTATTCAAATTCTACTTATTAAAGAGGCTCTTGAAAAACATAGTGGCAAGAGGAGAAATTGCTCAATTGTTTCTTAACTCGATTCAATAATTGCTCTTTCATTCCTGGAGATTTTCCATATTTTTGACTAAATGTTTTTAAAATCGTCTGCTGCAGATTTGTTGTATGTGGGAAAGGGTTAATACGAAAAAAAAACATAATTTTTTTTTTTTTTCAATAACCCATGAAGCTTTCTGAAATGAAACTGGAAAAATCCATGGGGGCCGCCATTTTGGATATGTATAAAAAGCAGACGTAAAACACAGATTGAAAATTATTGTCTTTTTTTTTTTTTTTTTTAAATCGGTATTTTGGTTATGTATAAAATGAGCAGAAAAACACGGATTGAAAATTATTGTCGTCTTTTTAATCATTTTTTTTAAAATCGAAATTTAAGATCTTTAAAGTGTTGTGTTATGTGGGAATTAACATTTGTACAAAAAGTTAAAAATAAATGGAAATCTGTAAGAAATATGTTTTTCCGTTCGTCAAAAATGACAGCATTAGCCTTCTACGCCCGAAACTAAATTTTGACTGTATCGTAGCCAAAGGGCGTGACGTCATTTCCGTTACACATCATCTTGGCGTAACGTCAATGGAGCGACGTCGTGTGAAAAAGTGGTATCAACATGAAAGACCACAAATTCCTATACATGAGCTATTGACTCACTCATTCACAGCATAATTATTTATCAAACATTGTGGCAAAAGGATAACTTTCTCATGAGGAGCAATTGTTCTTGTGGCGACAGTCTTTTCCTAAATCGTCTGTTGCCTAGGCCTCAGAAACCGTCTCTAATAGGGAAAGGGTTTAGCAGAAATGTGACCCCTTACATAATTTGTTCCAGTCATATTGACTGGTTGAAAAAGGCAGTGGCCAGGTGGCATCAGAAAAGGGCTGATCTATTTGCTTCTTTACCATAATGCAGGTGATCGATTAAGGATCATCTTGGCCCTCATGTTTTAACCTCGTTCATTATAAATGTATTCCTTGATTTTCTGAAAGTCTTTACTTTATTATTTTCTGTTCAAATAATAGACAACAGCAATACAAATTCCAAATATGTTTTGATAATGCAAGAAACATGATATTATCATTATTATTGTCTAGTCAATTACTTATAAATCCTTTTTTATGGCCAAAGTATGCTCTTTAATTTTTGTTTATAATTATCTTGCGTTTTTTTCGTAAATAGGTAGCACCTATAGATATATTATAGCCATACAATTGTTTGCTGCAGAGGCATCAAGTGTTATGTGTATCAGGTTTGTTAAATATTTTAAAATGAGAACTACATCATTTAAAAATGTTTATAATATGGTATGGTTGACTGCTTTTGAAAATGTGAATGATAAGGCATGAATTAATAACCTATAAATGAAATCTATTGCAATGTGGACTACCAATCCCCCATGAACATGTTTTGTCAAAAGCTAGAAAATCTCTATAATTGAATGGATAACCTATGACTAAAAGTGGAAACATTGTAGCAAAAGGAGAAATTGCTCGTTTTTAGCAATTTCTTCTTTTGTCACTTAATGTTTTCAAAAAGCTATCTGCTGCAGAGGCGTCAGAAAGCGTCTTTATAAGGGAAAGTGTTAAATACTTACGGTACTAGAAGTCTAGATAAAGGGCTTATCACATGTTTTATAAAGGCTTATTTGACATCAGAGCCCTATGTTGTGGGTGCTCAAAAGAATCATCCTTCTGGGGCGATTCTTTTGAGTACCCCCATTATGGGTTTTAATCATACTATAAGACATTGTAAATTACTACTATGTGTAGATCATTGGGAATTAATGTAGACTAGTACATTAAACTATTTTAGGATTGACCTTAAAGTATATTGAGAAATAATTATAATGACTTATATGACTCATTCAACTCACATGCTGACTTTTTTTTAACCCATTACTTCACATGACTTTTCATAGGTCATCTGCACTGAAAGATTTATATTGATAAAGAGTTGAAAATGTTGAAATAAAAGGTGAAATTGCTTGTTTTGAGCAATTTCACCTATTATTGCAATGTTTTCAAAAGTCATCTGCAAAAGCAGGCGTCAAAATTTAATGTCGTCTGTGTGAAGTAATGGGTTAAACCCTTTCTCCCACTTGCAGACAAATTTTGATGAATCTAAAGGAGACACCTTTTGAAAACATTGTGGCAAAAGGAGAAAATATTCTCCTTCCAAGTTCCTAGACAATGTATCTTTTTGCCACAAAGTTTTAATCATTAATCTTTTGTTTTTAAGAAACTTTTTATATCGGGATGTTTGCTTAGATTATTTTAAAGTCATCTGCTGCAGATATACTGTGTGTGGGAGAGAGTTTAACATTTTCATGATGAAGTTAACTTGTAACTAATGCATCTGACATGGTTCATTTCTACCAATTTCTCCTTTTCCAACAATATTTTTTCACTATGTATTTGTGTCACAGGTATCTCCAAAGGTATTTGACACAGAGTCCTGAAAATGATCCCTTTCCCACATGAAACAAATCTGTAGCAGAAGACTTTGAAAACATCTTTTCAAAAATGTGAAAAATCTCTATTAATGACAGTTAAACTATCAAATAGAGTTTAAAAACATTGTCGCAATTGGTGAAATTGCTCATCAAAAGTTGTCTGCTGCAGAGGCATCTGAAAGCGTCTATTATACATGTATGTGGGAAACGGTTAACAACGGTTGTATTGGCCGAAGTCAAGTTCAAGCGGAGTTATGGCACTTGACTTAGAGGTTGGGACAATTTGTGTGATACATACCTCCAAAGCTTTTTGAATGTTTCTTAGCATGTGAAGATATTCACCTGGGGTTTTGTATCTGCCAAAGCCTAGATACAGGCAGGTTTTTGTTTATTGTGGTACACTGACACCAACAGAAACAAGTTGGGATAGGGACATGTTGTCACAACAGATAAACAGCAGCCGACTTTGAAAACATACCAGAATTTATTTAGGATGACCCTTTAAATGAAAGTACAATAATTGAATTGAGTTGTAAACATGGTGACAAAAGAAGAAATTGCTCAAAACGAGCAATTTCTTCTTTTGTTGCCATGTTTTCAAAAAGACCGTTGGCTGCAGAAGTGTCTGTATGAGGGAAAGTGTTAAGGGTGGTAATAAAGTTTAATAGAATCGGGTAAAATTCAAGATTCCTTTATATGAGGATAGCCAAACCATTCAGGAATCTTGAGCCTTTCCCTCGTACGACAATTCTGCAGCAGACGATTTTGAACATATTTTGTCAAATAAAGGAAAATCTCGATAATTGAAAGGTTAACCTATGACTAAAAGTGTAAAAGATCGTGGCAAAAGGAGAAATTGCTCGTTTTGAGCAATTTCTTCTTTTGTCACGATGTTTTCAGAAAGCTGTCTGCTGCATAAAGTGTATATATGAGTATCACGTTAATGAACCTGATAGACAATCCCAGTATTGATTGGAAAACCATTAAACCAATAATCAATAATTTGTAGTAATTTGGTGTTGATAGATACAAATGGTCTTATTATGAACATAAAAAGCAATGCTGGTGCTTTATATCATTCTGTTTTAACCATTTCCCACATTCAGACATTTTCTCTGATGTCTCTGAAGCAGACAACAACTGTTAATGTTGAAAACATTTTGGTAAAAGGGGAAATTGCTTATAATGAGCAATTTATTCATTTGCCACACTGTTTTCTACTTTTTTCTATATCTAGTTCTTTTGTTTAGAGAGAGATTCCACATTTGAGGCTAAATGTTTACAAAGTCCAGGCATTTCCCCTGTCTGCTGCAGTCTACATTAAAATGCATCGAGAGAGAGTTTCCACATTTGAGACTAAATGTTTACAAAGTCCAGGCATTTCCCTTGTATGCTGCAAAAAATGCACCAAGTGGGAAAGTGTCAATTGTGATTCCGAACTTAGATGGTAAACTGTATTTTTAACCCTTTCCCTCATATAGACGCTTTCTGACGCCTCTGCAGCAGACAGCTTTTTGGAAACATAGTGACAAAAGAAGAAATTGCTCAAAACGAGCAATTTCTCCTTTTGCCATAATGTTTTCCACTTATAGACATAGGTTATCCATTCCATTATGGAGATTTTTTTATTTTTTGACAAGTCGAGTCCCGTTAGCTCAGTCGGTAACGACGCGGGCTGTCAATCCAGGGGTTGTGAGTTCGAATCCCGGCTCGGCCAACTTTCTTTCCGACGTTTGACAAAAGTTATTGCGACATGCGTCATTCGTCTTCCACCAAGGGCTAAGTCTATGTGGAAAAGCAGCCAGTTGCTTGGGAAGATTGTTGTGTGGAGTACGGGTGCGAGAACACCAGGAAAGATATGAGTAGGTGAACTGGCCGCTGTGATATGTCTGAGAAATTGTTAAAAACGGCGTTAAACCCCAATCAATCAATCAATCAATCAATCAATTTTTTGACAAAATATGTTCAAAGTTGTCTGCTGCAGAATTGTTGTATGAGGGAAAGGTTCAAGTTTTTCCAATGTTTGTTTATATTACTACTTTCTCCGCTGCAGATGCTTTTGAAATCATTACCGGAAGAGAGGATATAACTTGTAATGAGCAAATCTCCCTTTGCCATAGTGTTTATTATTCAATTAAGTAAGAATTTGCAATTTTTTGCCTTGATGCATAATTATGTTTTCGAATTCGTCTGTTGCATTTTTATTGTATGTGGGAAAGGGTTAATATACTTTTTACAATAATGAAAATATAAAGACTGAAAAGATCAGAATTGGGGAAAATTGGAAGCTTTTATCAGTAATATAAATCAAAATAAAAAAGGCGGAAGACATCAGATTAATACGGAAAAGTTAAGATATTTTATTGGTGGTAACAATTATGACGAAGTGAAAAAAATGGGTGAAATTATTAAATGTGAATCTCAACTTTAAATAGATTTCAAAATTTTAATTTAACTTTGTGACTCATGCATGATTGTGAACTCTTTAACAAATAGCAATAGAGGACCTCTTATCCCTATCCCAGCCGAGCCCCTGTAGTTCAGTCGGTAGCGATGAGGGCTGTCAATCCAGGGGCTGTGAGTTCAAACCCCAACTTGGCCAACAGTCTATGTGAAAAAGCAGCCAGTTGGTTGGAAAGATTGTTATTTAGATTACTGGTGTGTCAGAAAGCCAGAAAAAACATGAGAATGTGAACTGGCCGCTGTGATATGACGGAACAATTGTTGAAAAAGGCATTAAACCCCAATCAACCAACAGACTTTACCCTTTCCCACATATGTAAATTTTGGAATATTGAAAGTTTAATTATTCAATAGAATTGAAAACATTGTGACAAAAAAAGAAATTGCTCAGCTTGAAAATGTTGTCTGTTAGAGGTGTGTTAACCCTTTCCCTCATACAACATTTCTGCAGCAGACGACTTTAAACATATTTTGTCAAAAGATGGATTATCTCCATAGTTGAATGGATAACATATGACAAAAAGTGGAAAACATTCTGGCAAAGGGAGAAATTGCACGTTTTGTGCAATTTCTTCTTTTGTCACTATGTTTTCAAAAAGCCGTCTGCGGCAGAGGCGTCGGAAAGCGTCTATATGTGGGAAAGGGATAATTATCATATACTTAAAAATGAATTGCCCCACTGATATAATTCTTTTAACCCTTCCCTCATATAGACGCTTTCTGACGCCTCTGCAGCAGACGGTTTTTTGAAAACATAGTGACAAAAGAAGAAATTGTTCAAAACAAGCAAAATCTCCTTTTGCCACAATGTTTTCCACTTTTTGTCATAGGTTATCCATTAATTTATAGAGATTTTATATTTTAGGACAAAATATGTTCAATGTCGTCTGCTGCAGAATTGTCGTATGAGGAAAAGGGTTAACGGATAGCAATAGAGGTCTTCTTAAACCTTTTCCCTCATACATAAATTTTAAACATCTCTAATAATAAAAGTTTAATTATTGATAATTCAATATTATTGAAAACATTGTGACAAAAAAGTAATTGCTCAGCATGAAAATGTTGTCTGTTGCAGATTTGTTAAAATACGTTTGTATGCGGGTAAGGGTTATCTTATTTTAAAAAAAGAAGTGTGAGATTATTCTTTTAAATATCCATAACATGGGTTTGGGGGTAAACATTTTCCTAACTGCAGATCCTTTTGACGCATCTGCAGTAGACGATTTTTGAAAACATTTAACAAAAGGAAATGATGAGCAAAAGTTCTCCATTTGCCAAAATGTTTGCATCTTGATTAATAAAAAATACTATACTTCCAATAATGGAAATTTTTCTTAGGAATGCAAAATTGTTTTTAAAGACGTCTGCTGCAGACTTGTCGAATGTGAAAAAGGGTTGAATAAGAGATTAAGAACAGGAGATACGCTTCTATAGCTCTATAGAAAGACATTTGATGATTCTACAGCGGAAAACAATGTGGAAAAGAAGACTCCCATCGATCTATTTCTCCTTCTTCGTAAACAAAGTGGTTAGGGCCTCCGCCTCTTGAGCAGGAGATCAGGGTTCAACCCCAGCTTGGGTTGTACCAAAGACTTTTATTAACCCTTTCACTCATACGACAATTCTGCAGCAGACGACTTTGAAAATATTTTGTCAAAAAATAAAAAATCTCTATAATTAAATGGATGACCTATGACTAGAAGTGGAAAACATTGTTGCAAAAGGAGAAATTGCTCATTTTGAGCAATTTCTTCTTTTGTCACTATGTTTTCAAAAAGCCGTCTGCTGCAGAGGCGTCAGAAAGCGTTTATATGAGGGAAAGGGTTAAAAGCGGAAAAAAACACTGTTTTCTTTCAGACATTAAATATTGGCGATAATTCTGCCCAGATCTCAAATCTTTTAGGAAAGATGGTGGCAAGAATCGAAATTGCCCTTGATAAGCAAATTGTTCTCATTTGGCTACACTGTTTTCAACTCTTTACAGGAATCATACCTTCATTTAACCCTTTCCCACATGCAGACGTTTTCTGACGCATCTGCAGCAGACTTCTTTGATAACATTGTTTCAAAATGAGGAATTGCTCATTATGATTTTCCAGTGTTTTCAATTCTTTTCAGTAATTATACTTTCACTTTTAGAGGTTTCCATATTTTTGCCTAGACGTTTTTAAAGTCGTCTTCTACAGATTTGATGTATGTGGGAAAGGGTTAAAGAGATCTTTTGCTGGTAGGTTTTCAGTTGTCTACAACAACTTTGTTGTCTGACGCCTCTGCAGCAGACGGCTTTTTGAAAACATAGTGACAAAAGAAGAAATTGCTCAAAACGAGCAATTTCTCCTTTTGCCACAATGTTTTACACTTTTAGTCATAGGTCATCCATTCAATTATAGAGATTTTCTACTTTTTGACAAAATAGGTTCAAAGTCGTCTGCTGAATTGTCGTATGAGGGAAAGGGTTAAGAATTACTGGAATTGGACCCTGATGTTTAATTTTTGTCGCATATTTTCAAATAAAATGTATCTAAATATAACATTATAAGCAGGACTAAAAGTTAAAAGGGACCCAAAAATTTGAATTTCATACATTGTAGTTATAAAAATTGACTTTTTCCTGCAATATTTCAAAAGTCATGCTAAGGTGTAAAATGTTGTATACATCTTTCTTACATACAATAAATCTGCAGCAGATAAGTTGAAATTATCAAGTCCAGGCTATAGTGAAAATCTCCATAAAATATAGAATGATTATTGATAAAAGATGAAATCATTGTGGCAAATGGAAAAAATTCTCATTATGAGCAATTTCTCCCTTTGCCACAATGCTTGTTAAAGTTGTCTTCTGCAGAGGCGGCAGAAATGGTTAAATGAAGCAGCCATCAAACCATTCTTCATTTGAAGGTAAAGGAGCAGATCAAAAAGGTGGGCCCCTTTGAGGAAAAGTTAATTTTATTAAAAATTTCCCTGAATAGCGTTTTTTTTTCATTCAACATCCTCTGACAAGGTGTGTACTATATGGTATTTATTACAGGTGAAGTGATTCATACGTCCCATAGTGCGATGTAATGGCAACACAGTTTGACATAAATCAGTGATTAGCGGAGATTAACAAAATTAGCTTCTGAAGATGTCATTTGGGTGAGTATTTAACATTGAATAATAAACCTTCCCCCATTTTATTACATCAAATATGTAGCAGATGTCTTTGGAAACATTATAAAAGGCATTAATATGTAAAATCTCTATAAATAAGAGTATAAAATGTTTAAAGTAAGTTGCATTTATAAAAGTTTACCATATTTTTAACCAAATATTTTGGAGTCGTCTGCTGCAGATTTGTCACATGTTGGAAAGGGTTTACATTGTATAATAAACTTTAACCATATATAGCAAGTCTGCAGCAGACGACTTTGTAAATATCTAGGCATAAATATGGAAACTGTCTTTAAAATTAATGAGAACTTAATTATTGAATGAAGTTTAAATTGTTAGGGCAAAAGTAGCAATTTCTTTTCCTTTTGCTGTGATGTTTTCAAAAGTCATCTGTTGCAAGCATGTTTTATTGTGGCTGCATGTAGATTAACCCAATTACCATAATGTACTATTTCTAATGTTCAACCATTGTGGGAAAAGGATAAATTAATCATGATTTGTAGCTTCTTATTTTCTGACATCTTTCTCTTTATCACAATGTCTCCTTTGCTTTTCTGCTTATGCAGCAGAAATGATTTTGAAAAACCATCGTTAAAAAGAGATGTTATAAGTTCTGGCTGATTATATGATTTATTTGATAGCTTAGCCCAGTTCTTACAAGTATATGTCTGCATGATCTACTGGTATTCCATATTTACCACCTGACCTCCCTGAAAATGACAACTTTTGAAGCCACTAAAGCAGGCAGCTTTGAAAAAACAGCTTCCCCTAAAACCAGAGTCGATATTGTATAAATCTACATGCAATCTTGTTCATTTTGTTTGGTCTTAAAATGGTAGTTATGGCTTTCCCTCCTTGGCACACAGAGTTGTAGGGTTAGCATAATGGCTGACTTCTAGCTGGTGTCAGGATAAATGGACCAGTTACTGTAGTACTGGTAACTTACCAAGGAAATGCAGTGCCATGTCTGGAAAAATTGTTAAAATCAACGTATAACACCACACAAAAAATATAAATCAGTTTTGTGGTTATATTTTAATGACTACACGCAAAAGGGTTATAACTACGTCTTGAAACAAGATAAAGTTACAACTGTTTTGCATGAAACCATCAACTTAATTGCTGTGTTTGGTCATGTATGAATGCTAACATTTGATGTAAAACTGTCCCTTTTAACCCCCCTTTCCAACATACAACAAATCCGCAACAGACTTCATGCAAAATTTGTATAAATGATAGTATCAAAAGAGTTGAAACGTTGTGGCAAATGGAGAAATTGATTTTTATGGGAAATTTGAATTTTTCCTTTTGCCACACTGTTTTTTAAAGCCATCTGCTGAAGATGACTGTGTCGAGAGACATCTGGGAAGGGTTGACAGCTTCAGAAAATGTAGGCCTGTAGGACACGCTAATTAGTACATTGAGTTACTTCTAGTTTACAATGTTTTGGGGATTTTTTCTAAGTTTTTGTTGAGTTAAAAAATGGTGCAGCCTGAAAGCTGTATTGTGGATAAGTTGAATGTTAACCCTTTTCCACTTGCAGACACAATGTTTTCCACTTTTCATCATAGGTTATCCATTCAAATATGGAGATTTTCTATGTTTTGACAAAATACGTTCAAAGTCGTCTGCTGCAGAATAGTCGTATGAGGGAAAGGGTTAAACATATGCTGAAAGTGTATTGTTAAACATGTAATGTATACAGTGACATTTTTTTTTTTTATTGCCTAACCCATAACTTTGTCAATTCTTTTTTTTTTTTGGGGTTTAACCGACTTTACCACATACAATAAATCTGCAGCAGACAACCTTTAAATTATCACTTCAAAAATACCTTTAACCCTTTCCCTCATACGACCATTCTGCAGCAGACGACTTTGAACATATTTTGTCAAAAAATAGAAAAAATCTCTTTAATTGAATGGATAACCTATGAATTCAAAAAGCTGTCTGCTGCACAGGCGTCTGAAAGCGTCTGTATGAGAGAAAGGGTTAAATGATAGTGTGATCATTAAATAGTTTTCGAAATCATTGTGGCAAATGGAGGAATTGCTCATTTTGAGCAATTTCTCCTTTTGCCACAATGAGTTCAAAAGTTGTCTGCTGCAGAGGCTTCAGAGGCTTCAGAGGCTTCAGAAAGCGTCTTATATGTGGTAAAGGGTTAATGCTGTTTTCAACATTATTTATGTTTATATCAAGTTGACAGTACACTTATCAATATCCTGATGTAGGGAAACAATGTTTTTGTATTTTTGATATCTGGTAATTAAGGCCTCATAGCTTTCATACAATATTGAGAAGTGCCCATGAATGAAATGTAAGAAAAATTGCAGTATTCATTTCAGCAGTCATTAAAATGTAATTAAGAGCCTATTTATAAGTAGCCAAGAAACAGCAATGTACTTATTTATATTATACAAGATGTTACACATAAGCTATTAACATTAGACACTTGTTTATACTTCTACAATCCCGGCTCGGCCAACTTTCTTTCCGACGTTTGACAAACGTCATTGCGACATGCGTCATTCGTCTTCCGCCAATGGGCTAAGTCTATGTGGAAAAACAGCCAGTTGCTTGGGAAGATTGTTGTTTTGAGTACTGGTGTGAGAAAACCAGGAAACACATGAGTAGGTGAACTGGCCGCCGTGATATGACTGAGAAATTGTTAAAAACGGCGTTAAACCCAATCAATCAATCAATTTATACTTCAACAACGTTGTATCATGACAACTCTTATGACAACTCTTATGACAACTCTTATGACAACTCTTATGACAACTCTTATGACAACTCTTATGACAACTCATATGACAACTCTTATGACAACTCTCTATAAGTATTTTTATGCAGAAAGGAGAAATTGCTCATGATTTAACCCTTTCCCTCATACGACAATTCTGCAGCAGACGACTTTGAACATATTTTGCTGAATGGATAACCTATGACAAAAAGTGGAAAACATTGTGGCA
This sequence comes from Serripes groenlandicus, assembly GCA_031761405.1. Lineage (NCBI taxonomy): Eukaryota > Metazoa > Mollusca > Bivalvia > Cardiida > Cardiidae > Serripes > Serripes groenlandicus. Next base: position 11,874,603 of record JASEVX010000002.1, read on the forward strand.
AAAGGAGAAATTGCTTGTTTTGAGCAATTTCTTCTTTTGTCACTATGTTTTCAAATAGCCGTCTGCTGCAGAGGCGTCAGAAAGCGACTGTATGAGGTAAAGGGTTAACAATCAAACTATCTTTTATTTAGATTTTTAAGGTTTTTGTCCCACTATGTTAATTTTCAAAGTCGTCTGCTGCAGATTCTGTTGTATGTGGGAAAGGGTTAACCACAACCCTTTCCAATTGGCCTGAGTGAATTCCTATCATTTCCTCAACCACAAATATTTTATTATTAAGTAGATGATGCCTAATAAAAAAAAAATCTGCTCTTCTTTTACAGATTTGACCCATTTCAAGTTTTTGAGGTAAGTCAATTACAGTTATATATGTATCTTTATCATATACAGTCCAACCTGTGTTTAAAGACCACCCGTGGACAGAAAAACAATCTGGTCTTTGTTCAAAGGTGGTCTTTAACCCTTTCCCTCATACGACAATTCTGCAGCAGACGACTTTGAACTTATTTTGTCAAAACATAGGTTATCCATTCAACTATGGAGATTTTCTATGACAAAAAGTGGAAAACATTGTGGTAAAAGGAGAAATTGCACGTTTTGTGCAATTTCTTCTTTTGTCACTATGTTTTTAAAAAGCTGTCTGCTGCAGAGGCGTCAGAAAGCGTTTATATTGCGGAAAGAGTTAATTAGTTATTTTATGCAGAAAATGAGTAATTGAGTAATTGAAAGTGTGGTTGCTATAGACAGGGAATTGCTAAACAAAGGTGGTCTTTAGCACAGGCTTGACTGTACCTGAACAGTTTATTCCACAAAAACATGCAGATTGTCACACACAAATACAAAGCAAGGGCTTCAACTTCAAAAAATGTGCTCTTTATAAGCTTTTTCTACTTTTGTCACAGTGTTTTCATAACAAGTCTGCTACAAATGCATCTGCCAAGCCCTCACTGTGTGTACTATGTATAAAGATAGGAATTGGATTTCTTTCAAAAAGAATTCTTCATTAAAAACTCCATTAAAAATGTGTTTTGAAATACAATATGTTATTTAAATTATTCTATTTTTGATTGTTGAATATCATTTTTACAAACTGTATTCACATAAAAAAAATGAATAAATTTGTTTGATTTTTTAAAGTTTGAATGAGGTTATATATGGCAAAAACTGAAGCCCACAATACCTCTGTAGAAGATTTATTTTGGACACGTTGTGGCCATATTGAATTTCGACCTTTTTCTGTGCAAAACAGGCAAAAATTACCAGATTGCGATTGTAGAATGTTTGTTATGAAAGACAATATCACTTAGACAAAGTTTTCCAATCGGACTCTTCCTTTTTTTTTATTAAGATAAATAATTACGCATGAGATATAATATAATATGTAAGACCAGATATTTTGTTTGAAAAAATCTTTGCCAAAATCAGCCAAAATTGTATTAAATTCAAATGTAAAATGTCGTCTGTAACTGATAGAGAGAGGAATAAAATAGATAGAATTGATGCGAAAGAGGGAACTTCATGAATATTGTAAATTTCCATTTTCTTCACCCTTCTCCTAGACTGTCTTACAGCATATTTAGAGCAGATGACTTTTGTTAATACCTTAACCCTTTCCCTCATACAGCAATTCTGCAGCAGACGACTTTGAACATATTTTGTAAAAACATAGAAAATCTCCTTAATTGAATGGATAACCTATGACAAAAAGTGGAAAACATTGTGGCAAAAGGAGAAATTGCACGTTTTGTGCAATTTCTTCTTTAGTCACTATGTTTTCAAAAGGCCGTCTGCTGCAGAGGCGTCAGAAAGCGTCTATATGAGGGAAAGCGTTAACCCTTTCCCACCTGCAGATGCATTTCAACGCAATAGCAGCAGACAACTTTTGAAAACATTGTGACTAAAGGTGAAATTACTCATGATGAGCAATTTCTCCTTTGGCCACAATTGTTTTCAAACTTTATTTAACACTATGTCACTATGTTTTCACACTTTTTTAACAATATGTCACTATGTTTTCAAAGTTTGTTCCAAGTTGTCTGCTGCAGATTTGTTGTATACATGGGGAAAGTGGGGTTAAAAAGGAAAAAAATTGCTAAATTTTGTTCTTTCTCCTTTTATAATTGATTGGGGTTTAACGTCCCTTTCAACATCTAAGGTCATATTATGGCGGACTGGAAAGATGATATACCTTAATTCAGAGGTCCAGATAAAGAGGGGTATTCATCTCTTTTCCCCACAATGTCTCTCTTATTATCCAACAAATACCTATGGTGTGGGTACTAAAAAGAATCATCTCACTGAGACGATTCTTTTGAGTACCCATAACATAGGGTTTTATGGTCAAATAACGATTTTAGAACATGCAAAACGCCACTGATCTAGAGCTCTGACCTTATATCTACATAGAGATAAAAATATATAATGTAAGAATCCAGTACCACAGCACCAGTCCTGCTGATGCTCAAGAGTTGCAATGACTATTCATTCAGACCCATTTAGCCGGCTCCAAGCATGCTTCTTCTCCTTGTATAAAGATGTTTTAACGCTTTATAAAAAACATACTTCTATTTAGTTGACAAATTAAAATTGACTAGAAGCATTTTTGGCCGGATTGCTTAAGCAATTCTGGTCTATAGATTGGCGATGTCCGTCTGTCCGTCTGTCCGTCTGTCTGTCTGTCTGTCTGTCCGTCAACATTTTGGTTAAAGTTTTAGGTTAGGCAAAATGGTTAAAGTTTCTGGTTAAGCAAAATCTCAGCACAAGAAAGGGTTGCAAACTTGAAACTTTGCCTGAAGGTAACCAGTAACAAGTTCTATTGATTTCTATTGTTACTTTGACCTTGACCTTAGTTTGTCGATTTTCAAGGTCAAATTGCCGACAATCCGGCCTTACCGTCTTCAGCGGTTTCTTGTTTTGATATAGGGTATGCATTATAGGTGGGTGTGTGGGATAATGACTCGGTGGTTTTTGGAACATCGTTATCAATTTAACCCCGTTAATATCGCTGTGCAAGACCATGGCTCCCAAGTACAGCGTTGTAAAGAGTGTACAGTGTACTTAGTTCACAAATTAAAATTGATTTTAATTTAACCCTTTACTACTTGCAGACGTATTTGGGAATGGGATAAAAGGTGAATTATGTAATATCTGAAAGAATAAAAGCATTATTTTGATTTAACCCTTTCCCTCATATAGACGCTTTCTGACGCCTCTGCAGCAGACAGCTTTTTTGAAAACATAGTGAAAAAGAAGAAATTGCTCAAAACGAGCAATTTCTCCTTTTGAAACAATGTTTTCCACTTTTAGTCATAGGTTATCCATTTAATTATAGGGATTTTCTATTTTTTGAATATGTTCAAAGTCGTCTGCTGCAGAATTGTCGTATGAGGGAAAGGGTTAACATTCAACCGATGTAGTGAACACAAGTGGGAAATATTTGAAAAGTGTTGAAAACATCGTGGAGCAATTATGAGCAATTTCTTCTTTTGTCTTTTTTTCCCTCATATGACAATTTTGCAGCAGACAACTTTGAACATATTTTGTCAAAACATAGAAAATCTCTATAATTGAATGCATAACCTATGACTAAAAGTGGAAAACATTGTGGCAAAAGGAGAAATTGCTTGTTTTGAGCAATTTCTTCTTTTGTCACTAATGTTTTCAAAAAGCTGTCTGCTGCAGAGGCGTCAGAAAGCGTCTATATGAGAGAAAGGTTTAATGTTAGTAAAAATTATCTGCTAACCCTTTTCCACATACAGCAAATCTGCAGCAGACGACTTTGGTATCATATAAGCAAAAATGTGGAAAATTTCTATAAATGAAGGCATTATTACTGAAAAAAGTTGAAAATAGTTCTCCTTTGCCACAATCTTTTCAAGAGTCATCAAAATGTGTCTATAGGTGGGAAAGTGGAAGAAATATCAAAATGCAACTGTTGATCGGGTAGGGTTTTACTTGGTTATCACATAAATTGTGAACTAGGAAGGTATTAATCCTTTCCCTCATACAAACGCTTTCTGACGCCTCTGCAGCGGATAGCTTTTTGAAAACATAGTGACAAAAGAAGAAATTGCTCAAAACGAGCAATTTCTCCTTTTGCCACAATGTTTTCCTCTTTTAATCATAGGTTATCCATTCAATTATAGAGATTTTCTATTTTTTGACAAAATATGTTCGAAGTCGTCTGCTGATGAATTGTCGTATGAGGGAAAGTGTAAAAGGAAGTTGTAACCCGATTATTAAAACTGATGTTTAAAGAGGTTTTTCCATGATTTTGTCGGTAACATTAACCTAATTTGAGAATTTCAGAAAATTGAAATTATAGGTTTTGGAAAGAGATGAAACGATTGCAAGAAAAGCAACAATTGTTTTAGTACTTTTTCCACATGCAGACACATTGTTGCAAAAGGAGCCATTTATTCTTTTGCGACCAAGTGTTCAACTATTATACAATAATTTTATATAAAGTATTCATATTTTTCCCTGGATGTTTTCAAAGTTGTCTGCTGCAGATTTGTTGTATGTCGGAAAGGGTTTAAGAATGATCTATTTCAGGTAAAGTGTAAAAGGAAGAGTTTTAATGTTGTAACTGTATATTTATACCCCCTTCGAAGAAGAGGGGGTATATAGGAGTCACTGTGTCGGGCAGTCTGTCGGTCGGAAGCCATATTTTGTCCAGCCTATTTCTTACAAACCACTGGGTGGAATTCAATAAAAGTTTACATGAAGCTTCTATACCAAGAGGAGATGTGCATATCCTAAAGGGGTTACAATTGCATGTTCTTTTACAGAGTTATGGCCCTTTTACTTATTAAGTTATGAAGGTGCTGTTTAGGGAGTATTTATCATCTTCAGTGATAGTTCTAGTTTTTACTGTCCTTGATTATAACAAAAAACAATTACCATTTTCCCACATACAGATTCTCTCTGACACCTCTGCAGCAGACGACTTTTTTCAACATTGTAGCAAAAGGTGAAAATGATCATAATGAGCATTTTTTCCTTTTGACACAATGTTTTTAACTCGATTCAATTATTAAACTTGCATTTACAGAGATTTATGCAAACTTTTTGCCAAGACGATTTCAATGTTGTCTGCCGCAGATTTGTTGTATGAGGCACATTTATTTGTATTTACACTTTCCTATATGGTCAGATGGAAGCAATTCATTTTCCATAGGCGACCATTATAGCGTTTTGTGCTATGGCTCTTTCCCAACGGCCGAAATAACCCAGAAACCTATAATCAATTAAAGTTCATTATCAAAACAACTAAAAAAGCACAAAAAATTGCATGCTATCCCACTTTTTTTAGCTATGACGTCAAATCAAAGGTCACCCTTATTCCGCAGTGAATCTTACTTTCAATTTCAGAAAATACATGTTGTTCTGAAAATGGCTCCTAAGCTGTCAATAAAGCTAAAAGCAAACAATGTTTTGATCACAAATCAGTCAAAGGGTATTCAACTTTATTAAAAAACACTTTCAACTTTCAACAAAATCATTATTGTCCAATAGGAGACCAGTTCAGTCTTATGAATTCATCTGAAATTCCATGGACAAAATTGTCTGCCCGGCAAGCCGATCTGATTTACTTCCCTTTGACTATATACAATGCTTTTGAAGTGGATGACCTTGAGAACATTTTGGCAAGACTATGGAATATCTTTACAAATGAAAGAACAGTTTCTTCTTTTTCCACAATGTTTTGAAACATAGTCAACAGCAGATGTGTCCGCATGTGGGAAAGAATAAACTGATTATGATATTTATCCCTTACTCTCATATAGACGCTTTCTGATGCCTTGCAGCAGGCAGCTTTTTATACGCCCATTTTGAAAAAACAGATCATATTATAGTTTTACCTGCAGCGTACGGGTGGGCGGGCGGGCGGGCGGGCGGGCGGCATCCAGTATGTTGTCAGCTCAATAACTTTAGAAGCCTTTGTCCAATCATCACCAAATTTGGTCAGAATGTGTATTGGCATACTATCTCAGACAAGTTTGATAACTAGCCATATTGCTTCGGTCAATCAAGAGTTATCACCCTTTTGTTAAAGATATTACCTAAAATTGGTCTTGTCAGCTCAATAACTTTAGAAGCCTTTGTCCAATCATCACCAAATTTAGTCAGAATTTGTATTGGCATAATATCTCAGACAAGTTTGATAACTAGCCATATCGCTTTAAACAATCAAGAGTTATCGCCCTTTTATTAAAGAAATTACCTAATTTGGTCAGAATGTGTATTGGCATAATATCTTGGACAAGTTCGATAACTTACCACGTTATCTTAGTCACTACACACTTATGTCCCTCGAAATGGCCAAAACTGTAATATAATAACAGTGTCTGCTTTCTAAATTTGCCTGATGTACAACCAATTATCACTATACTTGGTCTCAAAAAAACAGGACGGGCATATTTTGTGACATTTGGCACTCTTGTTGAAAACATAGTGACAAAAGAAGAAATTGCTCAAAACGAGCAACTTTTCCTTTTGCCACACTGTTTTCCACTTTTAGTCAAAGGTTATCCATTCAATTATAGAGATTTTCTATTTTTACACAAAATATGTTCAAAGTCGGCTGCTGCAGAATTGTCTTATGAGGGAAAGGATTAAAAAGTCTTCTGCATAGATATTTTGTTTCTGGAATGAAACTGTTTTACACTTTATATAGTCTATTGGAAGTTTAATTAAAAATCATTAACCCTTTCTTCCTCACATGAAACCAATTTTAAAAACATGTACCAAATGCTATTGAAAATCTCTATAAATGAAATTATAATTATTGCATCAAGTTGAAACCGTTGTGTGGCAAAATGAGAAAATGCAACAGAGCTGAACCACCTCAGTGGTAATGAGGGAAAGGGTTAAAGTCTTTGGTATGATCCTGCTGGGGATCAAACCTGTGAGCTCCCGCACCTGAGCCTGATGGTCTACCTGTGACTTAACCACTGTGACTGTCTGCACTTGTTATCAAAACGCTTTGGTTCTGGTTTCCTGGAGCACAGTTTAGCCCTTTCCCTCATTCGACAATTCTGCAGCAGACGACTTTGAACATTTTTTGTCAAAAGATAGGAAATCCAATTACAGAGATTTCCTATGACTAAAAGTGGAAAACATTGTGGCAAAAGGAGAAATTGCTCGTTTTGAGCAATTTCTTCTTTTGTCACTATGTTTTCAAAAAGCTATCTGCTGCAGAGGCGTCAGAAAGCGTCTATATGAGGGAAAGGGTTTAAGTAAAGTAAATACACGTTTTTTTTATCCATGTCTGCTAATTGTATTTCCATACTTGGTTCACTTCAATGTGTTTTTGGTTGAAAACAAATTTGAATAGAAATCTAAATTTGTGTTATAAAGAAAAAAAAAATGCAAAAGGCTCTGGCAAAACTGTGCATATGCATAGCATACTATAATGAATATACATGTAATTTTTCAAAATTTATTTGGCGAATCCAAACAACTAGATATACGGAATAAACACAATAAGGCAAACTAAGAACTTAGTGAGATTTGGTCCACAAATTACAGATTTTCGCTTTAGGTATTTGCTTGCTACATACACCATGTCCATAGGGGTGTGAATATACATGTAATTTTTCAAAATTTATTTGGCGAATCTAAACAACTAGATATACGGAATAAACACAATAAGGCAAACTAAGAACTTAGTGAGATTTGGTCCACAAATTACAGATTTTCGCTTTAGGTATTTGCTTGCTACATACACCATGTCCATAGGGGTGTGAATATACATGTAATTTTTCAAAATTTATTTGGCGAATCTAAACAACTAGATATACGGAATAAACACAATAAGGCAAACTAAGAACTTAGTGAGATTTGGTCCACAAATTACAGATTTTCGCTTTAGGTATTTGCTTGCTACATACACCATGTCCATAGGGGTGTGAATATACATGTAATTTTTCAAAATTTATTTGGCGAATCTAAACAACTAGATATACGGAATAAACACAATAAGGCAAACTAAGAACTTAGTGAGATTTGGTCCACAAATTACAGATTTCCGCTTTAGGTATTTGCTTGCTACATACACCATGTCCATAGGGGTGTGCCCCTACCCCCCCCCCCCCCCCCCCCCCACACACACACACCACACACTTAGTGGTGTATGCCTCACCTGATTATGTAATGAATGGTAGGGGCAGGTAACTCCAGTCATTTTCTGACGCCTCTGCAGCAGACGGCTTTTTGAAAACATAGTGACAAAAGAAAAAATTGCTCAAAACGAGCAATTTCTCCTTTTGCCACAATGTTTACCAATTTTAGTCATAGGTTATTCATTCCATTATAGATGTTTTCCATTTTTTGACAAAATATGAACAAAGTCGTCTTCTGCAGAATTGTCATAATTATGAGGGAAAGGGTTAGATTTGTCAAAATAAGTCTGCTGATGGGGAATTTCAACGAAATTAAGAACTAGGAAGGTTTTCAAGGAAGTTGTAACCTGATTATTTTAACACTTTCCCACATATAGACGCTTTCTAGCTGATGCCTTTGTAGCAGATGACTTTTGAAAACATTGTGATAAAAGAAGAAATTGCCCAAAATGAGCAATTCCTCCCTTAGCCACGATGTTTTTAACTTCAATCAGTAATATTATAGCTTCTTTTATAGATATTTGACTAAAAGCTTTCGACTGCTGCAGATAAGTTGTATGTGGGAATTAACCTTTCCCACATACAACAAATCTGCAGCAGACGACTTTGATAACTTCTAGACAAAAGCACAGAAAATATCTTTAAAGGAAAGAAACAAAATTGAATAGAGTTGAAAACATGGTGACTAAAGGAGAAATTGCTCGTTCTGAGCAATTTCTTCTTTTGCCGCCATGTTTTCAAAAAGCCGTCTGCAGCAGAGACGTCAGAAAGCATCTAAAATTATGAGAGGAAGGGGGGTAAAGACCCTGTTTTTCGTCTGTCATAGCTCGCTATGATATATCTTTTATTATGAAACTTTATCCAGGTCTTTGGTTAACAAAGTCTGTTCTTTTCAGTTAGAATTAAGTTAGGCGGCTAAGATTTTAACCCATTACCATTCAATGCAGACGTATTTTGACACATCACATCATTCTGCTGTAGACGACATTTGAAATCATTGTGGCAAAAGGAGAAATTGTTTATTAGGAGCAATTCCTCCAATTGCAACAATATTCTAATCTCTTTTTCAATTATTATTCTATCATTATAAGAAAAATTCTACATACATTGTATTTGTATTGTTATTGCAAAAGGAATCGGCTGTGGTCGAGTGGTTAGCGTCGGGGATTTCGAAACCGGGTGTCCCAGGTTTGATCCCCAGTCTCGGCACTACGGTCATGGTGGAGTGCCCTTCGGCAAGGCACATTTTCTAGACTAGTACTGGTTTGTTTACTCAGGGATCATGAATAAGTGAACTGTCGCCGTGATATAACTGAAATAATGTTAAAAGCGGGCGTAAAACCCCAATAAATAAATAAATAAATGTTATTGTAAAAGCCGTCTGCTGCAGATGGGAAAGGGTTTCTTATCTATTTACTTTACTTGGATATTGAACTAGTCTGCTAAAACTTGGGCCTGCTTTAATAACACTTCTGCTGTTAAGAAAAAATTTTATTTGAAAATAAGATGAATATTTTATTTCAACAGAATTGAAAGAGCATTGCAGGAAATAGAAACTTTACATGTAATTGCTGTTAGCAATTTTTCCTGTTTCCATAATTCATTTCAAAAGTTCTCTGTAGCTAAGTTGTCAAAATTTGACTTTATCCGGGAAAAGGTTATAAATCAAGGGCTCATGCTATAAATGTATGATATTTAATAAATATTGTGGTTGGATTTCTTTGTTATTTAAATTACTATACAGCTTTATTCAGTTTATTTTCGGATCCCCAGTCGCGGCACTACGGTCATGGTGGAGTGCCCGTGGGCAAGGCACAATTTCTAGCCTTGTACTGGTTTGTTTACCCAGGGATCATGAATAAGTGAATTGTCGCCATGATATAACTGAAATAATGTTGAAAGTGGAGTAAAACGCCAATAAAACAGACAAATCAGTTTATTTCCATTGCATTGTTCCTTCTTGATATCATTTTTGTTTAACTTAACCCTATTTCCCTAAATTGCAAAGCATTTGACCCTCTCTCTCATACAACAAAACCATCTCACTTAATGAAAGTATTTCATTGCATAGAAAAAGGACTTGGCCAAACTGTTTTAGTATACAAAATTTAATGTAAACATTGAAATTGTTGTGACAAAATGAAGAAATTGCTCATTTCACTTTTTGTCACAAAGTCTTCAAAACTAATCGGCTTTAGATGCATCAAAATATATTTGTAGCAGACAGCTTTTTAAAAACATTGTGACAAAAGAAGAAATTGCTCAAAACAAGCCATTTCTGCTTTTGACACATTGTTTACCACTTCTAGTCATAGGTTATCCATATAATCATAGAGATTTTCTATTCTTTGACAAAATATGTTCAAAGTCGTCTGCTGCAGAATTGTTGTATGAGTGAAAAAGTTACAGATAATTCCAAGTACAAAATATAGCATCTTGAACAATATGTTTTCAAAAAGCCTTCTGCTGCAGAGGAGTCAGAAATCGTCTATATGAGGGAAAGGGTTAAAATCTTAGCAGCAAGCAGGGTTAACTCTTTCCCTCATACGACCATTCTGCAGCAGACGACTTTGAACATATTTTGTCAACAAATAGAAAATCTCTATAATTGAATGGATAACCTATGACTAAAAATTGCTTGTTTTGAGCAATTTCTTCTTTTGTCACTATGTTTTCAAAAAGCCGTTTGCTGCAGAGGTGTCAAAAAGTGTCTATATGATGGAAATATATTGTCTGCTGCAAGGTCATTAGGAGTTATCTATGTCTTGAAAAGGATTAATAAGGAATGAAGAATTTTCATGTTTTTTTAGCTTGTCTATTTTTAGCTCACCTATGCACGAAGTGCAAGGTGAGCTTTTGTGATCACTGAATGTCCGGCGTCCGTCGTCGTCGTCGTCTGTCCGTCTGTTAACAATTTCCTACAAATGACTTCTTCTACTAAACCAATGAACAGATTTCAAAATAACTTCACAGGAATGGTCCTTAGGTGGTCCCCTTTCAAAGTTGTTCAAAGAATTTAATTCCAAGTAGAACTTTGGCTGTTGCGGCATCAGAAAAGGGGAAAATTGCCAAATCTTAAAAAATCTTCTTGTCCAAATGTGCTGGCCCGATTTGAAAATTATTTTGCACAAATGTTCCTTAGGGCACCCTCTACCAAGATTGTTCAAATATTTCTGATCCGTTGAAAAACATGGCCGCAAGGGGGCGGGGCTTGTTTTCCTTATATGTGCATTGTTAAAATTTTAAAAATCTTCTTGTCCAAAAGTACTGGCCCGATTTGAAAATTATTTTACAAAAATGTTCCTTGGGGCACCCTCTACCAAGATTGTTCAAATATTTCCGATCCGTTGAAAAACATGGCCACGAGGGGGCGGAGCTTGTTTTCTTTATATGTGCATTGTTAAAAAACCTTCTTGTTCAAAAGTACTGGCCAGATTTCAAAATAATTTCACAGAAATGGTCCTTAGGTGGTCCCCTTTTAAAGTTGTTCAAAGAATTTCATTCCAAGTAGAACTTTGGTTGCTGCAGCATCAGAAAAGGGGAAAATTGCCAAATCTTAAAAAATCTTCTTGTTCATAAGTGTTGGCCCGATTAAAAATTATTTTGCACAAATGTTCCTTGGGGCACCCCCTACCAAGCTTGTTCAAATATTTCCGATCCGTTGAAAAACATGGCCGCAAGGTGCTGGGGCTTGTCATTATATTTATAGAGTATAAAACTTTCAAAACTATTGAAGTTCTATTAAATCAGGTGAGCGATATAGGGCCATCATGGCCCTCTTGCTAGATATTGTGATACCCTTGGAGATTTCGTCGTCTGCGTCGTCATCACAAAACATTAACCTAACCTCATAGTTCAAAAAACGTTCAACATTTTCAAACGAATCTGGGTACGCATGTACCTAAAAACAATACACATGTCTATACCAAGTCGCATAACTCTGGTCTTAGTAGCTTAAGTAATTCCCCCATTTTGATTTTGAAAAAAGCAGACGAGCATTGATGTTCAGCAGCGGCGCTCTTGTTTTGGATTTTATTTTTCACAAAAAAACAGCAACTTATTGTTTGATTGCCAAACTTCCTGTTTCATTGACAGTGTAAAATGAATTATTCAATGATATTTGTGAGATCACAGGATTTATTTTGTGATTAACTATAGCAACATCTTGACCCTTTCCTACATTATTATATAACAACAGATCTGCAGACATGGTTCAGAAACAACTTAACCCTTTCCCTCATATCAACGCTTTCTGACGCCTCTGCAGCAGACGGCTTTTTGAAAACATAGTGACAAAAGAAGAAATTGCTCAAAACGAGCAATTTCTTCTTTTGCCACAATGTTTTCCACTTTTAGTCATAGGTTATCCATTCAATTATAGAGATTTTCTATTTTATGACAAAATATGTTCAAAGTCGTCTGCTGCAGAATTGTCGTATGAGGGAAAGGGTTAACAAAGATATAAAAAATACCTACAGAATGAAAATGCAATTATTGAATAGAGTTTTAAAACATTGTGGCAAAAGGAGAAAATTCTCATTATGAGCATTCTTCTCCTGTTGCCACAATGTTTTCAAAAGTTTTTGTGTCTAATTTAAAAGCGTCTGTATGTGGGAAAGGGTTAATGAATGACCAATCCAAATGCAGATGACCTTGAATAATTTCCCTGTTTTGTGGATGGACGAATCTATGATTATAACTGTAAAATAATATATATAATCTAGGGATATTAGTATGGATTAAATCAGCCGTGCCCCGGTAGCTAAATTGGTAGCAACGCATGTTGTCAATCCAGGGGTTGTGAGTTTAAAGCCCAGCTCAGCCAACATTCTTTCCGATGTTTGAAAAAAGTCACTTTGACAATCGTCATTCGTCTTTCACCAATGGGCTTAAAGTCTATGTGGAAAAGCAGCTAGCTGCTTTGAAAGTATATTGTGTGGAGTACTGGTGTGAGAAAGCTAGGAAACACATGAGAAGGTGAACTGGTCACCGTGATATGATTGAAAAACTGCTGAAAACGGCATGAATACCGAATCAATCGATGGACTCTATAAACCCTTTCCCACATACATTAATTCAACAGATGACTTTGAAAACATGTAGGTCAAATTATGGAAAACCTCTTTAAGGGAAAGATTAATTTTGAAAACATTGTGTCAATTATGAGCAATTTCTCCTTTCGCCACAATGTTTTCAAAAGTCGTCTGCTGCAGAGGCGTAAGAAAGTGACTATATGTTTGAAAGGGTTTACCATCAATCATGCAGACACATATAGAGCAAAATTAATTGTTATTTGCATATATTTGTTCATAATGAGCAATTATGCTTTTTGCAACAATGTGTTTTAAATGATTAAGAACAATTATTTTGTTATCAATATAATTTTTTTTCGCATTCTTGCCTCAGGTATGTTCTTCAAAGTTGTCAGAATGAATATTTGTTGTTGTTTGTTGGAAAGGAGGTTAATATCATAAACAAAATCTGACAGCTATATCTAAATAGGCGGTTTTCAGAATTCCCAAAAGAAATTGCTTCAGTTAAGCAGTTAAATTTATTTGACAGGCCTAAGATTTTAACTTGATAATGTCTGTTCTATATTGAAACAGTTGGAAGGGCAGAAATGATATAAACGCAAGAAATGACCTGAAAATTATTGGCCTTGTTAAATGACAAAATGTTTTTAATTGCATTTGCAAACAGGGAAACTATTATATATTATTAACCCTTTCCCTCATATAGACGCTTTCTGACGCCTCTGCAATTTCTCCTTTTGCCACAATGTTTTCCACTTTTATTCGACAAAATATGTTCAAAGTCGTCTGCTGCAGAATTGTCGTATGAGGGAAAGGGTTAAACTGTGCTCCAGGAAACCAGAACCAAAGCATTTTGATAACAAGCGCAGACAGTCTCAGTGGTTAAGTGGTAGACAATGCAGGCTCAGGTGCGGGAGATCACAGGTTTAATCCCCAGCAGGATCATACCAAAGACTTTATGAATGGCCGTTAACCCTTTCCCTCATATGACAATTTTGCAGCAGACGCCTTTGAACGTATTTTGTCAAAACATAGAAAATCTCCATGACAAAAAGTGGAAAACATTGTGGCAAAAGGAGAAATTGCACGTTTTGTGCAATTTCTGCTTTTGTCACTATGTTTTCAAAACGTCGTCTGCTGCAGAGGCGTCAGAAAGCGTCTATATGTGGGAAAGGGTTAAATGACTTTTTCTTCCTTGGTGCTCAGGAAGTGAGGGGTTGGCATTACCACTGACATGCTGGTGTCAAGATTAATGGACCAGTAGTATTGGTACTTACCAAGTAAACGCTGTGATATAACTGAACAATTATTATACCCTCTACGAAGAAGAGGGGGGTATATAGGAGTCACTGTGTCGGTTTGTCTGTGAGTCGGAAGCCATATTTTGTCTGGTCTATTTCGTACAAACTACTGGGTGGAATTCAATAAAATTTTACATGAAGCTTCTATACCAAGAGGAGCTGTGCATATCATAAAGGGGTTACAATTGCATACTATTTTACAGAGTTATGGCCCTTTTACTTATTAAGTTATGGTGTAGGACAAGGTGCTGTTTAGGGGGTATTTTGTCTGGCCTATTTCTTACAAACCACTGGGTGGAATTCAATAAAATTTTACATGAAAGCTTTTATACCAAGAGGAGCTGTGCATATCCTAAAGGGGTTACAATTGCATGCTATATTACAGAGTTATGGCCCTTTTACTTATTAAGTAAGCCATATTTTGTCCGGCCTATTTCTTACAAACCACTGGGTGGAATTCAATAAAGTTTTACATGAAGCTTCTATACCAAGAGGAGATGTGCATATCCTAAAGGGGTTACAATTGCATCTTATTTTACAGAGTTATGGCCCTTTTACTTATTAAGTAAGCCATATTTTGTCCGGCCTATTTCTTACAAACCACTGGGTGGAATTCAATACAATTTTACATGAAGCTTTTATACCAAGAGGAGGAAAAGTTATGGTGTAGGTCAAGGTGCTGTTTAGGGGGTATTTATCATCTTCAGTGATAGTTCTAGTTGAAATTGGTGTAAAACACAATATAAATGACAAGTGCAAATAACAATCTGATGGCACATCATTCTATGCAATCTGATAACCTATTATTATACCCCCAAAAAACAAAGTTTTGAGGGGGTATATAGGAGTCACTGTGTCGGTCGGTCGGTCGGAAGCCATATTTTGTCCGGACCATATCTTAACAATGCAACATAGGATTTGAACGAAACTTCATAGGATGATACAACACATTGAGAGGAAGTGCGGTGTACAGGAACCATAACTCTATTTTATCTAAATACAAAGTTATTGCCCTTTGTTACTTTTTCTTATTCGTAGTCTTGTCCGGAGCATAACTTTAAAACTAATTGTTGGAATTTAATAAAACTTCATAGGATGATACAACACATTGAGAGGAAGTGCAGTGTATAGGAACCATAACTCTATTTAATCTAAATAAAGAGTTATTGCCCTTTGTTACTTTTTCTTGTCCGGAGAATTACTTAATAGCTAACAGATGGAATCTAATAAAACTGCATACAATGGTAGAGCATAATCAGAGGAAGTGCAGTGTACAAGAACCATAACTCTAATTTACATAATTACAGAGTTATTGCCCTTTGTTACTTTTTCTTATTCGTAGAGTCTTGTCCAGAGCATAACTTTAAAACTGATTCTTGGAATTTATTAAAACTTCATAGGATGATACCACACATTGAGAGGAAGTGCAGTGTACAGGAACCATAACTCTATTTAATCTAAATACCGATTTAATCTAAATACCGAGTTATTGCCCTTTGTTACTTTTTCTTGTCCGGATAATTACTTAATAACTAACAGATGGAATCTAATAAAACTGCATACAATGGTAGAGCATAATCAGAGGAAGTGCAGTGTACAAGAACCATAACTCTAATTTACATAATTACAGAGTTATTGCCCTTTGTTACTTTTTCTTATTCGTAGAGTCTTGTCCAGAGCATAACTTTAAAACAAATTGTTGGAATTTAATTAAACTTCATAGGATGATACAACACATTGAGAGGAAGTGCGGTGTACAGGAACCATAACTCTATTTTATCTTAATACAGAGTTATTGCCCTTTGTTACTTTTTCTTGTCCGTAGAATTACTTAATAACTAATAGATGGAATCTAATAAAACTACATATAATGGTAGAGCATAATCAGAGGAAGTGCAGTGTACAAGAAACATAACTCTACTTTACATAATGACAGAGTTATTGCGATTTGTTACTTTTTCATATTCGTAGAGTCTTGTCCGAGCATAACTTTAAAACTAATTGTTGGAATTTAATAAAACTTCATAGGATGATACAACACATTGAGAGAAAGTGCAGTGTACAGAAACCATAACTCTATTTAATCTAAATACAGAGTTATTTCCCTTTGTTACTTTTTCTTGTTTACAGAGTTATGGCCCTTTTGTTGGTCGGTCGTAAACCATATTTTGAGTCAAGGTGCTGTTTTGGGGGTATTTATCATCTTCAGTGATATTTCTAGTTATGTCTCCCCCTGTATACAGGGAAGATATATTGTTTTTGTCATTGGCGTCTGTCTGTCCTTCTGTCTGTCCGTCTGTCCGAAATCGTGTCCGCTCCATATCTCCAAGACGGCTTGAAGGATTTTCATGAAACTTGGCTCACATGTTCACCTCATCAAGGCGACGTGCAGAACCCGCGTCTCGACAATATAGGGTCAAGGTCAAGGTCACGCTTGAAGGTCAAAGGTTTGAGGCTTTATTTCGTGTCCGCTCCATATCTCCCAGACGGCTTGAAGGATTTTCATGAAACTTGGGTCACATGTTCACCTCATCAAGGCGACGTGCAGAACCCGCGTCTCGACAATATAGGGTCAAGGTCAAGGTCACACTTGAAGGTCAAAGGTTTGAGGCTTTATTTCGTGTCCGCTCCATATCTCCGAGACGGCTTGAAGGATTTTCATGAAACTTGGGTCACATGTTCACCTCATCAAGGCGACGTGCAGAACCTGCGTCTCGACAATATAGGGTCAAGGTCAAGGTCACGCTTGAATGTCAAAGGTTTGAGGCTTTATTTCGTGTCCGCTCCATATCTCCCAGACGGCTTGAAGGATTTTCATGAAACTTGGGTCACATGTTTACCTCATCAAGGCGACGTGCAGAACCCGCGTCTCGACAATATAGGGTCAATGTCAAGGTCACGCTTGAAGGTCAAAGGTTTGAGGCTTTATTTCGTGTCCGCTCCATATCTGTCCCAAATTTATAGGTTGGAATGTTTTGAGAGATTTTGACAGATATTTGAGGGGAGACATCTGTTTTTTGCAAAAACAATTCTAGTTATTTGTAGAACTTTGATACATTGTATATGACACTATATTAATTGTGTAAAACTTTAACCCTTTCCCTCATATAGACGCTTTCTGATGCCTCTGCAGCAGACAGCTTTTTGAAAACATAGTGACAAAAGAAGAAATTGCTCAAAACGAGCAATTTCTCCTTTTGCCACAATGTTTTCCACTTTTAGTCATAGGTTAATTATCCATTCAATTATAGAGATTTTCCATCTTTTGACAAAATATGTTCCAAAGTTTTCTGCTACAGAATTGTCGTAGGAGGAAAAGGGTTAAATCATATGCATTGGGAAAATTCTGACCCAGGGGCCATCATAAAATTGTGTACCCTTTGATGAAGAACCATTAGGTATTGGTTAATATAAGCTACAGTTGGCCCTGTGTATTAACCCTTTCCCTCATACGACAAATCTGCAGCAGACGACTTTAAACATATTTTGTCAAAAAATAGAAAATCTCTTTAATTGAATGGATAACCTATGACAAAAAGGGGAAAACATTGTGGCAAAAGGAGAAATTGCACGTTTTGTGCAATTTCTTCTTTTGTCACTATGTTTTCAAAACGCCATCTGCTGCAGAGGCGTCTGAAAGCATCTATATGAGGGAAAGGGTTAAGACCACCCATGGGTAGACAACAATCTGGTCTTTATTCACAGGTGGACTTTATTTATACGGTCATGTATGCAAAAAATGAGTTTTCGGGAAAGTAAAAGTGGGCCGTCAAATCCAGGCGTTGTGAGTTTGAATCCTGGCTCGGCCAACTTTCTTTCCGACAATTGACAAAAGTCAATGCGACACGCGTCATTCGTCTTCCTACAATGGGCTAAGTCTTATGTGGAAAAGCAGCCAGTTGCTTGGAGAGATTGTTGTGTGGAGTACTGGTGTGAGAAAACCAGGAAATGCATGAGTAGGTGAACTATGCCGTGATATAACTGAGAAATTGTTAAAAATGGCGTTAAACCCCAATCAATCAGTATATTGATTGAAGGTTCAACTGGTGTGATATGGTGCAATAGAAGCCATATTTAGAAACAAGCTTTAGGTTTCTATGGATTACAAAAAAAAACATGTTTTTATGTCAAAAATACATTACCAGTCATTTAATACCTGATATATAATCTCAACACCGTTAATTCATCCAGAAAAGAAGCTCGCGCAGCCATGCATAGCCCTCACGCGTGTGTGATACACACGGCCGCCGGTAATACCGGCGCACGGGCCATGTGACCCCCACTTTTTAATTTCTGGACACACCAACTGACAGCTAAGATTTTATTTCATTTTTATATTTTATTTCTTGGTCTGTTTAAGGCATTCGCCTTAAACAAGTTATTTTCATTCAGTTATTCAACTACATTAACAACCTAACAACATAATTGTGTAAATTACTAATTGTAATTAAGTTGTTTTTTGTGAACACAACTAACTGAGAAGTCACGGGTGGGTTACCCCACCCACTATTTCAGTTACGTATCGGGTGCGGTAATGGCCATTCATTCTTTCAACGAAGTTATAGTTACACCGACCCTATTAGCGATAATATATTATTATCGCCTTGTATTACATTATGTATATTAATTAAACATGAACAATTTTGTAAAATATTTGTAAAATCTTTTTCATTGAAATACGTTCCGTGATCAACGGGTATAGTAGAAAATAAAAAATAGAAAAAAATTATATTTTTTGTTGAATTGTATAAATTGTTTTGTTTCATATATATTCTATGTCACATAGTGGTGATCAGAGGCGTGACTCATAACGGCTGTATGAGACACGCGTCTGTCCTGTTTTGCGTTCACTAAGTACACACAGGATTCACCCTGTGAGTACTTCTCTTCCTGGCCTGCTTCCATTTGGAAACAGTCTGGGTTGAGGAGGACTCACAAAAGCTGGAAGAGTAAGAAGACCCCTAAAAAGGTTTCTCTTAGCTCTACGAGTGAAGCGGAGTTTGAGGGGTTCTCCCAACAATCAGACTCCGCGGCTGTGTTGAGTGAGCAGAAGGTCAGAGCTGTTCCTTCTTCACTCCGCACAACCGCTCAGAGGTCCAGATTAGGAGGTGTAATCAGCTATTTTCCCCACAAATTCCCTCTTAGGAAACAAACCCTATGCTGTGGGTTCTCAATACCCACAGCATAGGGTAAGAGGGTCAAATGAGGATTTTAGACATGCATACGCCCCTTATCTGGAGCTCTGACCGCTCCCCCTCAGCTTCGGCTGGTCCTTCGCGGGACATGGAGGAGCGGATGGCAGCGGCTGATGTCTGTTATTCCGTCGGGAAACAAAGGCCTTCGGGCCAGAAACCGTACGGACACAGTGATGGTTGGCCTCAAGAGTGAGCAACCGTCTGCTGAACGACATTATCTGACGCCAGGTGTTGGGGCTGACCCTTCGGGAGACGCCATGGGTCAATCAAAGGGAAACCTCACTGATTGGCCACCTCTAACACCACACTCTGCAGTAAGCAGTCTTCGGACGCTTACAGAGTGCCAAATTATAATGTCTGCGGACAGAATTCTTTGGAGACCGGTGATAGAGCAGCTTCACAACTGCCTATCATTAGTCAACCGGGTAATGCTTGCGAGCAAAACCTATATGACTCCGGGTAACCGGGTACCGGGCAACCAGTCAGTCATTTCGCCTAGGCGCGACCAGTCACCGGGCAAATCCGGCAGTCATTTAGCGATGACGCGACCGGTCAGTCATTAAGCCATGACGCGACCGGGCAAATTATCAGTCAGTTTAACATGACGCGACCGGGCAGTGGGCAGTCAAGGTAACGAGCAGTCGTTAAGCTAGTACCACTCGTTCTTCGCACAACCGGTCTATACGGATATTCAAAACACTGGTCATTACGCACCAGGCTCAGATATCCAACCGTCTAACATCGGTTATAAGGAGTACAGGACAGATAAATCTTTCCTTTCTCCAAGGGGAATAGTGTTCTTCTGTAGGGATTACACTCCTCAAAAGAATGAGAATAGAAGAGTACGGATATTCAAAACACTGGTCATTACGCACAAGGCCCAGATATCCAGTTATAGGTAGTACAGGACAGAGAAATGTTTCCGTGTCTCCAAGTGGAACATGGTACTTCTCTAGAGATTACACTCCTTCCCCGATACAAAGCTCCGTTTCAAAAGATGTAACGGATCGGTGATAGGCGGGTTAACCAAGCCTACCGGGATCAGCAATACCCACCTGATGGGAATTCACTGTTCCCGGAAGGACACCTTTCGAAGAGGCAGTCCTTAGAAGGCAAACCCCCGATCGGAATAACTCAGGTTTTCCGTGAAAGGGAGGTCGAGACCGTCCCATACGGTTAGTTCGGCGCCGACGATCGATCCAGTGCGACCTCTCTCTACTGCGGAGAGAGGAGGTTCATATCACACGATCGACACCTTAACACAACAATAAAGTACACCAAGATTGAATATTATTTTCAATCCCTTCTCTTACTTTTATAAGACTGTTGTGTCTTTCAGTTGAAAGACGGATTAGAGTCAAGCATCGTAGGGCTCGACACTCTCCCACCTCCTCGTCTGACGGGCGGGGGCGGGGGGGGGGGGGGGGGGGCAGTCCCCTTCAGATTACGAGCCGGCTGTAGAGCGTTGACCTCTACAGCAGAACATTAAGGAAGTACTTAGGGTGGTGCCTAATACGTTATGCCCGAAGGTTGACGCTTAAACGTCGTTTAAACCTATAATGATTTCGAGCAAAACCTACACTCTGCAGTACAGCAGTCTTCGGACTTCTACAGAGTGCCAAGTTATAATGTCTGAAGTTTTTGGAGACTAGTGATAGAGCAGCCTCACATCAGCCTATCATTAGTCAACCGGTCAGTAATGGTCAGAGGAGCTACCATTACTGAACGTTCCCAGAGCTGGGTAACGAGCAGTCGTTAAGTCAAGTTGACTCCAACCGTTTTGTCAATATTATGACATAAGCATTGGACAACCGGGTGTTTTCGAACACAGCCAAGTGAAAATCTCCTTCGCAGAGTTGTCGTTCCTTACACTCATATGAATGTAATGAGTCGATAGTGCTAGAGAATGAGTCAAATGCCTACCGAGTACTCAATTAATCACTGGGCATAAACGGTTGTCGCGTGAACGTTCACAGGGCAGTCAAACTCTTAACTGGGCATAAACGGTTACCGGGCAAACGGTCACCGTGAAAACAAAAATTCAACTATGAATTCTTCGGAATTCAACAGTATTCCAATTGACAAATGTCCTCGGACACAGTCATTTGGAGATCGGGCAATGTCTTTAGACATAGCCAGTAAGGCACCGGTCAAACGGGTAATGTCTTAGGACATAACCTTTCGGCAGTCAATCAGGCAGTATGCTGGGACATAGCCGATTAAACAGTCGGCCATCGGGTATGGGGAGTACCGGTCAAATAGTTATGTCGGTCCCCAGGGAGGAGAGAGTGCGTCTCTAGGGACTACACTCCTCCCAAGTAATACCCATCGTACCAATTGTTGGGACGAGTCGATGTCCGACGGTATTACATGGGAGAGATTCAGTTGATTTCATAAATCAATCCCCTATGCTGGCCTACCGGGATCAACCGTTCCCAGAGGATAGTCACTCTGTGAACTCTCTCATACGTGAGCTCGGACCGAAGGTTGATTCCATGCGATCTCATTCTTCTTCGGAAAAGGGATAAATTCCTCGATCATGACTCCTTCATAGGATTCCTCCCACCAATGGGCTAAGTTTTGTGGAAAAGTAGCCAGTTGCTTGGGAAGATTGTTGTGTGGAGTACTGGTGTGAGAAAACCAGGAAATACATGAGTAGGTGAACTGGCCGCCGTGATATAACTGAGAAATTGTTAAAACGGCGTTAAACCACAATCAATCGATCATAGGATTCCTCCATGTCGAATCGGACACTGACATTCCGGTCCAGAACCGGCTTTAGTCAATCCGCACGTCGTCGGGTAAAACCCACGACCCCGTCTTGTCTGACGAATAAGAGACATATCGGGTTCAGTGCTCCATCGGATGATTAACAATTTAAAGCTGGACTCTAAATAAACTATCATTAGTGGGAAGTTACTGCATTCACTGCGTCCATAGGCGCATTTCGGCGTATGCGGCAACATTGTTCACAGGGACAGAACGTACAGTGACTTCTGCAAAGGCATTCTTAGAAGCCCAACCTGTGAAGACACAAGAGACAGGCTAAGTTCGAGCCTAGCTTTCTGCTTCCGCTGGCCCTGCCTTATCAAAGCCCCGTACGGGAGCAAAGTTGGCATACAACCAAGTAGAGCACTGTCCCTAATCCGCGGCTATAGGGAAGCGCTCCTCTCTATTAAGCTAACAGGAATGCCATGGAGTGGGTATCAACCTTCCATTCGGTGGTTTCTACAACCGTCTTTCGTCTGGTTCCAGTGAAGACCGGAATAAGACTTATCGACTCAGATTGCGTCTAGTACGGTCGAGTAATAAAATGGAATGTTCCGTTTTATCAAGAACGCAATCCGGAACGGCTGTCTGAGCGATTCTTAGACCAAACAGACACCTGTTACCACATACCGGTTGTTTTTTCATCGAGGAATGACCGTCGATTCTTTGTAAACGGGGAAGTGTTCCTTTCAAACACTTCACTTCGATTACCTGCGTTTAGAATTAATTCCCAAAACGGGCAAGTCGGATCTATTCCCCTCAAGAGACTCGTTGTAGGACGTTTCTCGTTGAGCTGGCCCTTCGGACAGACTCGATTCGCTATAAGAGAATCCGATTACCATGTCCTGGATAAGGATCAGTAATTAAGGGAAACGGTCCGATACATGCTTCATACTACACCCGAATTGTTTACAGTTCGGGGCAGTGTGTTAAATACTCATTACAGTACAGGGCTTAACTGACTAGGACATGTACATGATCAATAGAGTAGACAGTAGTCCTTCGATTGGCAATAATTATTACTCCCTGAATTGCCCCCATAATTCAAATGAGTCAACTTCCGGTGTCGTTATTCTCTTCCTGACAATGACTTTAGAAACACAGTATTGGCCCAGAGATCGTAGTTCAACGTTCTTCTGGCCTGCCTATCGACATAACCGTTACATCTTCATTAGAAGTAGACAGTTCTTACCGATTGGTGTTTTTTAAGGTACGTCAATCAGTAATTTATGCTTACATTTGTTGCCGACCTCTCGCATTCAAGATTTGGCGATGAACACAACAATTATTGTTCGATGCTCCAATGCGCTTAACTTCAAAGTTCAGATCCATTTCTCTCCAAACTTTTACGTTCTTCGGAAGCGGCCGCTTCTTAAGTTATAAACTGAGACTTAAATTCGTCTTGCTTGGCGAACACTATCAGGGAAGTGAGTTCTTTGCTTTCAGTAAAAACGAATTTCATCAGGTTTTACAGCCGTATGGTTATTCAACCGTTCTTATAAACCTGTATTCCTACTGAGACCAAGTTGCCTTTGGTGCTTCCTAACCCATCACATTTCACAACCTTTCTGTGAACTGTGTTCCCTTAGATATAACCTGATCTTGTACCCTGTCAAGGGTCTTAAGTTCTATATAAAACATTCGAGGGCTGTAAGAGCCACAGTAGGGGTTATTCAACCTCAGGTAGGAGAAGGATATGTCAGCAGCGTATTCAAACACTGGATATCCTATTCCTTTAATTAGTAATAAGATCCTTCTGATAAAGTCTTAAAACGTTTCAATCAGAAATTATTCCTCTCTGGACACACAAGTGGACTCTCAGCGAGTACTTACCTAATTAATACACAAATTACTAAATACATAAACAGTTGTGTTTATATTTAGTAGTACCGTAGGTACTCTTACCAAGTGCTACGATTTCTCGGGACCGGCATTGTGTTGGACGATCCTCCCGACCGATGCTGCAAAGTCATCAGGTATTAAATGACTGGTAATGTATTTTTGACATAAAAATGAAGTTTTTTAAAGTAAAACATATTTTTATTAGAAAATACTTACCAGTCATTTCAGATTCCTGCCTCCCAACCCCGCGTCGTCACCCAACACTAAACGCTGCAAGTTAACGGTGAAATTAAAAGTGGGGGTCACATGGCCTGTGCGCCGGTATTACCGGCGGCCGTGTGTATCACACACGCGTGAGGGCTATGCATGGCTGCGCGAGCTTCTTTTCTGGATGAATTAACGGTGTTGAGATTATATATCAGGTATTAAATGACTGGTAAGTATTTTCTAATAAAAATATGTTTTACTTTAAAAAACTTCATTTTGGAAAATGCCATGATACACTTGTGCAACTTTAAGCTAATGGGTTTTTAAGATGTTTGTTTGTTTGTTTGTTTGTTTGTTCTCGATAGTTACATTGCCAAACTCTGACATCACAATGTAGTTTATATAAAAAAAGTTCCTGGTTTTCGTGATTCACTATTGATTGTATTGATTGATTTGTATTGACTTTGGTTTCCACCCTGGAGCTTTACTTGTTGAATACCTTAATCCTTTCCCTTATATAGACACTTTCTGATGCCTCTGCAGTAGACAGCTTTTTGAAAACATAGTGACAAAAGAAGGAATTGCTTAAAACGAGCAATTTCTCCTTTTGACACAATGTTTTCCACTTTAAGTCATAGGTTATCTATTCAATTAAAGAGATTTTCTATTTGTTGACAAAATATGTTCAAAGTTGTCTGCTGCAGAATTGTCGTATGAGGGAAAGGGTTAATCCTTTTGCACAACTTATAAAAATGTATGTCTGTAAAAAATATGGATTTGAAATTATTGAAAAGATTTTAAAACATTGTGGTAAAAGGATGAATTGCTAATTCGCCTCATTGTTTTCATAAGTTTTTCGCTGCGGTTCCATTATTGTGCATCTGCATACAGGAAAGGGTGAAGTAATTGCAAACAGCAGTATTTTTAGCCATTTAACCTTTTCCCTCATAAAGGCGCTCTCTGACACCTCTGCAGCAGAAGCCTTTTGAAACAATCCAGGGGTTGTGAGTTTGAATCCTGGCTCGGCCATCTTTCTTTCCGACGATTAACAAAAGTCTATGCGACAAAAGTCATTCGTCTTCCACCAATGGGCTAAGTCTATGTGGAAAAGCAGCCAGTTGCTTGGGAAGATTGTTGCATGTGGAGTACTGGTGTGAGAAAACCAGGAAATGCATGAGTAGGTGAACTTGCCGCCGTGATATAACTGAGAAATTTTAAAAAACGTCGTTAAACCCCAATCAATCTATCAATCAATTAATCAACCTTTTGAAACATTGAGAAAAAGGAGAAATTGCTCAGTGAGATCAATTTCTCCTTTTGCTACAATATTTTCAACATTTTTAAGCAATTATACTGTCATTTATAGATATTTTCCATGTGTTTAAATTGCGTAGATGTTTTCAAAGTCGTCTGCTGCGGATTTGCTGTATGTGGGAAATGGGTGCTAAGGAACGCTTTACCTGATACAGAGAACTTTCTTAGCTCTGCAACAGTCGACAGTTGAAAATATCCTGTTTTCAAATCTGAATCGGGATAACACTTGAAATTTCACACATACCCATATGTAACAGTGTTAACTCTTTCCCTCATACGACAATTCTGCAGCAGACGACTTTAAACAAATTTTGTCAAAAAATAGAAAATCTCTATAATTGAATGGATAACCTATGACTAAAAGTGGAAAACATTGTGGCAAAAGGAGAAATTGCTCGTTTTGAGCAATTTCTTCTTTTGTCACTATGTTTTCAAAAAGTTGTCTGCTGCAGAAGAGTCAGAAAGCGTCTATATGAGGGAAAGGGTTAACTCTTTCCCACACACAGATGCATTATAATGCATCTGCTGCAGACAACATATTTTTTTAAATCATTATCATTGTGGAAAAAGGAGAATTTGCACATAATGCTCCTTTTTGCCACAATTTTTTCAACTATATTCATTGTTATACTTTTATTGTTGAATACTTTTTTCCTAGACTTTTAAAAGTCATCTGCTGCAGATTTCTTTTAAGTGGTAAATGGCATATTTGTTTATGTACTTGTTTCATATATGCAATTTTCTTTCAAGGTTTGAACTTCTTTAAAAATCTTTTTGAACTGTGAAAATGTGCACTAAATTTCCCCCCTTTGATATTTGAATCAACCAATCAAATGACAGTATTTCAAACAATATAACAATAATGGTTCAATATCTAATCCATCTATATTGTCAATGAAATATATAATGACAAATATAAAGTATTTACAAGTAACCTTTTCACATATTTACAACTAATCTACAGCAAATGTCTTTGAAAACATCTTGGGAAAAATAAAGAATACACTTTTAAAACTGAAAATATAAGAACTGAAAAGAGTTGAAAACACTGTGGCAAAAGGTGCAATTGCTCATTAGGAGCAGTTTCTTCTTTTTGCTACAATGTTTTCAGACAGTGTTTTACATGTTGAAAAGAGGTTAAGCAGGAAGGGGTAAAATAAAATCCGGAATAGAAATGCACAGACAAATAGTCACCCTTGATAAATGTTTTTAATATCTCAAAGAACTTCCAATTTGACCCTTTCTATAGGTATACATGTAATGAGCAATGTCAACCAAAAAGGGGGTCTGTATGCACAGAGGACCTTAGAAAGCTCAAGGCTACCTTGTTTGATTTCTGGCGAATAATAAATATAGTGGTAGGTACAATGGATGATTGACAAAGACAAGCTTGTTGTATGGTATGCAATAGGAACCTGGGGACGTAATCAGATCTATAGGCAAAATACAGCCTTAGTAACGGTAATGACGTCGCAATCGGCAACCCTAGCAATGCTATTTTCATCTCAATATAACATCAGATTAACATCACTCAATGTGGGATCTGACTTACTGGTCATTTGCTAAAACTAGCAAGTTTTGTTCTTACGTCTCTGTCGCTGTTTCTGATTGACATGATTAGAAACAATGAAACACTTTGTTTCATCATGCTTATTCAGTCCGTCGTTTCTGATTGACATGATTAGAAACAATGAAACACTTTGTTTCATCATGCTTATTCAGTCCGTCTACTTTTCTCACATTGCTAGCTAGGAGGATATAGATGCTATGAAATCTAAAATTAGAATCAGCAGAAGCAACATATACTTCTAAAAATAGAACTAGCAGCACTAGTCTGCATAACCCTCCCAAAAATCGATCTAGCATCTTCCAACCTCTAAAAATAGAGCTGGTAACAATACATTCCTAAAAATAGAATGGGTGGCTAACATTGTTCTAAAAATAGAATGGGTGACTACATTGTTCTAAAAATAGAATGGGTGACTACATTGTTCTAAAAAAAGAATGGGTGGCTACATTGTTCTAAAAATAGAATGGGTGGCTACATTGTTCTAAAAGTAGAATGGGTAGCTAACATTGTTCTAAAATTAGAATGGGTGGCTACATTATTCTAAAAGTAGAATGGGTGGCTAACATTGTTCTAAAAAAAAGAAGGGGTGGCTACATTGTTCTAAAAATAGAATGGGTAGCTAACATTGTTCTAAAAGTAGAATGGGTGGATACATTGTTCTAAAAAAAGAATGGGTGGCTACATTGTTCTAAAAATAGAATGGGTGGCTACATTGTTCTAAAAAAAGAATTGGTGGCTAACATTGTTCTAAAAGTAGAATGGTTTGCTCACATTGTTCTAAAAATAGAATGGGTGGCTACATTGTTCTAAAAAAAGAATGGGTGGCTAACATTGTTCTAAAAATAGAATGGGTGGCTAACATTGTTCTAAAAATAGAACTTGTGGCTACAGGTGGCTACCAAGGTATATATAGAGTAAAACATATGGTTAAATCCATATTAACTGCAAACATTGTTTGTCTTCTTTGGCTCACTTCAGCCAGATTCTCATATATTTATTAGTATGTCTGGCATTAACCAACAATGGCGACTAGATTGGTCACCTTGTATATATATATATATATATAGCATATATAGTAAATTAGTAAATGTACAATATATTTCATAAACTCTGCAGCTTGATGTTTGGAATCAACACATGTAAAATGAAGCAAACTGTTTTCAGAGTTTGACAGGTTCAACCTGTTGTTGTCTCTATAGCCTGTTTGCTTGCTATTTAATGTCCAAAGTGCTCTACAACTATTGGTGTTATAATGCCTGACCCTATTTTGTAAAGGTAGGAGCAGGTAACTCCAGAAAAGGGGCTGTAACCTTTGTGGACCAGAGTCATCCATATAGCTACATATGACATTGTATTCATAAGATGACTCTGAATGAAAAAAATTATTGATAGTTTGGTGTTTGAAGCCACTTTCAACAAGTATATCATGGCCTTTCCTCGGTAAGTTACCAGTACTACACCAGTCAGTCAGTTGTAATGCTAATCCTGCAACCCTCAGAGCACCAATAATAGTAGCCATTACTACAATTTTTAAAGTCTTTGGTAGTGTGGGAAAGCCAGGAAAACATGGGTAGGTGCACTGACTGCCGTGATATGACCAAAGCTGTTGAAAGCGGTGTTAAACTCCAAACAAACAAACAAAAGTCTTTGGTATGACCCGGCCGGGGATCCCGACCGCGTCCGAGATGAATAAATGATGTTATACACTGTTTTCAACAGTATTACAGTGATATCATGACCTTTTCCTAAGCAATTTTTCCAGTTCTACCACTACACTGATGCATCAATCATAGTGCTATCCCTGATACCCTGAATGTCAAGGAGTAAAGCCATAATCTACCATTGATTTAACACTTTCCCAAATACAAAGAATCTGCAGCAGACGACTTTGAAAATGCCGAAGCAAAAATGCAGACAGTCTTTATAAATAATTGAACAGTATGAGCAATTTCTCCTTTTGACACAATTTTTCTCATAAGGTATCTGCTGCAGAGGCGTCTATATGTGGGGGTTAACCCCTTTCCCTCATATAGACGCTTTCTGACGCCTCTGCAGCAGACGGCTTTTTGAAAACATAGTAACAAAAGAAGAAATTGCTCAAAACGAGCAATTTCTCCTTTTGCCACAATATTTTCCACTTTTAGTCGTAGGTTATCCATTCAATTAAAGAGATTTTCTATTTTTTGATCTGCTGCATAATTGTCGTATGAGGGAAAGGGTTAAGTCTTTGGTATGATTTGACTGGGGATTGAACCCCGGTCTCTTGCTCCCAGGGCAGACACTTGAACCGCTACATCTTGGCTACAGTCATATGCTGACAAATCAGGGTTGCAACAAGGTTGCCTTTCCCCCCGACTTGGTCTAAAAAGTTCTACACCTTAGTCTTCCTGATTCAATGTAAACACCAAATTTGTATGAAAAGCGGATATGAATTTCAAACCTACCTATGTAACCCAGGATGTAACCCTTTAACTCAAAAACCAATCTGCAGCTGACGACTTTAAAAACATTTTACCAAAATTATGAAAAACGGTCTATAGAAAAAATTATAAATTGAATAGAGATCATAGAACTGTGGCATGGTGGGCAATTTCTCCTTTTTCTACAATATTCTCAACTCTATTCAAGTATTATATTTTCATTTATGATATAACGATGATCCATATTTCCGCTTGAATGTTTTCAAATTCGTCAACTGCAGATTTGTTGTATGTGGGAAGTGGTTTACTCGAATAATTATCATATAAATGATATCTCGTGTACAATTCCTCATTTGTAAAGGTTGGATTATCTGAATAGTAGAAAGAAGTCTAACAAAGATATCTTAGGATAATTCTAGTACATCGCGTCATTAATAATTCAATACTATTGGGGAGGAAAACAGCACATTAGTCGAGGAAAATTATCACCGTCCTTGTCTACAGTTATTAGTGCGAGAAATTTCTGAGAGTTGTACGGAGGTGTCATTAACGACAGTAACCAGTATATGCATAAACAAATGTACTGTTATGTTGTTTTTGATATGTGATGAACATTTTTATAGTTTGTAAAACTTCGAAGGATATACAACTTATGTGACATTATTTTGTTCGCATTTTTAATGATTTAAATGTTACATAAAGTGAGGATAAACAAATGTACTGTAACAAGTTTATTTAAATGTGATAAAAAAAAAAAAATCAAATTTCTTTGGATATACAACATTTATGGTATTATTTTTATCTTTTGTAATGATTTAAATGTTACATAAAGTGAGGATAACAAAATGTACATTTACATGTTAATTGAAATGGGATGAATATTTTATAAAATTTGTAAAATTTCTAAGGATATGTATACAATTTATGGGACATTTTGTTAACTTTTAATTGTACTGATTATTTTTTTACATCTAACGTGAGGATAAACAAATGTTTGCTTGTTTGGGGCAAAAACTTCTCATTTCCCATGATATACATAAATATGCTAGAGAGCGGCCTTTAAAATCTTTCGCACATACGGACATATCTGGTGCATCTGCAGCTGACGACTCTTGAAATATATCCTCTTGTCACAATGATTTCATATCTATTCTATAGTTTTGCTGATAGATATATTTCAAATGTATTTTGTCTAGATCTTGTCAAAGTTATCTGCTGCAGATTAGTTGTATGTAGTTAAACACTTTCCAATATGCAGACACATTTTCATGCATCTGCAGTAGACATTAACCCTTTCCCTCATATAGACGCTTTCTGACGCCTCTGCAGCAGACAGCTTTTTGAAAACATAGTGACAAAAGAAGAAATTGATCAAAATGAGCAGTTTCTCCTTTTGTCACAATGTTTTCCACTTTTAGTCATAGGTTATCCATTCAGTTATAGAGATTTTCTATATTTGGCAGTTGAAAGTCATCTGCAGCAGAATTGCTGTATGAGAGAAAGCATTAATGATCTTTTCTATTTTTCGACTTTTGCAACAATGATTTAAACTCTTATTCTCTAATTATGCTTTCCTTTATAAAATGAAAGTACTTTATTGAACATAGTTGTTAACACTTGTAGCAAAAGGAGAAATCGCTCATTATGAGCATTTTCTCTTTCTACCACAATCTATTAAAATTTCGTCTCTTGCAATTTCTCTTTTTGCCATATTATTATCAAAAGTCATATCCTGTAGGTCGTAATGAGGTGTGTCACAATTGTCCTCATGTGGGAAAGGGTTATTAAGTCTGCAATAAAAATATCAAATTGCACATTAACGCTTTCCCCCCATACGACAATTCTGCAGCAGATGACTTTGAACATATTTTGTCAAAGGATAGAAAATCTCTATAATTGAATGGATAACCTAAAAGTGGAAAACATTGTGGCAAAAGGAGAAATTGCTTGTTTTGAGCAATTTCTTCTTGTGTCACTATGTTTTCAGAAAGCTGTC
Organism: Serripes groenlandicus; assembly: GCA_031761405.1. Taxonomy (NCBI): domain Eukaryota; kingdom Metazoa; phylum Mollusca; class Bivalvia; order Cardiida; family Cardiidae; genus Serripes; species Serripes groenlandicus. The sequence goes on from JASEVX010000002.1 coordinate 11,906,376, forward strand.
TGCTGCAGAGGCATCAGAATGCGTCTAAATGAGGGAAAGGTTTAAGCATCAAATACAGTTGAAAATTAAGTGGAAAAAGGAGAAATTGTTCATCATGAGCAATTTTTCCCTTTTGACAGAATGTTTTCAACAGTCGTCTGCTGCAATTATATGTGGAAAAGGGTTAAATCAGTTAACCCTTTCCCTCATATAGACACTTTTTGACGCCTCTGCAGCAGACAGCTTTTTGAAAACATAGTGACAAAAGAAGAAATTGCTCAAAATGAGCAATTTCTTCTTTTGCCACAATGTTTTCCACTTTTAGTCGTAGCCTAGGTTATCCATTCAATTAAAGAGATTTTCTATTTTTTGATAAAATATGTTCAAAGTCGTCTGCTGCAGAATTGTCGTATGAGGGAAGGGTTAAATCAGTTAACAAACCCTTGATTGTAAATGCATGCTGATACATGTTCAGATGTATGAAAAACTTTTTTTTTTTTTTCAAATTTCACAGTTTGCCCCCCAGAGAGCACAAATTAAAAGAAACAACCATACATGTCATGTCATCAAATTGCATTAGATTGTATTATGTGCATGATTGGTGCAGTGTTTTGTTGATATCCAGAGTATCTTTAACCCTTTACTTCACACAGATGACATTTGACGCTTGCAGACAACTTTTGAAAACATTGTAATAAAAGGTGAAATTGCTCAAATCGAGCAATTTCACCTTTTATTGCAATATTTTCAACTCTTAATCAATAAAATTATTTCAGTTTTCTAGATTGGTGATTTTTTTTGCGTCTGACCATTGTAAAGCAGACGACCTTTGAAAATCCATGTGAAGTAATGGGTTAACCCTTTCCCTCATAAAGACGCTTTCTGACGCCTCTGCAGCAGACAGCTTTTTGAAAACATAGTGACAAAAGAAGAAATTGCACAAAACATGCATTTTTTATTTTATTCAAAGTCACCTCTACAGATTTGCCATTAACCCTTTCCCTCATAAGGCAATTCTGCAGCAGACGACTTTGAACATATTTTGTCAAAAACTGGAAAATCTCAATAATTGAATGGATAACAAAGGACTTAAAGTGGAAAACATTGTGTCAAAAGGAGAAATTGCATGTTTTGTGCAATTTCTTCTTTTGTCACTATGTTTTCAAAAAGCCGTCTGCTGCAGAGGCGTCAGAAAGCGTCAATATGAGGGAAAGGGTTAAAGATATTTAACCCTTTCCCCACATACAACAAATCTGCAGCAGACAACTTTGAAAACTTATCGGCAAAAATATGAAAAAGCTCTATAAATGATAGTACAATAATTAAATACAATTGAAAACATTGTGACATATGGAGAAATTGCTCATAATGTTTTCAAAAAGCCGCCTGCTGCAGAGGCGTCACAAAGGGTCTGTGTATGGGAGAGGGTTATATCTATTATGACTGAGATAGACTTGTATCAATTTCAAATTACTTCCCTTTCCCTCATATAGACGCTTTCTGACGCCTCTGCAGCAGACGGCATTTTGAAAACATATTGACAAAAGAAGAAATTGCACAAAACGTGCAATTTCTCCTTTTGCCACTATGTTTTCCACTTTTTGTCATAGGTTATCCACTCAATTATGGAGATTTTCTATGTTTTGACAAAATACGTTCAAAGTCGTCTGCTGCAGAATTGTCGTATGAGGGAAAGGGTTAAGGTAAAATTACGCTAAATACATCCGCGGACCCTTTGATCTACACTACAGAAGTCCCTAAATAAACCTTTGTTTGTGTAGAAATGAGTGTATACCATCACCAGTATGTATTGAATATATGACAATGAGTTTAAATGCATTGCGAATGTGTATAGGATGCACTGGAAATGATTGATTTGATCACTTTTATTTTTTTGACCTTATCTGGAAGTGAAAGTAGAGAATGCTAAACACCGGTTTGTCCGGGACCTTTTTTGTCGAAAATGACGGTAACCATTTTCGCCTGGTGAGTTCTTTCTTGCATAATACATGACCCCACATTTTCTTTAGATTGTTTTAAAGCTAAGAGGTAACTCTTTTCAATGATATATGGTGTTCTTTATGGGAAATGCTTAGAAAGTGTGACAATTGATGACTGAAGTTGGTCGATTTACATGGAAACAAAGAAGGAATTTATTTAGTGTATTGTGACCTAAAGAGGTTTTGGGTGGAATATATAAAAAGTCAAATTTGTGTCAGCTGCACATATTGAAGCATTCTAGGGTACTTTATTGGGTGGGATTCAGTCAAATTGCTTGAAAAATGATAAAATTGGGTGCCTGGAGTGTAATTTAGGTCCATTGGGGGTATCCAGCCATTAGGTTATAGCCTTTTTGACCATTTGCCATACACAATGATGTTTCTCAAGCTATAAAAAGTGTTCTTTGATTGGTTAGCTGCATAAAAGAGGCATAAACATGAAGTTTAGCCATGTCCTTAAACATGTGACACAGTAAATCCTAAAAATGTTATGTTTTTCTGCTTTTTTTGTCTTTGAGACCGGGATGACGTGAGAGCGCATAAAACTTGCCGGACTCAATTCGCGAAACCTAGGTTTGGGTTGAATAGGAAATTTGAAATTTCTTTAAAATAATTGCCTTATTGTCCTAATATTTGCTAATTTGCTTTCATTTGATATCATTATCTGTAGATTTACACAAAAACCAGACCTCTGAGGTAAAAAAAAGTGTCTAAAGAAGCTTAAAAATTCACAAAAATGATAGGTCAATTTTTTGTCGTCTGCAAAAATGTTTGGATATAGTCAATCTGGTTAAAAATGATGATACTGCTTGCCTAAAATGTCTGTGAATGGTGCATTAATATAAAGTTTGATCATTTCTATGAACATTTGAGACAGAAAAATCTTAATTTGTGATGTTTTTTCTTACTTTTCCTTTGCGAAGTTCTATGTATTGCGCGAAAGCATGAATCTTGGCCGAAAAAACTTAATTTGGGTGGTATACAAAAATCTAATTTTCTTTGATAATAACAACTTATTTGACCTAATATTTGCTTTTGTGATTTTGTTTTATATCATACTTTGTAAATAATTAGGAAATACCTATTATTAAAAACATATTTTTTGTCTTAACCCTTTCCCTCATATAGACGCTTTCTGACGCCTCTGCAGCAGACAGCTTTTTGAAAACATAGTGACAAAAGAAGAAATTGCACAAAACGTGCAATTTCTCCTTTTGCCACAATGTTTTCCACTTTTTGTCAGAGGTTATCCATTCAATTATGGAGATTTTCTACTTTTTGACAAAATACATTCAAAGTCGTCTGCTGCAAAATTGTCGTATGAGGGAAAGGGTTAAAACATGCGGAAAATGTCTATAAAAGAGAGTATAATTATTTTATATATGGGTAATGAAAAACAAGGTTGTTATAGCAGAAATTGAATCATTATGTTTTCTGTTATCTTTGGTCACAGATATAGATATGTCAAAGTCGGTCGGAAAGAACTTAACCCTTTCCCACATAGACAATTCTGCAGCAGACGACTTTGAACATATTTTGTAAAATAATAGAAAATGTCTATAATTCATTGGATAAGCTATGACTAAAAGTGGAAAACATTGTGGCAAAAGGAGAAATTGCTTGTTTTGAGCCATTCCTTCTTTGGTCATTATGTTTTCAAAAAGCCGTCTGAAAGCGTCTATATGAGGGAAAGAACTTGAGGGCATTGCAGTGTAATTGTATATTGTTTTTTCAACATATTAACGCCATTCACAAATATAATGACACCTATTGAGTAGTGAACTTATGAAAACATAATAGAAAAAGGAGAAAGTATTGAAAATGAGCAAATTGCTTCCTTTTTCAACATTTTTGTTTTTATTTCATGACTTGTTATTTTACTTCAATGTCCTTCGTTTCTTGTCTGGATGATTTCAAAGTCGTCTGTCGCAGAATTGTCGCAGACGCATTTTGAGGCAATAGCAGCTGACGACTTTTGAAAACATTGTGGCCAAAGGTGAAATTGCTCATGATGTCTCTCCTTTGGCCACAATGTTTTCAACTTTATTTAACAATTAAGCTATCTTTTATAGAGATTTTTCAGGTTTTTGCCACTATATTATATAAGTCGTCTGCTGCAGATTTAGGGTTAAAATCATTCACCTTTTCACTGATACAGATAACATTTGACACCTGTTCTAAACACAATGTTTAATAATAATGTTTAATAATATTTTGGATGAATGTGAAATAGTTCCAAACAAGCAATAACCGGTACTCCCTTTTGATAATGTTTTCAACTTCGGATCATATTTCTGTTGGTTGATAGGTTAAAAGGGTTCTTTTATTTATTGACAACATAAACAATTCAAAAGATTTAAAATTATTTATTGTACTTAATTCAGTCAACATAAAACAATTTATATATTATGGATACCATTCAGTATAGTATCCAATGCAAATTTAGAGCAACGTTTTATAAAAGAAAACAATTCATATTGTTCAAGATGCTTCATTTTGTACTTGGAATTATCTGTAATTTTTCCCCTCATACGACAATTCTGAAGCAGACATATTTGAACATATTTTGTCAAAAAAAAGGAAATCTCTATAATTGAATGGATAACCTATGACTAAAAGTGGAAAACATTGTGGCAAAAGGAGAAATTGCTCGTTTTGAGCAATTTCTTCTTTTGTCACTATGTTTTCAAAAAGCAGTCTGCTGCAGAGACGTCAGAAAGTGTCTATATGAGGGTTGAAAATTTAGTGGTAAAAGGAGAAATTGTATTATGAGCAATTTTTCCTTTTGCCAGAATGTTTTCAACAGTCGTTTGCTGCAGCGGACATCAGAAAGCGTCTGTATGTGGGAAAGGGTTTAACTATTTACCTGATATGATATTTTTCGTGTCGTCTGCTTTCAAATAGTCTGGGGAAAAAAATGGCATAATGTGGAAAACTCGAAGAATCATTTTTGATAAGCTTTGAAAACAGTGTTGGAAAAAAGGAATTTGTTTCCAGAAGTGTTTTGTTGCGTATAGGCGCCTACTGCAAGTGTTTCAGGGAAAGAGTTGGGAATGGCATTAGGAAGATTTGTTTTATTCATTTCGCATTGTGTCAATGCGGGATCATCTTATTTTTGACACATGAGGTCATAAGATTTAAGATTAACCCTTTTTCCACCTGGGTCAACCTGCAGCAGATGCCATTAAAATACATTGTGACAAAAGGAGAAACTGCTCATGATGAGCAATTTCTCCTATTGCCACAATGTTTTAATATTTATTCATTAGTTTTTTATTGATTAATGGAGATTTTCCATTTTTTTATGTCAAGGTGTTTTCAAAGAAGTTTGCTGGAGATTGATTGGTTGTGGGAAAGTGTTAAAGATTAATAAATGTGTGAAATAGGATTAATCTTAGAGAAAGATAGCATGTAACTGAACCAGTCTACTTTTTATCGGTGGACATTGTGGCAACCATTATTGAGTGAAATTTGGAATTGAAAAGTGACAAAAATAAAATAATGTTTACAAAGTGACTAAACAATGGAACTGAACGCCGAAATGACCCAAGGTCCGAGTCTGGATCTCCCGGAGTCCCATATGCGGGAACAGCTGTCCCGTTCGCGGGAACATAGGAATTCTTTAACTACCTTGTTTAATGTAAGTATTTGGTACCGTACTGTTTATGGCTCCAATTGAAAAGAAAATTGTGGGGGGCAAATTGCTTTGCCTCCCTCCATTTGGTCATGGGTTTGTGGTGTGCCTTTGTCATGCTTTTTGAAACATATGCTAGGGTCTATGCATTTTGAATATGGGTTTATCATGAACATGCGCCCTTTCAAAAAACATAGTAATTCTTTAACTATCTTCATATAATCTTGTGTAATGTAAGTACGTGGTACAGTACTGTTTATGCCTCCAATTGAAAAGAACATTGTGTGAGGGCAAATTGCTTTGTGGTGTGCCTTTGTCATGCTTTTTGAAACGTACCATGCTAGGGTCTATACATTTTGTATATGGGTTGTCATGACAATATAGCAGAAAAAAAAGTACTTCCAGAGGTATTGCCCCTTTTAAAAAAAAATACAACATGGGGATTCATTGATTCACTAGATTTAATTGTTTTATGTTCCAATTGAAAAAAATTGTGCTAAAATCTGGAACAGTCTGCCTTCAAATATTAAGAATATTACTAAGTTACAAAACTTTTAAATACCAGTGTAAAAAGCACTTACTAATTAACATATCGAAGTTATAAGAAAAGTATTTACAACATTGTTCTCATTTGTTTCAATTTATATATGCTTATGGATACATATATGTTCTGTATGAATGCTGAAATGTGTGATATAATGTTGTTTTTAAAATCTATATTTACTATTTACTTTAACATGATGGTGCTTGTCGTATAATTGAATGAATGATTTGTTAAAAATGTGTTTTGTTACAGAAGACCACATTGTAAATATGACTTTTTACATTTGTTAATTTGTATAAAATGCATAATGTGTTATCTTCTTAAAATAAAGAATTTATTATTATATTATTATTATTATGTACGAGGGAAGATCAAAAAGTTTGGGGAAAAATGCTGTTATTTCTTTATTATTTCGTATACCTTGCTGAAAATGTGTCTGAAAAATGTTTGATTTTATTTTATTTTGATTCTCCCAAAGTACAATAATTTCTCCTTTTCTCAAAATGCTTTCAAAAATCGTCTGCTGCAGGGGCATCAAAATGCATCTATATGAAGGAAAGAGATGCCAAAGTATTTTCAAAAGTCATCAGCAACAAATTGCCTTAACCCTTTCCCTCATATAGAGGCTTTCTGACGCCTCTGCAGCAGAAGGCTTTTTGAAAACAAAGTGTCAAAAGAAGAAATTGCTCGAAACAAGCAATTTCTCCTTTTGCCACAATGTTTTCCACTTTTAGTCATAGTTTATCCATTCAATTATAGAGATTTTTTAACGTATGACAAAATACGTTCAAAGTCGTCTGCTGCAGAATTGTCGTATGAGGGAAAGGGTTAATATGTGTCTGCATGTGGGAAAAGGATAAGGCAACCACCGCCTTGCAACTGAAGCTTTTGCAGCAAGGTGTAAGACCCTATGCCTTTGGACCTAGAGTCTAGGGTTTGGTTCCTAGCCTTTACTCATTTCCCACATACAGATGTTTTCTTTACTGCATGATGCCTTTGCAGCAGATGACTTTTAAAAACATTGAGAAATGAGTAATTTCTCCTCTTGTCACAGTGTTTTCAACTATATTCAATACTGAGTTTTGCTTTTCATTGATAGAGAGTTTCTATATTTGTGATGAAAGGTTTTCAAAGTTGTCTGCTGCAGATTTGTTGTATTTTGGAAAGGGTTAAGGATTGTAACACAGTTTATTAAAATCATCATCTTTATTTTTTCAGGTGGAACATCAATCATGTCAGTTATTTTATATCAAAGTTGTGAAAGGATACAACATTACCAAAGGATGGGCAAAAGATTTATGTAAGTACTGGTTTACAATCTGACTAAAGCACACGATCTGACCAAATGTAAGATCTGATGGCGATCAATTCAAATTCATCTTCTTGTTTTATCGGATTTCCAATATCGCTATTTTTAGATCCACCAAGCCATTTTTATTTGAACCAATCAGAGGACTCGTTTCAACAAACGTTTGGCTTAACTTTCAAAATGGTGTCAATTGACGAAGTTGAGCAAATTTAAAATAGACCATTTAAAACCAGAGCAAAGAACGCTTTTCGATGCTGTATGGTCAGGGATCGACTGTATCTGTGTTTTGCCTCATTTCCGCATTTGCAGCCATGATGCGGTCGTCATAAGAACTATACACGCGTGTAAATCAGTATGTGAAAATTGGGATCCCATGCTAAATATAGATTTTTTTGGGTAAATATAGACTTTTACTTTCACTTTCAAAAACGTGAAAGCAAGGTTCTGATTGGCTGGCGGAAAGGTCGTCTGAACGTGACCCTCTATCGCTTGTCCTCAGATTCCTATGCGTAGCGATAATATGAGATGATTTTAATGAGATTGTACTGGTTTATTGATGGCTACTGACTCCTGCAGAAAACTTTTTCCTTCTCTCACAATGTTTTTCTAATTATCAAAATTATTTTTTCATTTATCTCAGACTTTTTTTCTTAAAATGTTATAAATTTGGAAAAGCTTTTGCTACCTTTAATTTCCTTTCAACATATATTCCGACCACCTCGGTGGTGTAGTGGTAGAGTGTCTGCCACGGGTGCTAGAGGTTAGGGGTTCAATCCGTGGTCAGGTCGAGGGAAAGGGTTAAGCAGACAACTTTTGAAATCATTAACCCTTTCCCTCATATAAACGCTCTTGGACGCCTCTGCAGCAGACGGCTTTTTGAAAACATAGTGACAAAAGAAGAAATTGCACAAAACGTGCAATTTCTCCTTTTGCCACAATGTTTTCCACTTTTTGTCATAGGTTATCCATTCAATTATGGAGATTTTCTATTGTTTGACAAAATACGTTCAAAGTCGTCTGCTGCAAAATTGCCGTATGAGGGAAAGGGTTAAGGCAAAATGTGAAACTGCTCATAATGACCGATTTCTCCATATTAACCCTTTCCCTCATACGACAATTCTGCAGCAGACGACTTTGAACGTATTTTGTCAGATGGATAACCTATGACTTAAAGTGGAAAACATTGTGACAAAAGGAGAAATTGCACGTTCTGTGCAATTTCTTCTTTTGTCACTATGTTTTCAAAACGCCGTCTGCTTTAACCCTTTCCCTCATACGACAATTCTGCAGCAGACGACTTTGAACATATTTTGTCAAAAAATAGAAAATCTCTATAATTGAATGGATAACCTATGACTAAAAGTGGAACACATTGTGGCAAAAGGAGAAATTGCTCGTTTTGAGCAATTTCTTCTTTTGTTACTATGTTTTCAAAAAGCCGTCTGCTGCAGAGGCGTCAGAAAGCGTCTATATGAGGGAAAGGGTTAATGCTTGCTGTTTTTTACTTCAACAGTGGATGTCCCGGATCCATATATAAAAGTAGCCATTAAAACCTCGCCGCACGGTATTCAACAGACCACTGCCAAAGACAATGATATCAACCCTGTTTGGGACGAAACCTTTAAATTCTATCTTCACCCAGATGTGGCAAACGTCCTAGGTAAGTTTGTTGTTTCTTGTAATATTGTGCCGAGACCCAGGGGTTATTTCGGACATTTGTGAAATATCACTGTGACAAGCGTCATTGATCTTTCACCAATGGGCTAACAGTCAATGTGGACAAGCAGCCAGTTGCTTGGAAAGTATGTTGTTTATTAGTCCCCTACCGGCGTGCCGAAGGGGACTATTAGGTTTGCACTCCGTCCGTCAGTCCATCTGTCAGTCAGTCAGTCAGTCAGTCAGTCAGTCCGGCAAATCAGTTTTCCGGACTTTTTTTCTACATGCTTTGAGGTATTGAGCTGAAATTTTGTATATGCCTTTGTAATCATGTGTCACAGATCAAGTTCGCGTTTCCTGGGATTTCGTCAATTTTTTAATGAGTTATGCCCCTTTTTGGACTTAGAAAATCAGTTTTCCGCACTTTTTTTCTACATGCTTTGAGGTATTGAGCTGAAATTTTGTATATGCCTTTGTAATCATGTGTCACAGATCAAGTTTGCGTTTCCTGGGATTTCGTCAATTTTTTAATGAGTTATGCCCCTTTTTGGACTTAGAATATTCGTTTTCCGCACTTTTTTTCTACATGCTTTGAGGTATTGAGCTGAAATTTTGTATATGCCTTTGTAATCATGTGTCACAGATCAAGTTCGCGTTTCCTGGGATTTCGTCAATTTTTTAATGAGTTATGCCCCTTTTTGGACTTAGTGCAAACCAGTAGGGGACTATGGTATTGCTTGCAATCCAGTTACTTGTTTATTTATTTATTTATTGGGGTTTTACGTCGCTTTCAACAATATTTCAGTTATATCACGGCGACAGTTCACTTATTCATGATCCCTGGCTTAACAAACCAGTACTAGGCTAGAAAATGTACCTTGCCCAAGGGCACTCCACCATGACCGTAGTGCCGCGACTGAGGATCGAACCCGGGACACCCGGTTTCGAAATCCCCGACGCTAACCACTCGACCACAGCGGATTCCGGAAAGTATGTTGTGTTGAGTACTGGTATGAGTAAGCCTGGAAAAGCATGAGTAGGTGACCTGCCAACTGTGATATGACTGATTTTTTTTTTAAAACAGCGTTTAACCCAAATCAATTGTAATATTGTACTCAAAGCTCCTTCAGTAAACTTTTAAGCTCTATACACCCTTTTCCACATACAACAAGTCTGCAGCAGACTACTTTGAAAACATTGAAGCAAAACTAAGGAAAATCTCTATAAATGTAAGAACAATAATTGATAAAGTTGAAAACATTGCTTATTATGAGTAATTTCTCCAAATCATTTAATTATTGCCACAATGTTTTCAAAAGTTGTATGCTGCGAAGCAAAAGAAGCGCCTTAACCCTTTCCCTCATACGACAATTCTGCAGCAGACGACTTTAACATATTTTGTCAAAAAGTAGAAAATCTCTATAATTGAATGGATAACCTAGTGAAAAACATTGTGACAAAAGGAGAAATTGCTCGTTTTGAGCAATTTCTTCTTTTGTCACTATGTTTTTCAAAAAGCCGTCTGCTGCAGAGGCGTCAGAAAGCGTCTATATAATTGACTACCAGGTGTGGGACGGTTAAAAAATAGTCCCCACATGTTGTTGATTTCCCAAGGTCTGTTTTTCATTAATGGCCAAGTTTGACTTGATTTATATTATCAAGGGTCTTCTTATAGAATAGTTTAACCCTAAGGCAGAAGACATTTGGACTTATGTTGACAAGAAACTAAAAAATACTAATGAGGTATTTGTAGATCAACGGAGACAAATTAACCCTTTCCCTCATACGACAATCCTGCAGCAGACGACTTTGAACATATTTTATCCAAAAAAAGAAAATATCTAAAATTGAATGGATAACCTATGACTAAAAGTGGTAAACATTGTGGCAAAAGAAGAAATTGCTCGTTTTGAGCAATTTCTTCTTTTGTCACTATGTTTACTAAAAAGCTGTCTGCTGCAGAGGCGTCAGAAAGCGTCTATATGAGGGAGTTAATAAGTTTAGAATACCATTAACTTTAACAAGAATCAGATCATTAAATCTTTTCTTTGATACAATTTGACAATATTAGAGAGGAATCCGCTGTGGTCGAGTGGTTTGCGTCGGGGATTTTGAAACCGGGTGTCCCGGGTTCCATCCCCAGGCGCGGCACTACGGTCATGGTGGAGTGCCCTTGGGCAAGGCACATTTTCTAGCCTAGTACTGGTTTGTTTACCCAGGGATCATGAATAATTAAATTGAATTGCGCGCTAAATGACCTTAGCTGTCGATGCGCCATAAAAAACAATATACATTCAAGACAATATTAGATGCCTCTTCTGCACACAAATTTTGAAAACACTGTGTACGTAAAAGGAGAAAACAAATCTCATTTAGCCTCAATCTTTTCATGTCTGTACATGATTCCAATTTTTTCCGTATTTATATATATATATATATATATATAACATCATTTCATCAAATGCTTTCAAAGTGGACGATCTTTAATTTTGAAAACATTGTGCGTAAAAGGAGAAAACAAATCTCATTTAGCCTCAATCTTTTCATGTCTGTACATGATTCCAATTTTTCCGTATATATATATATATATATGTAACATCATTCCATCAAATGCTTTCAAAGTGGACGATCTTTAATTTCCCTTTTACCACATGCAATAAAATCTGCATCAGAAGACTTTGAAAACATAGAGGCAGAAATTTAAACAAAATCTTTACAACAAACATAATTGATGAATAGAGTTGGAAACATCTGAGGAAAAGAACAATTTGAGCAATGTCTCCATTTTTGGCCGGATTGCTCTAGCAATTCCGGTCTATAGATTAGCGATGTCCGTCCGTCTGTCCGTCAGTCTGTCTTGTCTGTCCGTCAACATTTTGGTTAAAGTTTCAGGTTGAGGCAAAATCTCAGCACTGGAAAGGGTTACAAACTTGAAACTTTGCCTGAAGGTAACCAGTAACAAGTTCTATTGATTTCTATGGTTACTTTGACCTTGACCTTGGTTTGTCGATTTTCAAGGTCAAATTGCCAACAATCCGGCCTTTCCGTCTTCAGCGGTTTCTTGTTCCATGGTGTTTTCAAATGTAATATGCTACAGATGTGTCTACAATCTGAGAAAGGCTTAACCTTTCCCACATACATCAAATCAGCAGTAGCAACTTTGAACGCATGTTGGCAAAAATATGAAAAAATATCTATACAGGATTGAAAACATTTATCAAATTTTTCCTTTTCCCACAATATTTTAAAAACTTATTGACTGCAATGGCATCAGAAAGCATTTGTATGTGGGAAAGGGTTAATCTTCATATCGGGCAAATAGTTAACCCTTTCCCACTTATAGATGCTTTCTGATGCCTCTGCAGCAGACGACTTTTGAAAACATTGTGACAAAATAAGAAATTGCTCAAAACGAGCAATTTCTCCTTTTGTCACTATCTTTTCAAATTTGTTCAGTAGTTAAACATACAGTTATAGAGATTTACCATAATTTTTGGTAGACATTTTCAAAGTCGTATGTTGCAGATTCGCTGTATGTGGTAAAGGGTTAACCCTTTCCCTCATATAGATGCTTTCTGACGCCTCTGCAGCAGACAGCTTTTTGAAAACATAGTGACAAAAGAAGAAATTGCACAAAACGTGCAATTTCTCCTTTTGCCACAATGTTTTCCACTTTTTGTCATAGGTTATCCATTCAACTATTGAGATTTTCTATTTTTTGACAAAATACGTTCAAAGTCGTCTGCTGCAGAATTGTCGTATGATTGTTAAATGATTATTCTTCTGGTCTTTGTAGAAATTACCCTGATGGATGCGAATTATTTCGTAGATGAATTCTTATCTACACGGTCCATCAATATCTCAGAGCTGCCAGTATTTAATGAGACCGTCAAACAGAGAGTGTCTTTCAATGAGGTAAGAAATTTCACAAATGTACCACTTTTACCACAAGCCGTTGCATCTGCTGCAGAAGACGGAAAACATCCATCCATGAAAATCCTTGTAATTTTTTATTTTATTGGGGTTTTACGCCATTTTCAACATTATTTCAGTTATATCAAGGAGACTAAGTTCACTAATTCATGATCCTTGGGTAAACAAACCAGTACTAGGCTAGAAAATGTGCCTTGCCCATGGGCACTCCACCATAACTGTAATGACGCAACTGGGGATCAAACCCGGGACAGCCACTCGACCGCAACGGATCCTAAAATCCTTGAAAAATGAAAGTACATGTATTATTATTTAATAGAGTTGACAATGTTCCAGCAATGTTTCCCTCGTACGACAATTCTGCAGCAGACAACTTTGAACATAAATCTCTATAAATGAAGGATAACCTATGACTAAAAGTGGAAAACATTGTGGCAAAAGGAGAAATTGCTCGTTTTTAGCAATTTCTTCTTTTGTCACTATGTTTTCAAAAAGCCGTCTACTGCAGAGGCGTCAGAAAGCGTCTATATGAGGGAAAGGGATATACAACTAGACTTTCCCATATACAACTTATAATGCAGCAGACAGCTTTTGAAAATATCTCTGTAAAATTATGGCAGGTGTCAATTACTGAAAGTCTTATCATTGAAAAGAAATGAAGGCATTGTGGCAAAATGAGAAATGTTCATTGTGAGCAATTTGTCCTCTTTCCACCATGTTTTTCAAAAGTCGTCTGCTGTAGATGCACCAGAAAAATGTCTGCAAGTGGGAAATGATTAACTGCAACAGTTTGATAACTTGTAAATCCTTTATAATAATATTGTTCATTAATAATAATGTTGTCTTTATCAAATTTGCTCTCAGAAAAATGGACAGGTATAAAAGCACACATATTATTACTTCTTTTATGTTATTTCCTGTCAAAGTCGAATTTTACATATTCTATGTTATCCCCTTCCAAATGTGTAATCCCCTGTCAAAGGCAATTTTACACATTCTATATTAACAACTGCCAAAGTCGAATTTTACAAACTCTACATGTATGTTATCGACAACCAAAAATGTAATCCCCTGTCAAAGGCAATTTACATATTCTTTGTTATCCCGAACCAAAGACGAATTTTACATTACTTATGTTATCTGCTGCCAATGACAAACTGTGTATACATTTATGTTATTTCCTGCCAAAGGCAAATTTTACATAGGTTATGATATCTCACACCAAAGTAAAATTCTCCAGAGTTTATGATATATCCTGCTAAAGATAAATTTTAGATATTTGATGTTATCCCTGTCCCTCATACGACAATTCTGAGGAGACGACTTTGGACATATTTTGTCAAAACATAGAAAATCTCTTTTAAATTAAATGGATTAAATGGATGTCCTATGACTAAAAATGGAAAACATTGTGGCAAAAGCAGAAATTGCATGTTTTGTGCAATTTCTTCTTTTGTCACTATGTTTTCAAAAAAGCTGTCTGCTGCAGAGGCGTCAGAAAGCGTCTATATGAGGGAAAGGGTTAATCCCAACCAAAAGGCAAATGTTAGGTAATTTATGTTATTCCCTACTAAAGGCAAATGTTAGGTAATTTATGTTATTCCCTACTAAAGGCAAATGTTAGGTAATTTATGTTATTCCCTACTAAAGGCAAATGTTACATAGTTAATGTTATGCCCAACCAAAGAATTTATTTACACCTTTCAACCCCTGCCAAAAGCACATCTTATAGATTTTATGTTCCCTTGGCAAAGGCAAATTTGTTATATTTTATTATATATCCTTCCAAAGACAATTTTAGTATATATTAACCCTTTCCCTCATATAGACGCTTTCTGACGCCTCTGCAGCAGGCGGCTTTTTGAAAACATAGTATCAAAAAAAGAAATTGCTCAAAACTAGCAATTTCTCTTTTTGTCACAATGTTTACCACTTTTAGTCATAGGTTATCCATTCAATTATAGGGATTTTCTAATTTTTGACAAAATATGTTCAAAGTCGTCTGCTGCAGAAATGTCGTATGAGGGAAAGGGCTAAATTTATGTTATTGAGGAAAAATTGAATTGTAATTTGTCATTGCATCTCTTTTTTGCTAATCTCAGTTTGTCTAATCTCATAGCTGATGGTGCAAACTTCTCAATAGCCAGAAAAGACTTTCAACAAACTATTATAATCATTATGCATAAACATGTATGTGCATGACATTTTCATGTATGTCAATTAAGTTATTCCATAGTTATGTCCCTTAGGACTTTTTTCCAGTACTAGGCATGGGATGTGACCAAGCATGACATTCTTGGTTCATTTGTAAAACCTTTCCCACAAATCTTTAGCAGATGACCTTTAACCCTTTCCCTCATATAGACACTTTCTGACGCCTCTGCAGCAGATGGCTTTTTGAAAACATAGTGACAAAAGAAGAAATTGCACAAAATGTGCAATTTCTCCTTTTGCCACAATGTTTTCCACTTTTTGGTCATAGGTTATTCATTCAATTATGGAGATTTTCTATGTTTTGACAAAATACATTCAAAGTCGTCTGCTGCAGAATCGTCGTATGAGGGATAGGGTTAAAACATCTTTGCATATATTGAAAACATCTCATAAATGAATATCTATTTACTGAATAGAATTAAAACATTGAGATGAAGGGGAGATATTGCAAGAGACACATTTGGAATCGTCTAGAACTATATATCCCCACAAACTCTCACTTAAATATTCTCTAAATAACCCTTTCTCACCTACAAAAAATCTGTAGCATATAACTTTGATAACGAATAGGTCAGTTTAAGTATTTTTTGCTTAACCCTTTCCCTAATACGGCAATTCTGCAGCTGACGACTTTGAACATATTTTGTCAAAAACTGGAAAATCTCAATAATTGAATGGATAACATAGGACTTAAAGTGGAAAACATTGTGGCAAAAGGAGAAATTGCACATTTTGTGCAATTTCTTCTTTTGTCACTATGTTTTCAAAAAGCCGTCTGCTGCAGAGGCGTCAGAAAGTATATATGAGGGAAAGGGTTAATACAGTTGAAAACATTAAGGGCAAAGTCAAAGATTGCTCATTATGAGAAAAGTCTGTTTTTAAAAAGTATCCTGCTGCAGATGTGTCAAGATGAGTCTGCATGTGGAAAAAGCATTAACCCTTTCCCCCATACGACAATTCTGCGGCAGACGACTTTGAATATATTTTGTCAAAAAATGGAAAATATAATTGAATGGATAACCTATGACTAAAAGTGGAAAACATTGTGGCAAAAGGAGAAATTGCTCGATTTGAGAAATTTCTTCTTTTGTCAATATGTTTTCAAAAAGCTGTCTGCTGCAGAGGCGACAGAAAGCGTCTATATGAGGGAAAGGGTTAAATTATGAAATATCACTCTCCCAGCATGACGTTAGTGACTTCTATGTAAATTCCTATGAAATATTCCCAATTCTCTGATAAAACAGAAATTAGATATTTGGTGACATTTTATTTTTTTTTGTCATAGCCCTCTTCCATCTAAGGGTGACCTTTGATGCATTTAAAATTAACCCTTTACCGTATACAGACGCCTTAGTAGCAGACATCTTTTGAAACATCATGTTATAAGGAGTAATTTCAAACAAATGATTTCTTATTTGCCCACAATGTTTTCAACCCTGTATCATATTCATGCTTCTCCTTTTTAAAATATAACATTTTTTTCATTAGATATTTTCAAAGTTTTCTAAAGGCGTCTTCTGCTAATGTGTCAAAGTGGATTCACGACATACAGAACTTTGTCTGAACTTCAACTTTTTCAGTCACCATTTCCAATGTATAGACACATTCTGATGCCTCTGCAGCAGATGACATTTACAAACAATATGTGTTAAAAGAAAAAATGGGAGACATTGGTGCAGAGGTAGAGCGTCGGGATTTTCCACACAAACGGCGCGAGTACTGGTTAGTCTCCAGGAAGCAGACATCGAGCGTGATTAATACAAGCTAAAAAGCTTGTTTCACAATCGATGTAAAATAAATAAGTTTAAAAGAAAAATGGCTTATAATGAGCAATTTCTCCTTTTGTCACAATTTTGTCAACTCTATTTATTGATTAGACTTTCATTTATCGAGGTTTACAACATCTTTTACCAGATAATGAGCAATTTCTCCTTTTGTCACAATTTTGTCAACTCTATTTATTGATTAGACTTTCATTTATTGAGGTTTACAACATCTTTTACCAGATAATGAGCAATTTCTCCTTTTGTCACAATAATGTCAACTCTATTTATTGATTAGACTTTTGTTTATCGAGATTTACAACATCTTCTACCAGATATTTTAGAAGTCGTCTGCTGCAAATTTTTGTAAGTGGGAAAGGGTTAATCATTGGTCATCAGGGGCGTAGCTCCCTTTAGGCACTGTAGGCACGTGCCTACACATTTTTTCTCAAAATGCCCTAAAATGCAGCTGCGGCGATAGTCATCTGCGTAATGTATCGACTAGATCAGCCTGCGCTGTCCACGCACACTGATCCGGCCGACACATTCCGTCCTGTGTGGCATGCTTAGGCTGATCCGGGTCATTACTTTACGCATAGTCCACAATGTTGATTTTCTCACGAGACGGCCTACACATTGATTATTGCAAAGCTACGCCCCTGGTCATAAGCTTTGACCCTTCCAGAGATGGGGCTTCCGTTTTTGGGCACTACATGACTGTAATGTTTGTTGAGGTTGGAACTTTCTACTGATACACAAATGATTTGATCTTTTGACATTGACATTTTACTTCTGACATACTTTAAAAAAACAAAAAATCAACTTGGTTGCCACACCGGGGGATTTGTGTTTCACAATTTGAGCCGTCCCGCGAGAAAACCAACATTGTTGACTCTGCGTAAAGCATCGACACGCATCAGCCTAAGCATGCCGCGCAGGCTAACCCGGACAGACACTTTGTGCCTCCTGCATATTTTCTGTTTCAGGAATTATTACTCTATACCTCTATCCCCCTGAGACGGAATGTGTTGGCCCGGATCAGTCTGCGCGTTGGTTTTCTCGCGGGACGGCTCATTTCTCTTGCTTTGAAATAATTATATATTTTTTTTTTTTTTCAGTCTTCTGAAGTAGACATAGAAATGTGGGCAGAATATGAGTAAGTATTGACATTTGTGTATAATTCATCTACGCCCCATTTTTGGTTGGGATTTCACACATTTTCAACATGTATATCACACCAACAGTACACTTACATAGGTGACTAGCCAGCAATCTAAGCTAGAAGAAATTAAAAAGTCAAAATTAATCTGTATCCCTTTTTCTATAATTATGCAGACGTCTTAATAAAAAATACTTCTGTCAATTGCGGCATTTTAGAGAAATGTTTCATTTTGCCACAATGTTTTCAACTCTGTTGATTATTTATACTTTCAGTTTTAGAGGTTTTCCATATGTTTGCCACAGTGTTTTCACAGTTTTTATTTGTATCTTTTAACGCTTTCCCTCATATAGACGCTTTCTGACGCCTATGCAGCAGACAGCTTTCTGAAAACATAGTGACAAAAGAAGAAATTGCTCAAAACGAGCAATTTCTTCTTTTGACACAATGTCTTCCACTTTTTGTCATAGGTTATCCATTCAATTATAGAGATTTTCCATTTTTTGACAACATATGTTTAAAGTTGTCTGCTGCAGAATTATCGGATGAGGGAAAGGGTTAAAGGGATAATGGGCAAAGGGCATGTTAAACTGCAGAAGACATCTTTGAAATTATAGAAAATATCTATAAATGATAGTATGATTACTGAATAGGGTTGAAATCATTGTGGTAAATGGAGAAATTGATCATTATGAGCAATTTCTCCTTTTGCCAGAATGATTTCAAAAGTCGTCTGCTGCAGATGTGTCAGAAAGCGTCTTCATGTGGGAAGGGATTTTAAAGGTTCAGGGCACTTATAAAATTGTAACATTTAAGAGAATAAAAAGTCATAAAATATTCATCACCTAATGACACTGGCAACTAAATATTTACCAGCTGTGTGTTTAATACCGAATCCGAAACATGTTTCAGGAAACATTTTGCCAGCATTCACCTGATATGATATCATTCTGCCAGCATTCTCCTGACATGATATCTTTAGAGTCATTCTGCTAGTATTTACATGATTTTGTATCTTTAGAGTAATTCTGCTAGCATTTACATGATATTATATATTTAGAGTCATTCTGCCAGCATTTATCTGAAATGATATATTTAGTAAAGTCATTCTGCTAGCATTTACATGATATTATATATTTAGAGTCATTCTGCTAGTATTTACATGATTTTGTATCTTTAGAGTAATTCTGCTAGCATTTACATGATATTATATCTTTATAATCATTCTGCTAATATTGACATGAAATGATATCTTTAGAGTCATTCTGCTAATATTGACATGAAATGATATCTTTAGAATAATTCTGCTAGCATTTACATGATATTATATCTTTAGAATCATTCTGCTAGCATTTACATGATATTATATCTTTAGAATCATTCTGCTAATATTGACATGATATGATATCTTTAGAATCATTCTGCTAATATTGACATGATATGATATCTTTAGAGTCATTCTACTAGTATTTACATGCTATGATATGTTAGAGTCATTCTGCTAGTATTTACACATGATATTATATCTTTAGAGTCATTCTGCCAGCATTTACCTGAAATTATATATTTAGGGTCATTCTGCTAACATTTACATGATATTATATCTTTAGAGTCATTCTGCTAGCATTTACATGATATTATATCTTTAGAGTCATTCTGCTAGCATTTACATGATATTATATCTTCAGAATCATTCTGCTAATATTTACATGAAATTATATCTTTAGATTCATTCTACTAGCATTTACATATGATATCTTTAGAATCATTCTGCTAATATTGACATGATATTATATCTTTAGAGTCATTCTGCTAGCATTTAAATGATATGATATCTTTAGAATCATTCTGCTAATATTGACATGATATTATATCTTTAGAGTCATTCTGCTAGCATTTACATGATATTATATCTTTAGAATCATTCTGCTAGCATTTAAATGATATGATATGTTAGAGTCATTCTGCTAGCATTTACATGATATATCTTAAGAGTCATTTTACTAGCATTTACATGATATGATATCTTAAGAGTCATTTTACTAGCATTTACATGATATGATATCTTTAGAGTCATTCTGCTAGCATTTACATGATATTATATCTTTAGAGTCATTTTACTAGCATTTACATGATATTATATCTTTAGAGTCATTCTGCTAGCATTTACATGATATTATATCTTTAGAGTCATTCTGCTAGCATTTACATGATATTATATCTTTAGAATCATTCTGCTAATATTGACATGATATTATATCTTTAGAGTCATTCTGCTAGCATTTACATATGATATCTTTAGAATCATTCTGCTAATATTGACATGATTTTATATCTTAATCCAAAACATGACTCATGATTCATTCTACTGGCATTTACATGCTATTATATTTTTAGAGTCATTTGGCTAATATTGACATGATTTATATTTTTAGAGTCATTCTACTGGTATTTACATGATATTATATCTTAATCCAAAACATGACTCATGATTCATTCTGCAAACAACGTTGAAAACAAATACTCAAAAATATGGATCTTTTTTTTCTATAAATGAAAATTTAACCCTTTCCCTCATACGAAAATTATGCAGCAGATGACTGACCATATTTTGTCAAAAAATAGAAAATCTGTATAATTGAATGGATAACCTATGAATAAAGGTGGAAAATATTGTGGCAAAAGTAGAAATTGCTCGTTTTGAAGAATTTCTACTTTTGTTAAGTTCTATGCAGAGGCATCAGAATGGTCTATATGAGGGTAAGGGTTAAATGTATAATTATTTAAAACAGCTAAAAAGTTTGTTGCAAAAGGAGAATTTGCTCATTGTGAGCAATTCCTGCTTTTGTCACAATCTTTTAAAAAAATCGTCTACTTTCTATATGTGTTTGCACTTGGGAAAAGGTTAACCCTTTCCCTCATATAGACGCCTCTGAAGCAGACGGCTTTTTGAAAACATAGTGACAAAAGAAGAAATTGCACAAAACGTGCAATTTCTCTTTTTGCCACAATGTTTTCCACTTTTTGTCATAGGTTATCCATTCAATTATGGAGACAAAATACGTTCAAAGTCGTCTGCTGCAGAATTGCCGTATGAGGGAAAGGGTTAACATGGCTGCATGTTTGAAAGTAGCATGTCCTCCCTAATTGTCAATGTAACCAAAAGAATTAGCGCCGGGGATTTGAAACCGGGTGTCCCTGGTTCGATCCCCAGTCTCGGCACTACGGTCATGGTGGAGTGCCCTTTGGCAAGGCATATTTTCTAGCCTAGTACTGGTTTGTTTACCCAGGGATCATGAATAAGTGAACTATTGCCGTGATATAACTGAAATAATGTTGAAAATGGCGTAAAACCCCAATAAAACAAACAATCAAAAACCAAAAGATAATATAGGTCACATAATCAAGCAAGTTAACAAGTTTATGGGTGAACTCTGGAACAGTGAATGAGTTTCATTAATTATTGAAATGCTTCTTTTTTATGCTGGGTAAACTTTATTCCACTTCTTGCCATAAAAGGTAAAAAAGGTATCTAAAAATCTATAGATAAGACCCCTAGAGGTGTTTTATGTTCAAGACGTTTGCCCTTTCCCTGATATAGACAATATTTGACTCCTCTGGAACTATTTTGATTCATATCTTGAACAATATAAATACAATCAAACTACAAAATATGCCTGAGTATTATAGGTAGAAGTTAATTTCTGGGGAATAAAATAAGATATATTTAGTGAAATTAGAATGTCATAAGTACAGGATCAACTCTGGTATCTTATGAGTGGTGCTCTGCGTAAACCAATCTTTAGATCCAGATCAGACTCCACATATGCCTGGCCTAATCTAGCCCTGCCCTGCTCTGTTCATTGAAAGTTCTGAAAAACATTTTCTCTTTTGATCAGATATCAAGGTATGCCAGCATATATTTGTTGATTATGAGGTAAAAAAATAATTTCACTTATGTTGGTTTACCTGGATCAATGTTCATATTGTCTTATTTCTTGTAATTTCAGCAATAACCCCCAATTAGGGTACAAAGTCTAACACTATGGATCACCGCTCATATTGTCTTATTTCTTGTACTTTCAGCAATAACCCCCAATTACGGTACAGTCTAACGCTGTGTGATGAGGAGAAGGAGTTCATAGAGAAGAGAAAACAGAAAGTATTTGAGGCCATGCAGGGGATCCTCGGTGATGAAGCGCCCATCAGTCCAAATGAGGTATTTTTTGTTTTTCTTCAACCCTGTTACAGCCAACATTTGATGCTTTTACAGCAGACAGCATAGGAAAATATTGAAAAAAAAGGAGAAATTGCTTTAAACAATTTTTTTACCTGCAGTCACAGTTTAACATATCTGCAGCAGATGACTTTTGAAAACATTGTAGCAAAAGCATTTGTAACTATGTTTTCAATATTTATTTCTTTATTTATAGAGATTTCTTTCTACATTTTTTCCGTTATGTCTTGAAAGATGTCAACAGATACCTTCCAAAATCATTGTGGAAAAACAAGGTTTTCAAAAAAGTATTCCGCTGCAGATGTGTCAAAGACCACCTGCCTTCTGGAAAGTATTCAAATCCATATATCTATCCCCTCTCTGTATTTATATTTTCAGACTCCAGTGATTGGCGTGTTAGGGTCCGGTGGGGGATTCAGGGCTATGACCGCATTCTGCGGGGTCATGAGTGGACTGGTGGAGAGCCAGGTCCTGGACATGGTCACCTTCAATGTGGGACTCTCCGGGTCCGCATGGTATGTATGTTTATTGATCGGGACCTCTGCTGGTCCGTCCGTCCGTCTGTCTGAAGACATTTCTTGTGAACACTATTTCTCAGCAACCCTTGGTTGGTCTGTAGACATTTCTTGTGAACACTATTTCTTATTTCTCAGCAACCCTTGGTTGGTCTGAAGACATTTCTTGTGAACACTATTTCTCAGCAACCCTTGGTTGGTCTGAAGACATTTCTTGTGAACACTATTTCTCAGCAACCCTTGGTTGGTCTGAAGACATTTCTTGTGAACACTATTTCTCAGCAACCCTTGGTTGGTCTGAAGACATTTCTTGTGAACACTATTTCTCAGCAACCCTTGGTTGGTCTGAAGACATTTCTTGTGAACACTATTTCTCAGCAACCCTTGGTCAGAATTCAATATAACTTCACAAGAATGATTGATACCAAGCCTAGTTGTGCTTATTGTCGGCGTGTTGCTCTGGAATTATTTTTAAATGAGTTATGGCCTCTTGAATTTCTCATACATAGTTGGTCTGTAGACATTTCTTGTGAACACTATTTCTCAGCAAACCTTGGTCAGAATTCAATATAACTTCACAAGAATGATTGATACCAAGCCTAGTTGTGCTTATTGTCGGCGTGTTGCTCTGGAATTATTTTTAAATGAGTTATGGCCCCATGAATTTCTCATACATATGTATATTGTCAGGCACCATCTGTGGGTATTCATCACCTTCAGTGATATTTCTTGTTGATCGGGACCTCTGATGCCCACTTTCACATTGGAAAAAAAACATCCAAGAGCTTCTGACAAACAGGCATAAACTGTATACCCCTTTCCCACATAAAACAAATCTGCAGCAGATGACTTTGTTCATTTAACCCTTTCCCTCATATAGACGCTTTCTGATGCCTCTGCAGCAGACAGCTATTTGAAAACATAGTGACAAAAGAAGAAATTGCTCAAAACGAGCAATTTCTTCTTTTGCCACAATGTTTTCCACTTTTAGTCATAGGTTATCCATTCATTTATAGAGATTTTCTATGTTTTGACAAAATATGTTCAAAGTCGTCTGCTGCAGAAATGTCATATGAGGGTAAGGGTTAAACTTTCCCTGAGAGAGAGAAGGCTTTTAAAGCTCTTTGAGTTATTTTTAGCAATTTCTTTTCTCATAATGTTTGCATAATTTATATTACATGATTTTCTCAGATGTTTTCAAAGCTGACAAGTTTAAACATTTCTAGGCAAACAGATTGTATAAATGAAAGTATGACATTAAGATCAATTTCTCCTATTACCTCAATGTTTTTAAAGGCTGTCTTCAGATAAACGAATCAGTAAATTATTTTATTTTCTCCAAAATATTTATTCTCTTTCTAGGTACCTATCTACATTATATTCCCATCCTGAATGGCCGGAAAAATCGCCACGGCAACTGCGTGAAGAACTGCGCAACAACATAGCTTCTAGTCCGTTTTGGTTACTCAATATCTCTAGCATGGTGCGATATTTTTCCACAATAATGTCTAAAAGGAGACAAGGTCAGCCTATCAGCTTTACTGATCTGTTCGGTCATCTAGTTGGCGAGACCTTGTTGAAAGGGGTAAGTTTTGAAATAAGCTTTGAAGTTAACCCTTTCCCTGATATAGACGCTTTCTGACGCCTCTGCAGCAGACGGCTTTTTAAAAACACAATGACAAAAGGAGAAATTGCTCAAAACGAGCAATTTCTCCTTTTGACACAATGTTTTCCAATTTAAGTCATAGGTTATCTCATTCAATTATAGAGATTTTTCTATTTTTTGACAAAATATGTTCAAAGTCGTCTGCTGCAGAATTGTCGTATGAGGGAAAGGGTTAAAGCAGACGGCATTTTGAAAACATAGTGACAAAAGAAGAAATTGCTCAAAACGAGCAATTTCTCCTTTTGAAACAATGTTTTCCAATTTAAGTCATAGGTTATCCATTCAATTATAGAGATTTTCTATTTTTTGACAAAATATGTTCAAAGTCATCTGCTGCAGAATTGTCGTATGAGGGAAAGGGTTAAGAATTGGTCATTTCCCACATGCAAAAAATCTTCAGCAGATGACCTTGATAATATACACTTTTTTCAAAGTCTAAAAGCAATAACTCTGCTTTGAATAATTGGATGGCATCCAAAAATCAAAATTAGCCTGTAGCCCTTTCCCTCCTACAACAAATCTGCAGCAGACGACTTTGAACACATTTTGTCAAAAAATAGAAAATCTCTATAATTGAATGGATAACCTATGTCCAAAAGTGGTAAACATTGTGTCAAAAGGAGAAATTGCTTGTTTTGAGCAATTTTTTCTTTTGTCACTATGTTTTCAAAAAGCCGTCTGCTGCAGAGGCGTCAGAAAGCGTCTATATGAGGGAAAGGGGTAGCTCGTCATAAAACAACAATCCACCAAATGTTATAATTTTTTTTGCAATTTCTAAATATCTATCAAACTGAAAGGCGTAATAACTGGTCTGTATATGGGAAATGGGGCGATCACACTGGCCCGTATGAGCTTCCGTTTGTTTTCCATATATGAAAGTGGTGTGAGTTTTTAAACTGGCCAAATGTCCCTCCGAATGTGTTTTCCCCAATTTATCAACGATGTATGCTTTCCGAATGTTTTTAGTATGGTTTCAGAATGTTTTCAGAATAGACTGAATACTTGCATGTCGACTTCGAAAGGTTTCCTTTCCGAACGCTTTCTGTAAGATTTCCGAATGCTTTCAGAACATGGCGAATCGACCTAGAATAGACCAAACTCTTTCTGCATGCTTTACGCACGCTTTTCGATTGTTTTCGACTTACCATGACATTTGACGGTAAATGTTCAGAAAGCATTCGTCATGTCTATTCGGGGTGTTCGGAAAGCATAAGGAACCCAGCACCTCCAAATTTTCTTTTCGAATGCACCAAGAACTAGACGCATGCTTCCGATGGTTTTCGGTACATGCCATATTCTCCTAGAATGCTTCCCGAATACACATAAATGCCACATTCGGATGATCGATGAAAATTATTTTGAACATGCACAACACACATTTGGAGCTACCGAATGCCGTTCCGTATGCATCTGTACGGAGTCGAACAGCCAGTATGCTCCTAGAACACACTGAATACTTCCTGAATATGATCCGTTCCCTCCCCGAACACCCAAATTCCTATTTGGAAAACAAATAGAATGGCATTCGACCCAATGTGATCGGGCCATAAGCAAAAATGTAAAAAATCTCTATAAATATTATATTTAAGTATATAATTATTGAAATAAGTTTGTGGAAAAAAGAGTAATTGCTCATTATGATCAATTTTACCTTTTGCCGCAATGTTTTCAATAGACACTGGTGCAGAAGTGTCAGAAAGCATCTGTACATGTTTATTAAAATGTGTTAATTATACTGATAATGGTATCATATGTGTCTATTTCAGAGACTAGAATCAAAGCTAACAGATCAGAAAGAGAAGTTAAAAGAAGGCAATATTCCAATGCCCATGTATTCCTGTCTTCACGTTAAAAAACATATATCGGCACTAGTATTTCATGGTAAATAATTTATTTCTAGAACTCCGCATTAAAGATAGATCTTATTATACCCCCTTCAAAGAAGAGGGGGTATATAGGAGTCACTGTGTCGGACTGTCTGTCTGTCTGTCGGTCAGTCGGAAGTCATATTTTGTCCGGCCTATTTCTTACAAACCACTGGGTGAAATATAATAAAATTTTAAATGAAGCTTCTATACCAAGAGGAGATGTGCATATCCTAAAGGTGTTACAATTGCATGTTATTTTACAGAGTTATGGCCCTTTTACTTATTAAGTTATGGTGTAGGTCAAGGTGCTGTTTAGGGAGTATTTATCTTCTTCAGTGATAGTTCTATTTTTTGTCTGATATTGGTTTTTTTAGCTTGTTTGTTTTTCAAGGAAAAAAGTCATGCTATTGTGATACCCTTGACGTCGTCGGCACAAACCTTTACCCCATAACTCTAAATAGTTACACATATTCAAATGAAACTTGGTATACATGTTCCTAGAATCAATACGCATGTCTATACCAAGTCACATAACTCTTTTTTAATTATTCAGTTATGCCCCTTTTTGGCCTAAGAAAATAATGGAAAAACAGACAAGTATTTGAGTTCACTCCGTGGAGTTCTTGTTTGCTATATAAGAAGGACAGTGTAGACACAGAAATATAGCCCCCGATTCACATGAGTCTCGAATAACCCTTTCCCTCATACGACAATTCTGCAGCAGAAGTCTTTCAACATATTTTGTCAAAAAATAGAAAATCTCTATAATTGAATGTATAACCTGTGACTAAATGTGGAAAACATTGTGGCGAAAGGAGAAATTGCTCATTTTTGAGCAATTTCTTCTTTTGTCACTATGTTTTCAAAAAGCTGTCTGCTGCAGAGGCTTCAGAAAGCATCTATATGTGGGAAAGGGTTACAATTATGTCTTTCTATTTGTGTTGCTTGCTTTGGAAGGGAGAGTCTAAAGTTCTCTTTGTCTTTCCATACCACTTTAACTTACTGATATATTGACCAGCAAAACAATTGTTCCTTCGAACTCTTCTTATTTCTCATTATGTAATATATGTTAATTTTATTCTTTTCCATAACAGAATGGATGGAGTTCAGCCCTTACGAGATTGGTATGCCAAAGTATGGCACTTTCATGAAACCTCAATTATTTGGAAGCAAGTTTTTTATTGGGCATTTAGTGAAGAAATTTGAGGAACCTCCTCTTCATTTTTTACAAGGTAAAGGACTTACGATATTACATTACAGTAAAGGTTAACCCTTTTTAATATACAAGAAATCTGCGGCAGTCAAACTTTGAAAACATCTAGGCAAAAACATGGAATATAAAAGAATAATTATTGAATAGAGTTGAAAAGATTGTGGCAAAAGGGGCACTCATTATGAAGACTTTCTCTTTTTGTCACAATGATTATAAAAGTCGTCTGCTGCAAACACATCAAAATGGGTCAGTATGAGGGAAAGCATAAAAGTGTAGATGTGACTTTATCAGATTGAAAAAAAAAAAGAGACTATTTCTTGAAAATCTTTAAACCAATTATCTAACAGATTAGTTGTATACATTCGGAATCAGTTAACCCTTTCCCTCATACGACAATTCTGCAGCAGACGACTTTGATCATATTTTGTCAAAACATAGAAAATCTCCATAATTGAATGGATAACCTATGACTAAAAGTGGAAAACATTGTGGCAAAAGGAGAAATTGCCGTCTGCTACAGAGGCGTCAGAAAGCGTCTATATGAGGGAAAGGGTTAACATAAGATTTTTATGCCCCGGCATACGAAGTATGAGGGGCATATAGTTTTCCGGTCTGTTAGTCCGTGCGTTCGTCCGTCCGTTCGTCCGTTCGTCCGTCCCGCTCAGGTTAAAGTTTTTGGTCAAGTTAGATTTTAGTGAACCTGATGTCCTATCATTATGAAACTTCACACAAATGACAATCAACATATCATTGTTTAAAAAATTGTATCAATTTGAGGTTGGACCAACTGTTCGTCCGTCCGTTCGTCTGTCTGTTCGTCCATTCCATTCTCAGGTTAAAGTTTTTGGTCAAGTTAGATTTTAGTGAACCTGATGTCCTATCATTATGAAACTTCACACAAATGACAATCAACATATCATTGTTTAAAAAATTGTATCAATTTGAGGTTGGACCAACTGTTCGTCCGTCCGTTCGTCTGTCTGTTCGTCCATTCCATTCTCAGGTTAAAGTTTTTGGTCAAGTTAGATTTTAGTGAACCTGATGTCCTATCATTATGAAACTTCACACAAATGACAATCAACATATCATTGTTTAAAAAATTGTATCAATTTGAGGTTGGACCAACTGTTCGTCCGTCCGTTTGTCTGTCTGTTCGTCCATTCCATTCTCAGGTTAAAGTTTTTGGTCAAGTTAGATTTTAGTGAACCTGATGTCCTATCATTATGAAACTTCACACAAATGACAATCAACATATCATTGTTTAAAAAATTGTATCAATTTGAGGTTGGACCAACTGTTCGTCCATCCGTTCGTCTGTCTGTTCGTCCATTCCATTCTCAGGTTAAAGTTTTTGGTCAAGTTAGATTTTAGTGAACCTGATGTCCTATCATTATGAAACTTCACACAAATGACAATCAACATATCATTGTTTAAAAAATTGTATCAATTTGAGGTTGGACAAACTGTTCGTCCGTCCGTTCGTCTGTCTGTTCGTCCATTCCATTCTCAGGTTAAAGTTTTTGGTCAAGTTAGATTTTAGTGAACCTGATGTCCTATCATTATGAAACTTCGCATAATTTTTTGTTTTAAAATATAGTTAACAACCGGGGCATCCGTGTTCCATGGACACATTTTCTTGTTTTGAATAATTTTGTTTCAGGTATATAGGGCACTAAGGGCAGTGATTCTTTATAATATGATTATTTGTATATGTTTCAGGTATTTGGGGCAGTGCATTTTGTATACAGTTCAAGCGTCTTTTGATAGATGACAAGAAAACGAATCAACTACAGGCATTAGAAGATGAAAGAAAGGAATTAGGTATGCAAAAACATTTACTTTATATTTTATTTTACTATTTTTCCTTTCGCCACAATGTTTTCAACTCTATTCTAAAACTAAACTTTTATATAAATATTTTTTTTATGTTCATGTTTTTCTCCAGATGATTTCAAAGTCATCTGCTTCAAATTTGTTTAATGTGGGAAAGGGTTAACCCTAACCCTCGTACAACAATTCTGCAGCAGACGACTTTGAACGTTTTTTGTCATTTTAACCCTAACCCCCATACAACAATTCTGCAGCAGACGACTTTGAACGTATTTTGTCAAAAAATAGAAAATCTCTATAATTGAATGGATAACCTATGACTAAAAGTGGAAAACAATGAGGCAAAAGGAGAAATTGCTTGTTTTGAGCAATTTCTTCTTTTGTCACCATGTTTTGAAAAAGCCGTCTGCTTCATAGGCATCAGAAAGCGTCTATATGAGGGAAAGTGTTAATCATTTTTCGATCTGCAGACACATTCTGAACTTTTGAAAACATTGTGGCAAAAGGTGAAATTGCTCATAATGATCAAATTCTCCATTCTCCAAAGGTCCGGGTTCGAATCCTCTGATGATCGGGTTCTGCCTTTGGTTTTTTTTACCACACAAACGGCGCAAGTACTGGTTATAACTCCAGGAAGCAGACATCCAGTATGATTAATATAAGCTTAAAGCTTGTTTAGTAATCGATGTGAAAAAAATAACTTTAAACTAATTATTGGAAATACTTTGATCTTTACAGAAAAGGAGCTCACAGCCGAGATGAGTTTTCAAGATGACGAGTCAAGCGACAGTAGCGACATTGAGACAGACGAGTCTGACAGTGTCAACACAAACAATAACAAAGTGCAAAATTCGAAACTAAAATATAAAAATGCCCAGAAAAAACAAAATGGCGAAAATAAAGAGTCGGTGAAAGAAGAGCGTAGATCGTCCTTCATCTCAACCTGGTTTGGGTCGTATCTGGCAAATCATCCGTTGTTGAAATCCATCGATGGCCGGGCAGCTAGCGTTCACAACTTCATGCGAGGATTATCGTTGTATAAGGCGTATCCATTTTCTCCGTTCACCTCAATAGACGACCATAAAGATAAACTTTCAGGTGAGTTTTACATATTATAATTGTTATGAATTTATAGATTTTGATTTAACTTTTTTCTCCAATTGCCCCAATGGTTTCAAAGTCGTCGTACATTACCCTTTCAATGCTGATTTTTTAACGAATTATTTTTTCTCAAAAAATAATGCGGTTAACGCGATCGTGTTGCTTTGCGGAATTAAGTCACGGTTAAACTACACTTCCGCTTAGAATACACATTAGCTGCACCTAAATAGTCCTAGTATTTTTTCGATATTAAAATGACTTCTACATGTTTTTTCAATACAGTGAAGTCATATTTATACTATCGCATCAACATAGATAATCAATTCTCTAGAAAATATCAAATTAACAGTAAATGCATATATATTTCATTTGTCGGCAAGCGTATGAATTTTTAGTTATATGCCCATTCACTAGTGAGTGACGTAGTTAACGGAAGTCGAACCCATGCTGAAGAACCATGTAAATCTCACAGATATGCCGAATCAACACAGAGAATCAATTCTCAAGAGAATATCAATTTAATAATAAAGGCATATATTGCATGTGTCTGCAGGCATGTATGAATTTTGAGTTGTACGCCCATTGACTAGTGAGTGACGTAGTTAACAGGTGCCCATTATGTAACGCTAGCAAACCTGACCTTCGACCCAACATTGTAGAGCAATGTATCTGCAGAGCTCCAGATAAGGTGCGTGAATACATTATCACCGCATTGAAATGCAGAAAAAACGAATGAAAATATTTCCTGTTCGTTGTATCACGCATTTAAATCCGGAATAACGAATATAGAACATTTTCTGTGCGTCGTTTTAATCATAAGACAAAATGAAAGTGACGTATTTTCCAGAGAAATCCCGATCGTTAAATATAATCGCGGTCGAATAAATTACCCTAACACCGTATGTAATTCGCCTACTTCACCGGTATGTGCAGTTTTTACGGAACAACGAGTTCTCACGCTTCGGAATTTATACACAAATAATGTCTGCTCCAAGCGAAAAAGATCCGTCTGCACAACCAATTAAACCTGGTTCCTTATTAAAATATATCAAAATGGAAGAACTGCTGAGTTCTGCAATAACAGAATACGTTTTTAATAATTTAATCGATGACATGGTAAATAAACAACGGCCAATTTGAAGAAAACATCATGAAAAAGTTCCCCCCAAAACAATCGATCTTTGCATACGGGAGTTCCCGTGGATGATTTTGACTGATGCAGTGATGTATTTTGTTTTTTTCTCCCCTAGTTATACACAATGTGTCCCTCAAATAATAAAGTTCATCAAGATTAAGTGATTTACCAATATTATTTAATATTTAATTCGCATACCAATGAATCATTCTGGAGACCTGACTTTAATCCATCGGAAGGGTTAAATGTGTTCAAGTAAAAATAGACAATACTGTAATGGTATGAATACCCTGATAAATCAAATGCATCATGACAAACATGTTGCAGATGGTAACAAAAATAGATAATGACAAGCATACTTAACTCTTTCCCACAAATAGACGCTTTTCTTGATAAAACAAGCATTTTGACGCGTACCTTTGCCCGAATGGCTGATAAATATAAATTAATGGTCCATAATTAGAACATCGTTTTCAAGTTGGAAACTGAGACAAAACGGTGAGATTTCCCTGTGTGCGTTTAAGTGTTATTTGTCATTTTATGTTTCTTCTATCATCTTAAGGAAACAAATAGAATTGCACAACGATACTTCCACAAATCTGTTGGCATCTCTGTGATACAGAGCTCCAGATAATTACTTGGGTCAAATATGTTTCAATCCCTAAAATAATTATTAAAGAGTGAATCACTGCAGGAAGCCCATCATCCCACAATAAGGAAGGTCAACATGCATGCACAACTCTAACTAAAATTTTAAGTTAGAAAAGGCGCATAATTGTGTCAAAATCTGATATAGAGTTATGGGACTTGTCCTGCAAGGTCATTTGATGATGTCCAATAAGTGAGTGAAGTTTCAAAATTTAACCAAAGTTGCAACGCCAACGCACAAATGACTGTTATAGCTCTCATATTCTTCGAATAGTCGAGCTAAAAAAA
This sequence comes from Serripes groenlandicus, assembly GCA_031761405.1. Classification (NCBI taxonomy): domain Eukaryota; kingdom Metazoa; phylum Mollusca; class Bivalvia; order Cardiida; family Cardiidae; genus Serripes; species Serripes groenlandicus. Next base: position 11,939,068 of record JASEVX010000002.1, read on the forward strand.
CTACTAAGTTTTAAAGCAAGTTTAAAACAAACAAAAAACATGATCGAATGCAATTATTAATTACATTTTCAAAATAATTCGTTACCAGTACTTTCAGTACTTTGATTTCAAATGAACTTGTCCAGCTTTGCATTTTGATGAGTCCATTACCAATTACAGGACCATCAAGATTAAAATGTAGAGTTAACCCTTTCCCTCATACGACAATTCTGCAGCAGACGACTTTGAACATATTTTGTCAAAAAATAGAAAATCTCTATAATTGAATGGATAATCTATGACTAAAAGTGGAAAACCCTTTCCCTCATATAGACGCTTTCTGATGCCTCTGCAGCAGACGGCTTTTTGAAAACATGGCGACAAAAAAAGAAATTTCTCCTTTTGTCACCATGTTTTCAACTCTATTAAGTTATTGTACTTTCACTAAAAGGGAGTTTCCAATATTTTTGGTATGTTTTCAATGTCGTCTGCTGCAGTTTTGCTTTATGTGGGAAAGGGCTAAAGGTACTTGTGTAACTAAATTTGTTTTAATAATTTCAGCTTCAAGTTACTTCAGTTCTAAATTGAGAAGAGGTCACAGTAAGTATTCAAAGGGTTTCTTAGAAATATGTTAATCTTAACACTTTCCCACCTGCAGACACATTGTGACGCAACAGCAGCAGATGACTTTTGAAAACATTGTGGCCAAAGGTGAAATTGCTCATCATGAGCAATTTCTCCTTTGTCCACAATGTTTTCAACTTTATTTAACAATTGAGCTATCTTTCATGGAGTTTTTTCAGGTTTCTGTCACTATGTTTTCGAAGTCGTCTGCTGCAGATTAATGTTGTTTATGTGGGGAAAGGGTTAAACCCCCTCTCCCTCATACCAACAAATCTACAGCAGACAACTTTGGAAAAATAGGAGCAAGAATTATTGAAAAATTTAACCCTTTCCCTCATATAGACGCTTTCTGATGCCTCTGCAGCAGACGGCTTTTTGAAAACATAGTGACAAAAGAAGAAATTGCACAAAACGTGCAATTTCTCCTTTTGCCACAATGTTTTCCACTTTTTGTCATAGGTTATCCATTCAATTATGGAGATTTTCTATTTTTTGACAAAATACTTTCAAAGTCGTCTGCTGCCGAATTGTTGTATGAGGGAAAGGGTTAAACAAATGAAAGTATAATTGTTTCCATAGTTTTGCCTGGATTTTTTCAAAGTCGTCTACTGCAGATTTGTTGTTTGTGGGAAAGATTATAAGTTCTAAATCTTCAATGGTTTACCAGATGTGACATTTTTAGCCCAACTTCGAAGAAAAAAAGTCATGCTATTGTGATACCGTTGGCATTGTCATTGTTAAATAAACCTTAAATCTTACCTCATAACTTTAAAACTTTTACACATACTCAAATGAAACTTTTTGCAGACACTTTTTGTCATAGTGTTATTCATCTGTCCCATCTGAATCAGTGCAAAGGTAGGCTCATTCTCTATTGTTTATTTCAGAACATGACGCTGTGGATGGGGGACAAGAAATCATTTTAGAACAAGAACTTGCCAAGCCAATGTTGTCTCGACTTCCAAGTGAAGCCTCGAGTCCACCAGCAGGTAATAACCGCTTACCACATACAACATAAGCTTCTGTCAATTTGTGTAGATTCTGATGAGATGGAGTATCTGTTAAACCTTTACCCTATACAACACATCTGTTAAACCTTTACCCTATACAAAACATCTGTTAAACCATTCCCCTATACAAAAAAACATCTGTTAAACCTTTACCGTATACAAAACATCTGTTAAACCTTTACCCTATACATCTGTTAAACATTTCCCCTATATAAAACATCTGTTAAACCTTTACCCTATACAAAACATCTGTTAAACCATTCCCATATACAAAACATCTATACAAAAAAACATCTGTTAAACCTTTACCCTATACAAAACATCTGTTAAACCTTTACCCTATACATCTGTTAAACATTTCCCCTATATAAAACATCTGTTAAACCTTTACCCTATACAAAACATCTGTTAAACCATTCCCCTATACAAAACATCTATACAAAAAAACATCTGTTAAACCTTTACCCTATACAAAACATCTGTTAAACCTTTACCCTATACGAAACATCTGTTAAACCTTTACCTATACAAAACATGTTAAACCTTTACCCTATACAAAACAGCTATACAAAACATCTGTTAAACCTTTACCCTATACAAAACATCTGTTAAATCTTTACCCTATACAAAACATCTGTTAAACCATTCCCTATACAAAACATCTATATGAAACATCTGTTAAACCTTTACCCTATACAAAACATCTGTTAAACCGTTACCCTATACAAAACATCTGTTAAACATTTCCCTATACGAAACATCTGTTAAACCTTTACCCTATACAAAATATCTGTTAATTCCTTCCCCTATACAAAACAAGTCTACAAAACATCTGTTAAACCTTTCCCCTATACAAAACATCTGTTAAACCTTTACCATATATAAAACATCTGTTAAACCTTTACTCATACAAAACATCTGTTAAACCTTTACCATATATAAAACATCTGTTAAACCTTTACTCATACAAAACATCTGTTAAACCTTTACCCTATACAAAACATCTATATGAAACATCATTTAAACCTTTCCCCTATACAAAACATCTGTTAAACCTTTCATACAAAACATATGTTAAACCTTTCCACTATACAAAACACCTATACGAAACATCTGTTAAACCTGTCATACAAAACAGATGGCGTCTATATGAGGGAAAGGGTTAAACAGCCCTACATGAAATAGTGTATGCTTACTTTTACTATTTTTAAAAAGACTTCGCTGCATTTAATTGAAGGCGACATTTGTCAATTCAGATAAGTTTAACCCTTTCCCTCATATATACGCTTGCTGATGCCTCTGCAGCAGACAGCCTTTTGAAAACATAGTGACAAAAGAAGAAATTGCTCAAAACGAGCAATTTCTCCTTTTGACACAATGTTTTCCACTTTTAGTCATAGGTTATCCATTCGATTATAGAGATTTTCTATGTTTTGACAAAATATGTTCAAAGTCGTCTGCTGCAGAATTGTTGTATGAGGGAAAGGGTTAAAAGACATTTGTCATTCAAATAAGTTTAACCCCCCTATCCCACATACAAAAAAATGGCAGCAGATGACTTTGAAAGCATTCAAGAAAAAACAAAATGTCTATAACTGAAGGTATAGTTACTGAAAAAAGTTTTTAAGCAATTTCTGCTTTTGTCACAATGTTTACAAAAGTTGTCTGCTACAGAGGTGTCAGAAATCGTCTATATGTGAGAAAGGTTTAATTAAAGGACATTTGTCAATTCAAAATTGTTAGTATGCACAGCCAATCAAAAAATGCATGATATGAGTGCATTAAGTGTCAAAATCACAAAATCAATCCATTTACAGGTTCGGACCAGTTTGATGGAATATTTGAGATGTACCCTACCTCCATAAAGAAGCTGTACGTTGTCGACAGTGGGCTGTCCTTCAACTCGCCCTTCCCACTTTTGCTCCGCCCACAAAGGGGTGTGGACTTGATTCTCTCATTTGACTTCAGTGCTCGAGAGACTGACACGACTCCACCCTTTAAGGTAATGGTTTTTTAAACTCTTAACTGATGAAAATTTCATATAATGCAGAAGACAACCTTAGAAAACATTGTGAAACAAGAGCTGTCAGAAGGACAATATAGTTTGCCAGGTTTGGACTTGATTTTAATTTTAACTAATCCTTTCCCTCATATAGACGCTTTCTGCCTCCTCTGCAGCAGACGGCTTTTTGAAAACATGGTGACAACAGAAGAAATTGCAACTGTATTAAATTATTGTACTTTCATTTAAAGGGAGTTTAAACAAAAATTGGGCATGTTTTCAAAGTCGCCTGCTGCAGATATTTGATATGTGGGAAAGGGTTAAACATTTTTTATAACGTTATTAACTCGGACAGGGCGACAATATATTCTCTCTGTGGACACATTCCTGGTGAGCTATTAGCATAGGGGGTTTCGTTTCATATAGCCGCGAGTTCGCTTTCCACTCCCAGTGGTCATGGTGTTGTGCCCTTGGGCAAGGCACATTTCCAAGTCTAGTACGGATTTGTTTACCCAGGGATCATGAAAATGTTTTTCTGTTGCCGTGACATAACTGAAATAATGTTGAAAACTCCAATAAATATAAAGTGGTGTGGAACATATTCTCTCATTTAGCTTCAGTGCTTGTGAGAAAAACACAATCTTGCCCCTTTCCGTTAACCCTTTCCCTCATATAGACGCTTTCTGACGCCTCTGCAGGAGACAGCTTTTTGAAAACATAGTGACAAAAGAAGAAATTGCACAAAACGAGCAATTTCTCCTTTTGACAAAATGTTTTCCACTTTTAGTCATAGGTTATCTATTCAATTATAGAGATTTTCCATTTTTTGACAAAATATGTTCAAAGTCGTCTGCTGCAGAATTGTCGTATGAGGACAAGGGTTAAAGAAAGCAGAAAATCTTTCAAAATATTCTGGAATGAAAAACATATTATTCAAAACAAGAATTTTCTTATTTTCGCACCAATATATTTGCAACAGGCGGGTGATGAAAGCTCAAACAACAAACATAAATGGCTAACCCTTTTTTACAAGAAATCTGCAGGAGCCGAATTTGAAAACCAGTTAGACATCTTGAGTAACACTCTTGGTATTTTCCTTTCGTTCACTTGAACAATTTAACTTTTTATTCCAGGAATTAATGTTGGCTATGAAGTGGGCCCGTTTAAACAACGTACCGTTCCCAAACATCGACCCAACAGTTGTGGATCGCGAGGGGCTGAAGGAATGTTACGTGTTTGAGAATCCACATGACCCCAGATGTCCGATTGTAATGCATTTTGTACTGGTCAACATCACATTTAGAGAAGAAAAATCACCAGGTATGAATTTTACATATTTAACCCTTTTCAGGTTTTTGTCACTATGTTTTCAATGTCGTTTGCTGCAGAGTTGTTGTATGTGGGAAAGGGTTAAGAGATTACCCACATATGCCAAATTTGAAGCAGAAGACTTTGAAAACATGTCGAAAAAAATATGCAAAATCTCTAAAAAAATAAAGGTATAACCCTTACTCTCATACAACAATTCTGCAGCAGACGTATTTGAACAGATTTTGTCAAAATATAACACTTTCTGACGCAGACAGCTTTTTGAAAACATAGTGAAAAAGAAACGAGAAATTCCTCCTTTTGCCACAATGTTTTCCACTTTTTTTTTGACAAAATATGTTCAAAGTCGTCTGCTGCAGAATTGTCGTATGAGGGAAAGGGTTAAAGGGTTATCACCTTGAAAACATCTAGGCAAAAGTATGGACAAAGTTTTGGGGGGGTATATAGGAATCACCCCCCTGTCCGTCCGTCCGTCTGTCTGTCTGTCCATATGTCTTGTAAGCACGGGACAGGGGGGTATCCTTTTGTGAGTTCACACACATTTCTAGTTTAATTAACCCTTTCCCTCATATAGACGCTTTCTGACGCCTCTGTAGCAGACAGCTTTTTGAAAACATAGTGACAAAAGAAGAAATTGCACAAAACGTGCAATTTCTCCTTTTGACACAATGTTTTCCACTTTTCGTCATAGGTTATCCATTCAATTATGGAGATTTTCTATGTTTTGACAAAATACGTTCAAAGTCGTCTGCTGCAGAATTGTCATATGAGGGAAAGGGTTAAGATGAAAACATTGTGGCAAAATTTGTTTGCTGAAGAGGTGTCAAATAGCGTCCGTATGTGGTAAAGATTTAAACAAGACATTATGCAGTAGTCATTAATTCCCTCCCCATTTCGAGGGCTTGGCGTGAAAGGGTTGTAACTTAAAACCTATTTTGAAAACCCTGGTATAGGGGCAATTTTGACCCTTTTGTAAACAATGCAAATTTAGGTGCCATTGCTCAGAACGAGCAATGGCACCTAAATTTACATTGTTTACCAAGAAAAGTGATTTAACACTTATAAAGACTTTATGGCGAGGTGATTAACCTTGGTAAAAAAATACCAATTTTAGATACAACTGTTTCACGCCAAGCCCTCGATTTATTTCCTCAGACGGCTTTTTGAAAACATAGTGACAAAAGAAGAAATTGCACAAAACGTGCAATTTCTCCTTTTGCCACAATGTTTTCCACTCTTAATTCCCTCCCCATTTATTTCCTCGCAGGCATTAGACGCAGAACCAAGGAAGAAAAGGAGTATGCAGATTTCGATATTTTTGACGATCCAAATAGACCCTACTCCACATTTAACTTCAAATATACAAACCAAGCTTTTGACAGATTAGCCGATCTCACAGAGTTTAACACTAAATTGTGTAAAGACTTGATTCACGAAAAAATCAAAAAGTGTGTTCGCCGCGTTCATCAATACAGTGCAATAAAGAGACAACCAATCAAATTAAAGGATATAGGAAAATTAAGATTGAGTAGGAATAAGGAGAAGGCGCTGAAGAACTTTGTGACGTCGTTCGATCTTGATGACGGAGACGTATGACACTAGATGGAAGATGCATCCCTGTCTTTTTTTTAATCTTTTAAGTATCGTCTGCTTACGAATACTGGAGGCAAAGAAAAATTATATTTGGAAGATTGTTAATATGATATTAAAAAATAAATAAAGAGTTGAAAACATTGAGGAAACTGGAGATAAAGGTTTTATGGAGAAATTTCGCTGTTAATGCCAAGGAAATTCCATTGTATGGGAGAAAAAGTTGACCAATTCCCTGATAAATCTGCAGCAGACGACATTGAAACCATATCTGCAAAAATATGGAAAATCTCTATTACAGTGTGTGCATACCAAGTGACTTTGACGTCACAAATGCTACGGCGGACAGAAATATTTTACTTCGGTTTAGAGGTAAAAAGAAAGGCAAGTTTTTTTTATTTCTTCATCATTTTTAATGAAACATGGCGCAGTCTACGCCGCTTACAGAGCCCTATCTCCGGTTTTTTAACGGAGTTTGATTAGTGGTTTAGTTTCTTCAAACACTTCGATGAACCTTTTCTCAAATTTATTAATATATCCAACAACCAGAGCATTATCAAAACTGGATTTTGAGAACAAGTTTGTCAAAGTGTTTGAAAAAACTAGACCACCAATCAAACTCCTGTAAAAACCGGAGATAGAACATTATAAACGGCGTAGACTGTGCCATGTTTCATTAAAAAAAAAAATACCATTGTTTTTACATTCTTATCAAGAGCAATTATTACTGTCTGACCATGCAAATATGACGTCAAAAGTCACGTGGTGTACACACACTGTATTAAGGGAAGAGTATTTATTGAATAGAATTGACAACATTGTTTCATATTGAAAAATTGCTTATTATGAGCAATCGTTTCATTTGTCACAATGTTTTCAAAAGTTGTCTGCTGCAGAGGCATCAGAAAGTATCTGTTTTTGGGAAAGGGTTAAAAGGTTCATGTTTTTAGCAAATATTTATATTCATGTTTCATGTCATTTACATTTCATTGTTTTAGATCTGTTTGTTAATTTTATCCATTATTTATTAATATAAAATCTGGTGAAATCCTCATTTTATTGAATGTACTGTGTCTAACACTTTTGTCTGTTTTTGCTAAAATAATAAAAAAAAATATGTCAAATACAATTTTATTTTTCAATTTCCCTGAATAGTAACTGTTTATCCTTTTCCATAAACAACAAACCAGCAGCAGACGACTTTGAAAACAAATCGCAAAAGAATTACGTCAGACTGTTTTCACTATAGCCATATAAGACAAAATAGCCCCGCCCCTGGCGGCTATAGTTTTAGACCAATCAACATGGCTTGAAGGAATCTGATAGAGGGTTACCATAGGAACACTTCTACAAAATTATTTGAAAATCGACTCAACATATTCGGAGGAGAAGATTTTTTAAGTTTTCAGTATAGCCATATAAAATAGCGCCATGTTTTTCGACCAATCAACTTGTGGCTTGAAGGAATCTGAGAAGATTTTTTAAGATTTCACTATAGCTATATAGTGAAATATGCCAGTCCTCTGGCGGCCATGTTTTTCGACCAATCAACATGGTTTGAAGGAATCTGATAGAGGGTCACCCAAGGAACATTACAAATTTATTTGAAAGTTTTCACTATTTTTTTCTTTCGGTTGCCATGGAAACCATAATTTTGCATGAATCCAAAAAATTGAAGGAATTTAGGAGAGGACATTGAGAGGATGCTTCGGATGAAGTTTCATCCAATTTGGCCAAGTGGTAAGGCAGGAGAAGTCGTTTGAAGCAAAAAGTCGACTCACACACGCACAATTTGACATGACATAATTAGAATACAATTTGACGACATAAAAACATTGCAGAGAAAAGTAATTTACAAAAGTCGTCTGTTGCAAAGGCATTAAATGTCCTCGGATGCTTTTATATCAGAGAAAGGGTTTACCATTTCCCTCTCACAAACATATTTTGATGCCTCAGCCGCAGACCAATTTCTCCTTTCGCCTCTTATAAATTATTATACTTTTTCATATTTTTGCCTACATGTTTTCAGAGCTGATTACCTGGATGTCAGAATGGTTAACTGAAATTCGGTCCTATTCCTTCAGGTCTATCTGTCTCTGGCTGTCTGTCTGAAAACTAGTTGCATAAAAACGAAATACGAAAACAACTGATCGCTTAAAAATATTTTATTCAAACTACCTACGCGATACAGAGGACATCTGCACTGATTTCAATGATTGCAATGTGCCTCATAACCCTTTCCTACATACAGACACTTTCTGATGCCTCTGCAGCAGACGACTTTTTAAAACATTGTGGCAAATGAGGAAACTGTCTCCATTTGAAACAATGTTTTCAACTTTATTAACCCTTTCCCTCATATAGACGCTTTCTGACGCCTCAGCAGCAGACGGCTTTTAGAAAACATAGTGACAAAAAAAGAAATTGCACAAAACATGCAATTTCTCCTTTTGCCACAATGTTTTCCACTTTTTGTCATAGGTTATCCATTCAATTATGGAGATTTTCTATTTTTGACAAAATACGTTCAAAGTCGTCTGCTGCAGAATTGTCGTATGAGGGAAAGGGTTAAATACTAAAACTTTCAATGGTAGAGATTTTCTATAGTTTTGCTTAGACGTTTTCAAAGTCATCTACTGCCCTGCTTATATATGCCATAAAAAAGATAGTCGCCTCAAATAAAACAGTTAATGTAAGAGGTTAAATAAAATTTAAAGATTAAAAATCCATAAAAATGTTCGACCAAGTGCGCAAAACTGCATGGTCCTAATCATGATGTCCATAACCCTTTCCCTCATATAGATGCTTTCTGACGCCTCTGCAGCAGACAGCTTTTTGAAAACATAGTGACAAAAGAAGAAATTGCACAAAACGTGCAATTTCTCCTTTTGCCACAATGTTTTCCACTTTTAGTCCATAGGTTATCCATTCAATTAGGTATAGAGATTTTCTATTTCTTGACAAATTATGTTCAAAGTCGTCTGCTGCAGAATTGTCGTATGAGGGAAAGGGATAAGCATAAATTTGGATGGTTGTCTGTCTCTCTATACAAGTAACCAGAGCCCTAGATAAGGGGCATTTCGCATTTTCTAAAATCCTTATTTGACCTCAAAAACCTATGTTGTGGGTACTCAAAAGAATCATCTCAGTGAGACGATTCTTTTGAGTACCCACAATGTAGGTTTCAATGAGTGCTGTACCCACAAGATAGGTTTTAAAGAGTGCTAACAGATATATTATTCATGGAAGCAAGACCTGTTTACTCTTCCTAATCTAGTCCTCTGCCTATGATTCTTTAACCCTTTCCCTCATATAGACGCTTTCTGGCTTTTTGAAAACATAGTGACAAAAGAAGAAATTGCTAAAAACGAGCAATTCCTGATTTTGACACAATGTTTTCCACTTTTAGTCATAGGTTATCCATTCAATTATAGAGATTTTCCATCTTTTGACAAAATATGTTTAAAGTCATCTGCTGCAGAATTGTCATATGATGGAAAAGGGTTAAACAGGTCTTGCAGATGTGAAAATATTTTGGAAAAAAGAAAAGTTTCTCAGCAGCTTCTCCTTTTTCCCCCACAATGTTTTCAAATGCCATCTATATATGGGGAAATGAGTAAAAGTTTGTCAAGTGTCCTTGTGCAGAAGTCTCCTCTCTCTTTCGATGGTGGTGGTGACAAAGGACTGTAACAAGCGTATGTTTGTGTCTTGAAGGAAACTCGAGAACTCTTCATCTGAAATAAAATGTAACGATCCAATACACAACATTATTGTGCTTAACCCTTTCCCGCTTGCGGACGCATTTCAATGCTTATGCAGCAGATGACTTTTAAAAATATTTTGGCAAAAGTAGAAATTGCTAATTTTGAGCAATTCCAACGTTTGCCAAAATATTATCAACTCTTTACAATAATTATGCTCCATTTATGTAGATTTTTCATATCATAAGGAATTATTATTCAAAGTCGTCTGCTACAGATCTGATGTATGTGGGAAGGGGTTAAAAGGTGAATACCACGAAGGCTTTAACAGTTATCAGGGAAAGAGTCTACATATTGAAACACTTGTACAAGGGGAGAACTTGGAAAACCTTTTCATCAACTGCAGGCAACTCTCTTTGAAAATAGCTATGCAGAGCCCTGGTAGCTCAGTTGGTAGCAATGCATGCTGTCAACCTAGGAGTTGTGAGTTTGAACCACAGCTTGGCGAACATTCTTTCCAACATTTGACAAAAGTCATTGTGACAAGGGTTTTTTCATCTTTTACCAATGGGCTAACAGGCTATGTGGAAAAGTAGCCAGTCACTTGGAAAGACTATAATGTGCATGTTTGTATATGTGAAAGCAAGAAAACAAGAAAGTGGGAGCCATGACATGTCTGAAGAATTGTTGAAAATGGCGCTAAAAAAAATCAATACACTGAATAATTGTGTTCAAAAGTCATCTGCTGCAAAGGCTTCGAAGGTTACCATGGATTTGGACAATTTAACATCAGATATTTCAAAATTCAATTAATCTTCCGCAGACAACTTCTGCCTTTGTAAACATCAAGACAAAAATATGGAAAATTTCTATAAATTAAAAAGGTTTTCAAAAGACATCTGCTGCATATGCTTCACCATGCAACTATGTGTGGGAAGGGTTATTGCGTCCAAAAGTCGTCTCTACAGCACAAAAATAATATAATTCAGAAATCCCAATATCTGTGTCTTTTAAACCAGTCATTGTTCAAAATACAAAGAAATTCCAGTTATTCATTGTATCTCTAACCTTAGTTGAAATGTTAAGCTTTCAGAATATGTATGTTTCGTTTATGTGCCAAATGTGATTTCAAAGTTTTATTTGCTACAAAATGTGAAAATTTGGACAATTTTATTTCTATCCCTCATCTACGTCCCTGGGTCATACATACCATTTAGTATTGTCAAAATTGGAAATATTTCTAAAACTGCTTCTGACTGCTCAGTTCCCATGGTGCTACATACAGACTGTAAATATTCCACTATATCTATTGGACAAGACTGAAAGGAAACGCACACGAGGTGGCACTGAAGGTAGTTTCCATGGTGATGAAGAAAACCAATCTGAAACAAACAAATAATATATATATATAAATAAAACTTTAAACTGTGTAAATTTAACTAGTGCTTGACAAATACCTTACAATGTCATTTTACATAGACATGATATATAGGATTGACCTATTAATGAGTGGCCTGGTAGTCTAGTGGTTAACATGCTAGACTGTAAGTCCAGAGGTCCGGGTTCAAATCCTGGTCCTGGTACTGACATTTTCTGAGGTGCTTTACAGTGTCTACCACTTAACTTGAGGTCAAGTACTGGTCTTTTCCAGGACAAAGTGCCTCGTGTGTATCGATGCTATACACTAAGCATGTTAAAGAACCAAGGGGTCTTTTCAGAACGAGCTAGGGTATCGCACTCGGATTTCTTTTATCTAACTCTGTCTTTTAAATTTATCTGCCACTGTCATATGCTTGGACCTTATATAGTGTGGACACTATCAAATGGGCATATAGAAGCTAAAAAGCTTTTGCTCGATCAGAGCCAGTGGTCTCTTTTAATTATATTACATTACATTTGTAACAAGACTACAGTTCAAGAGAATAACCACTTGAAATACATGACAATTTAGTACATTTCACTGAGTTAACCCTTTCCCTCATATAGACACCTTCTGATGCCTCTACTGCAGACGGCTTTTTAAAAACATAGTGACATAAGAAGAAATTGCTCAAAATGAGCAGTTTCTCCTTTTGCCACAATGTTTTCCACTTTTAGTCATAGGTTATTCAATTATGGAGATTTTCTTTTTTTTTGACAAAATATGTTCAAAATCGTTTGCTGCAGAATTGTCGTATGAGGGAAAGGATTAAGAGAAAATTTTATCTGCTGAACAGACTTAAATGTTTGAGAAAAAATATATTTTTCTAACCATCTGCATTGAAAACATGTATGAAAACAATAAAGAAAAGGAAGAAACATCTGTAACATTGGTAGTATATTTTTCTTTTCATATAGAGCAGAAAAGTGGAGATTGATCATGATCTAGAGCACTAAAACACATGTTAACCCTTTCCCTAATTTAGACGCTTTTTGACGCATCTGCAGCAGATGGCTTTTTGAAAACATAGTGACGAGAGAAGAAATTGCTCAAAACAAGCAATTTCTCCTTTTGACACAATGTTTTTCTCTTTTAGTCATAGGTTATCTATTCAATTATAAAAAAAAATCTATTTTTGACAAAATATGTTCAAAGTCGTCTGCTGCAGTATAACTGTATTGTCTTATGAGGGAATGGGTTAACTTTGTTATGACATGTGATCACCTCTGTCGAAAATGTTCAAGATTTGCAATTTCCCCCTTTTCCACTTTATTTTCTTATCTTTTAAAAAATTAAATTTTCAATTAAGAAAGTTTAAAAATAATCATTAAAATGCACCTATACAGGGAAAATGTTTTAATAATTACTTTTATTAATTCTATATCTTCATTTCGACAGATTTTCCATATATATATGTGCTGATGTTTCAAAGTTGTCTGCAGCAGATTCAAGTATGTGGCAAAAAGCATAAATGCTTAACCCTTTCCCTGATATAGACGCTTTCTGACTCCTCTGCAGCAGACGGCTTTATGAAAACATAGTGACAAAAGAAGAAATTGCACAAAACGTGCAATTTCTCCTTTTGCCACAATGTTTTTCACTTTTTGTCATAGGTTATCCATTCAATTAACGAAATTTTCCATTTTTTTACAAAATATATTCAAAGTCGTCTGCTGCAGAATTGTCGTATGAGGGAAAGGGTTAAATAGTTTTCTGTAATATGTAGGCAAGGGATAAGATGTTAAACTACATTACCTTTTGAAAGCTTTTATAAAGAAGATAGAGCAAGCTGGCACTAATCCTTGTTAAACATGTTCCTGTTTCTATGACAACCAGATCTCCAGGTGAGCTTTTCTGCAATAAAGGAATAGATTTATATTGTTAGAAAAATGGCGGCAAAATTGCTCAAAATTCAATGAAAATATGTTCAATTTTAGACAGTTTCCACAATTTGTTGAGCCAAAGCAGATGTTTAACAAATTCTAAGAAAAGAAATATCCTAATTCTTTTGCTCCTTTGTTGCGTCAAGATAAATATCCCAATAAAACCAATAAACACATGAAGGTCAAAAAGGTTTTTAACCCTTTATCACAAATAGACGCTTTCTGAAGCCTCTGCAGCAGAAGAATTTTGAAAACATTGTTAAACAAGATGGCCAAGATAGCCCTAAATGGATTACCTGAGTGATAGTATAGTAGCAAATGCTACTGCATATAACGTGAACATTTGATCAAGAGTGGGAATGAACTGCAAATAAAACGGCTTAACAGTAAAGGCTTTTGGTAGTATTACATCTTTGAACAATTTCAAAGAGAACCACCACAGGCAAATTTCTTCAAAGTTTGGTTGATATTGGTCCATTGATTAAAGAGGAGAATTAGTTTGAAGCTAAAGCTCCTTTTACCCCTTTTCTGATGCTACCTGGCAGCTATCTTTTTTACCAATCAAAATGGCTTGAACAAGTTATGTACAGTGTCATTAAATGAATATTTCTGGAAAACTATTTTGAAATCAGACAAGAATGATATCTTAAAGTTGTGTGATTTTGCCCATTTTCTGATGCCGTCTGTTGGCCATGTTCAGTAAACCAATAAACCTACATTTATTAACCCCTTTCCCTCATACGACAATTCTGCAGCAGATGACTTTGAATATATTTTGTAAAAGAATAGAAAATCTCTATAATTGAATGGTAACCTATGACTAAAAGTGGAAAACATTGTGGCAGAAGGAGAAATTGCTTGTTTTGAGCAATTTCTTCTTTTGTCACTATGGTTTCAAAAAGCTGTCTGCTACATAGGCATCAGAAAGCGTCTATATGAGGGAAAGGGTTAAGCAGTGGACAAAATGATGGAGTCAGAATCTGCTGACAATTAATCCTTTTCCCACATACAGCAAATCTGCAGCAGACGACTTTGAAAATATCTAGGCAAAAATGTGAATTATCTCTGTATGAGAAATGTTCATTATTGAAAAGAGATGAAATTATTGTGACAAAAGGAGAAATTGCTAATTATGAGCAATTTCTCCTTTTGCCAGATTGTTTTCAAAAACCATGTGCTGCAGAGTCATCAGAAAGCATCTACATGTGACAAAGGGTTAATTTTCACAATATATGTATATAGACAAACCTTTATACATACCTTTAAAATATCTATCACCGTTTCAAGTAATTTCAATTGGTCAAACAGTTCGTATCTCCGAGTGACTGTTTCTGACATGCAGGAGTAAAGATGCACTTTCGACTTCATCTCTGCATTGGATAGACACTGAAAATATATAGAACATAAAAGTTGTCTGCTGCGGAAACAATTATAGTTATCTTCGGAGAAAGGGTTGACAAAAGGGTTAACCCTTTCCCAACTCCAGACAACTTTTGAAAACATTGTAGGAAAATGAGAAAGGCTCATAATGAAACATCTCCTTTTGCCACAATGAATTCCACTCTATTCAGTAAGTTATTTTCATTTTTGGACATTTGTCTAATTTTGTCTAGATAATTTCAAAGTTATCTGCTGCAGATTTACCGGGGTATTGTAAATTGGAATGGCTTAAATTTTGCTTAGGGGTGCATAGGGACAATTATACATGTCCAGCTGTGTAGCAAGTTTTACATAAAAAGCCTGAATATTTGTTATTATTTACATAATTATTATTATTATTTGTCAGAGGTTACAAAAGCTTACCTCTTCTAAGGTAGCAAGACAGCCACCAGATACATCTTTCTTTAAACTGGCACAGTCACTTTTACTGTTTTCAGACAAACTTCCTAACTCCAATTCCCTTTCCGGATTTTGAAATCCTTCTCCATTCATCTCTTGCTCATCATTAACACTATTATCATCATCCCCTTTGTTTAAGCTGCAGCAGGCGCTTTGATGATTTTCCGCCACGTCTTGATTCTCTAACTCGCTACATCCTTTCTCATTGTTTGATTGGTCACCATTGTCACAAGTTTCCTCATTTATCTCTGAATGATTATCACCATCACAGTCAGGTTTACTTTTACCGATAAATGTTTGTGATTCAGTATCGTAGTATGACTCTATAGTTTGTTTGAGACTTTGAACTGTTGATGAAAACACTGCAGGATTTCTTTTGAGTTTGTCGGATAACCACTAAAACAGAAACGAAAGTGTTTTAGGATGCCAATAAGTCTGTATATATATATGACATAATTTTCTGTGTCGATATGTCAGGGTGATAAATGTGTATTTAACCCTCCCTTTCACACTTACAACACATTTTGATAAACATATGGAAAATCTCTATCAAGAACAAATAATAATAGAATACAGTGTTGCAATGTTTTCAGAATATAACCCTTTCCCACGTACAACAAATCTGCAGCAGACGACTTTGAAAACATAGTGACAAAAACCTGAAAAATCTCCATAAAAGATAGCTTAATTGTTAAATCAAGTTGAAAACATAGTGGCTAAAGGAGAAATTGCTCATCATGAGCAATTTCATCTTTGGCCACAATGTTTTTTTCAAAAGTTGTCTGCTGCTATTGCATTAAAATGCGCCTGCAGGTGGAAAACGGTTAACTGCTGCAGAGTCTGTAAGTGGGAAAGGGTCAAGTGTCAAACGTACACCAAACCGCCGACAAATTTAAATAATCTAGGCAAGGTATGGAAAACCTTTTATAAATGATAGTATAACTATTGAATAGAGTTGAAAACATTGCAGCAAAAGGAGAAATTGCTCATAATGACTAAATAAGCAATAAGTGCATTTGCTCCAATATTTTTAAAAGCCATCTGCTGCAGATGAGTAAATAGAAATGAAAATATTGTAGCTTTATGAGCAATTTCACCATTAGCCACAATATTTTAACACAAGTCATCTACTACGGATGGGTACAAACGAGTCTGCATGTGAGAAAGGGTTGATTACAGAATAAAGATTAATTGTTTCTTGTTTAACGCTGCTTTCAACAATTGTTCAGTTACCAGTACTGCTGGTCCATTTATCCTGACACCAGCCAGTCAGTCGTAATGCTAACCCCACAACCCTGAGCGTCAAGGCGGGCAGCCATTACTACAATTTTTAAAAGTATTTGGTATGACCCGACCGAGGATCGAATCCGCGACCTCCAACACCCGAGGCAGACGTTCTACCACCACACCACCGAGGCGGTACAGAATAATGACAAAAACAGGGTTATATACTTATAACTGACATACCTCAACATTTTTAATAATTTCACGAACTTGTCCAACTACACGTCCCTGACAGAAAGGCGAGTTCTGGATGTCTCTGATCTTTAAACCCGTCACTGGTTCCAGTCCTTCTATATTTATGTCATTTATGGATGTTCCTTGATTCTGTAAGAATGTGAAAGCTTGATGGATTGACATACAGTGAAGTAATAATCCCTATTTATTTCCCCGGCCTACATGCGAAACACAACCATGTAAAATACTAGTTAACCCTTTCCCTCATACGACAATTCTGCAGCAGACGACTTTGAACATATTTTGTCAAAAAATAGAAAATCTCTATAACTGAATGGATAACCTATGACTAATTTGTCACTATGTTTTCAAAAAGCTGTCTGCTGCAGAGGTGTCAAAAAGCGTCTATATGAGGGAAAGGGTTAAACGTAGATAGAGCTATTATATCAGGTACATGGTTTAGGAAGCTGGTTTTAACTGGTTTTAACCATTTCCCACACAAGAAACATGCATCTGCAGCAGACATCTTTGAAAACTAGCAAAAAGAGGAATTGCTCATTGTGAGTTATTTCTCCTTTTAGTCACAATGTTTTAAACTATAACTCTTTCCCATATGCAACAAAGTTGCTGCAGACATCTTCGAAAACATTGAGGCAAAAATACGCAATATCTTGAAAAATGAAAACATTGGGCAAAAGGAGAAACTCCTGGCGCCTGCAGGTGTGAAAGGGTTAAAAACTAAATGATGATTGATTAAACATATACCACTATCCAGTTTGAAAAGTTGCCATCTTTCTCAATTTCCTGTTTGTATGTTTCAAAGGTCATGACCTTTTGTTTCCATGACAGCAATGCCTCATTTTGCCGATCCTGTAGACTTCCTGTCAGTCTTCCATCAAGTTTGACTCGTTTTGCGAACTCTGAATCCCATTGCTCAGTCCGAATTTTTCTTTTTGGTATTCTGAATTCTTTAGCCTTTGAAACAAAAAATATTGTCAAAACATTTGAGCAATGTAATGTGAATAAAGGTTTTGTTGCATTTATAAACAATGACAACATAGGTATGTCCTTGCCATTCCTGTCACTGTCTGCTTGTATTAAGCAAAGCAACCAATGTAGTATGTAAGAACTTTGCGGCAAACAATTCACCTGATATTTATAAGAAGAATTGAAAACGTGGGAAAAAACTTCTGAAATATTTTCTCGGCACTTCAGTTTTGATAGTTGAAAATATTGTAGTGAAAGGAAAAATTGCTGAATATCATACAGCTATATGAACCCTTTCTGCGTACAGTCAAAACATGAGTCTTCAGCTAAAACATGACTACCTGTGTCAATGAAATGAGATCCAAAAAGTTTGATATATTTATATTGAATCTGAGGACACCGCATAAAAGGTCGTCTTGAGATGACCCTATTCATCTAAATATTGTATACAACAGAAAAGCTCTGCAATCACAGCTTTTCTATTCCATTCATTTATATGGGTTATCTCCCTTATCAATATCTAATTATTTTTTTGGTGACAATTTGATTGGCTGACTCGCGGGTCATTTGAACGACCTGAAACATGCAGTCATCAGAGCTATACAAGCATTTACTACTGCACTGACTGCACCGAAGCTTGGGTCTAATTTTAAGAAGAAGAGGTTCGAACTTATTTATTTTACATCTATTGCAAAGCGAGCTTTGACCCTTTCCCTCATATAGGCATTTTCTGATGCCACTGCAGCAGACGGCTTTTTGAAAACATAGTGACAAAAGAAGAAATTGCACAAAATGTGCAATTTCTCCTTTTGCCACAATGTTTTCCACTTTTTGTCATAGGTTACCCATTCAATTATGGAGATTTTCTATTTTTTGACAAAATACGTTCAAAGTCATCTGCTGCAGAATTGTTGTATGAGGAAAAGGGTTAAGTTTATATTAATCAGTTTCCATGTCTGCTTCCTGAAGACTTTTGAAAGCAGAACTTGTGCTTTTGTGTGGAATAAGCCGAGCCCCGGTAGCTCAGTCGGTAGCGACACAGGCTGTCAATCCAGGGGTTGTGAGTTTGAATCCTGGCTCGGCCAACTTTCTTTCCGTAGATTGACAAAAGTCGATGCGACATGCGTCATTCGTCTTCCACCAATGGGCTCAGTCTATGTGGAAAAGCAGCCAGTTGTTTGGGAAGATTGTTGTGTGGAGTACTGGTGAGAGAAAACCAGGAAATGCATGAGAAACTGAGAAATTGTTAAAAACAGTGTTAAACCCCAATCAATCAATCAGTTATTTGTGTGGAATAATTCCCAAGGCAGAACCCACTCATCATATGATTAGAACCATGAGGACTTTGTACAGAAAGATTCTGTGACTATCACTCAACCCTTTCCCTTATACAACAATTCTGCAGCAGACGACTTTGAACATATTTTGTCAAACAAGAGGGCCATGATGGCCCTGGAATCGCTCACCTGTTTTTTTTTTCACTTTAGCTATATAAGCCCCGCCCCCTGGCAGCCATAGTTTCCGACCAATCAACTTGGCTTGAAGGAATCTGATAAAGGGTCACCCTAGGAACATTTCTACAAAATTATTTAAAAATCAGCCTGACACTTTCGGAGGAGAAGATTTTTTAAGTTTTCACTTTGGCCATATAAGGCAAAAAAGCCCCGCCCCCTGGCTGCCATGTTTTTCGACCAATCAACATGGCTTGAAGGAATCTGATAGAGGATCACCCAAGGAACATTTCTACAGAATTATTTGAAAATCGGCCTGATACTTTTGGAGGAGAAGAGTCTTTAAGTTTGCACTATAGCCTAATAAGGCAAAATAGCCCCGCCCCCCCTGGCGGCCATGCTTTTTGACCAATCAACATGGCTTGAAGGAATCTGATAGAGGATCACCCAAGGAACATTTCTACAGAATTATTTGAAAATCGGCCTGATACTTTTGGAGGAGAAGAGTTTTTAAGTTTGCACTATAGCCTAATAAGGCAAAATAGCCCCGCCCCCCCCTGGCGGCCATGTTTTTCGACCAATCAACATGGCTTGAAGGAATCTGATAGAGGGTCACCCAAGGAACATTTCTACAAAATTATTTGAAAATCGGCCTGACACTTTTGGAGGAGAAGATTTTTTAAGTTTGCACTATAGCCATATTGGCAAAATAGCCCCCCCCCCCGGGGGCCATGATTTTCGACCAATCAACTTTGGGAGGAGAAGATTTTTAAGAATTTTGAAGTTTTTTTCATTTCGTTGCCATGGAAACCAGAATTCTGCATGGATCCCAAAAATTTTAAGGAATTCTGGTGAGGACATTGCGAGGATGCTTTCTGTGAAGTTTCATCCCAGTTGACCCACCGGTTACAGAGGAGAAAATGTTGACGGACGACGGACGACTGACGACGGACAACGGACGCCGGACATAGGGCGATCACAATAACTCACCCTGAGCACTTCGTGCACAGGTGAGCTAAAAATGGAAAATCTCTATAATTGAATGGATAACCTGTGACTAAAAGTGGAAAATATTGTGTCACTATTTTTAATAAAAGCTGTCTGCTGCAAAGGCGTCAGAAAGCGTCTATATGAGGGAAAGGGTTAATGACTTACCTTCAATTTCAGTAATCTTTTAAATTTTGGCAAAGGCTTTACAAAATACGTCTTAAGAAAAGTTTTTTCACATAAATCTTGTTCCAAGGTCAACTGAGCTCTTTCCTCATTGCTAAGGTCAACATGAAGGTCAAGATTACGCTGAATTGCTACTTTCTGACGCTCCTGGAAAAACTTTACACAATTTGTGTGTTCAGCGAAAAAGCTTGCGGGAATTTCTGACTGTTTGAATATACATCCTGATGGCTTTTTGTCACCTGTAAACAAACAATTAAATATTGGGAAAAGCTGTGGATGTTCCTCATAATATACTAAAATCAAAAAATAGAATTTTAATTTCAAAATACTTTTAACATGGATATCTCTATGTAGAGGTCCAGTCTCTTGTTTTTGGGGGTGGTTGCCTTGGCAACTGCCCTCAAAGTTAACAGGAATTTTCCGAATGATACAATTTACTACTCAAAAAGTAGTACAGATGTTTTCAACTCTTATCTCAATACAAAAATCATTCTAATGAGCAGATATGCGCAAGCAATTGTATATATAGTATAGTTTCAGTGCTAATACACAGCTGAAAATAATATTAAAATATTTTTTATTTATCTGATTGGTGTTTACACCCCTTTCAACAATAGTCAGTTATATGATGGTGTTTCCTGGGTACATGACCAGTACTATCTGTACCCTTTCCCTCATATAGACACTTTCTGACGCCTCTGCAGCAGACGGCTTTTTGAAAACATAGTGACAAAAGAAGAAATTGCTCAAAACGAGCAATTTCTCCTTTTGCCACAATGTTTTCGTCTTTTAGTCATAGGTTATCCATTCAATTATAGAGATTTTCCATTTTTTGACAAAACATGTTCAAAGTCGTCTGCTGCAAAATTGTCGTATGAGGAAAGGGTTAACAATAGTCAGTTATATGATGGTGTTTCCTGGGTACATGACCAGTACTATCTGTATTAACTATCCTGAAACCTGTGCATCAGTCATTATGCTATCCCTGCAACCCCGAGAGCCAAAAATGGAATAACCCAACCAGGGATCAAACTCTGGTCTCCTGCCTCCAAGGCGGATGCTGTAACCACTACATCATGAAGACAGTCTCTGGTTTTGGAGAAATATGCTAGACATAGATAGTTAAAACATACAACAAATCTGCAGCAGATGGCTTTGAAAACATGTCGAAAAGTGTGGAAAATGCATAAAAATTAAAATATAAAAATTTGGTAAATAAAGAAACATGCAATTTCGTAAAATCGTCTGCTGAAGAAGGGTAAAGAAGAAACAAGAATTTCGAAAGAAAAAAATGTTAACTCTGCCAATAACAAATAACTTCAAAGTATGATTGACAAATAAAGAAGTAGAGAAGTTATCCGTAACCGTTTGACATACATAGATCTTGATGCATCCACAACAGAAGACTTTTATCAACATTGTGCTCTTAACCTTTCCCTCATACGACAATTCTGCAGCAGACGACTTTGAACATATTTTGTCAAAAAATAGAAAATCTCTTTAAGTGAATGGATAACCTATAATTAAAAGAAGAAAACATTGTGGCAAAAGGAGAAATTGCTCGTTTTGAGCAATTTCTTCTTTTGTTACTATGTTTTTCAAAAAGCTGTCTGCTGCAGAGGCATCAGAAAGCGTCTATATGAGGGAAAGGGTTAAAGTCAAAATGTTTTAAATCTCTTATTTTTTAATATTGTTTCTTTTACAGCATTAAATTTAAGGCTTAAGCATCCACTTTTCCTGATTTTCCATTTGTAAACAGGTTTTCAAAAGTCTAGATTTTCACACCAAACTTGGTACAAAAGTACCGTAGGTAATTAAACTCAGACAAATTTGCTGCTGCTAAATTTTGCAGCGCTTGAAAACCTGGTTTTCCGAGAATGTCCAGTTTTTTCTAATATTATCAGTTAAGATTAGACCTTCAAAAGTGACAAGCAGATTTCCGGTAGCTCAGATGGTAGCGACACAGGATGTCAATCTAAGGATTGTGAGTTTGAACCAAAACTCGCCCAACATTCTTTTTGACATTTGCCAAAGCATTATTTGTCTTCAACTGTTTTTTTTTTTGGGAAAGCAGCTAGTTTGCTAGAAAAGATTTATGTGGAGCACTGGTGTCAAAAAGCCATGGGTGGATGAAATTACCGACATAAAATGATTGAAAATTGTTGAAAATAACAATGAATCAAAAGTGAGTCATGTAAAAGGTTAACTTTGCCATACTTACTAAAATATACAGGGATTAGGCTATTCAAAAAGTCCTTGTACAGTTCCCTCCCTTTGTAGTTTGTACATACAACATACACCTCAGAGTTACCCCCCTTACTACAACATGGCTTAAACACGTTCACCTGAAATAAGAATAGATTTAGCTAAAAGGGCATAATGTCATGTTCTTAACCCTTTCCCACCTTCTGACGCATTTCGACGCAATAGCAGCAGACGACTTTTGAAAACAATGAGGCCAAAGGTTCAATTATTCATGATGAGCAATTCCTCCTTTGGCCACAATATTTTCAACTTTATTTAACAATTAAGCTATCTTTTATGGAGGTTTTTCAGGTTTTTGTCATTATGTTTTCAAAGTCGTCTGCTGCAGATTTGTTATAAGTGGGAAAGAGTTAAAACCCATTGAAATGGGTACTGAAATAGAAACATATGATTGTCACTGCAACAATATTGAGTAAAAAGAATGATATTGCGGGACAAAGAATATCTAAAAAAAAATTATTACACTTAAAATCATGGCAAAGCCACCTGATTTCAAGCAGGGACATCAAATTCCCTCAGGACACCTACAACAACAATAATGTTAATTATGAACCTGAATTAATAATTGAAATTGTTACGGTCATTTGCTTTAAACAAGAGGGCCATGATGGCCCTGGATCGCTCACCTGATATTTTTTTCAACTTTAGCCATATAAGCCCCGCCCCCTGGCTGTCATAGTTTTTGACCAATCAACATGGCTTGAAGGAATCTGATAGAGGGTCACCCTAGCAATATTTCTACAAAATTATTTGAAAATCGGCCAAACACTTTCAGAGGAGAAGATTTTTTAAGTTTTCACTAAAGCCATAATTATAAGACGCACGATGGACGACGGACAAAAGGCCATCACAATAACTCACCTTGAGCTAAAAACAAATTGGGAAATTGGATTTTTTTTTGAAGCAGCTTTGAAAAAATTACCGATAAACACAAAATTGCTTGAAAATGAAGTTTTTTAAAGTAAAACATATTTTTATTAGAAAATACTTACCAGTCATTTAATACCTCAGCCTCGGATATATCATCTCTATACACCTTAATTATCCAAAAAAAACGCCCACGTTAGTATATCCCTCACGTATCCGTGACATACACGGCCGCCCGGAAGTACAGGCGCGCACGTGAGCGGTAGTCACTTTTCATTCACCGTTAAGTATTGGTGACGACGCGGGGTTGGGAGGTGGGACTCTATAAATGACTGGTAAGTATTTTCTAATAAAAATATGTTTTACTTTAAAAAACTTCATTTTTATATCAAAAATACATTACCAGTCATTTAATACCTGATGACTTCGTAGCATAGGACAGGAGGTTCGACCAATACTTACTGTCGTTCCAGGTACGTAGTAGTATATTATTCCATATTTTTCAGAACAAACATACTTGATTCCAACGGTAGTATAAAGTGATAGTGGAGATTGAATACAGTTTCAATCAGTATTCACTTTATTTATGTGTTGGATTATAATAATTAGCGAACAACTCGCTGAGAAGACACAAGGGGACCCAGAGAGAACAAGTTATCTGACTGACTAGCCATAGAACGTAAGTAGAAAGACGAGAAGGTAGATTGCGACTTCCATACTGCCGCTTGAAGAATCTCTTCAAGAGGAACATTATTAGAGAATGCCCAACTTGTAGAGAGAGCTCTAACCTCGTGCGGACGAATCCGCAGAAACGAGAGATCTCCACTAGACAGGTCTTTATAAGCTAATTTTATAGTAATAGATATCCAGCGGGAAATAGATGCCGCCGAAATATCTTTACAACCTATAAGAGGAAGAAATAACCTCTTTCTCCGACCCCGAGTCCCTTCAACTCTCTTAAGATAATGCTTAAGAGACCTAACGGGACAAAGGGTTCTGTCGGAATCAGAAGGACCACAGGTCGCCGAAAGGCTGGGAACTGTGATCGGCGAAGGTGAAACCGAAGGTAACTGGTTTTTAGCCAGGAACCCCGGTTGACAGAGTAGAGTAAAAGAGCCATCAGACTCATTGAATCTGATGTGCCCTGTTTCTACTGAAAGAGCATGTAATTCGCTCCTTCGACGAGCTGTAGCGAAAGCTAAAAGAAAGACGGTTTTATAAGTTAGAAACTTTAAAGACGCCGATACTAGAGGCTCGTATGGAGCTCTAGTAAGCGACCAAAGGACGCAAGACAAATCCCATTTTGGAGTTAAACTCCTACAAACGGGTTTCTCTAATTCGAACGAGCGTATAAGTTCCGAGAGAAACGGATTTGAACCGATACTCTCTCCCCCAATGAACTTAAACGTGTTTGATAACATAGAACGGTAGCCTTTCACCGTACTAATTGCCAGTTGTTTTTCTTCGAAAAGAAAAAGAAGGAAATCGGCAATCCGAGTTACAGAGGGACACTCCGGATTGACCGACCTTGTACCACACCAATCTGAGAAAACTCTCCACTTGGAATCATAAACGATTCTAGTGGATCGTCTTCTTGATTGTGCGATACGAGAGGCAACTTTTTGAGAAAAGTTTCTCTCTCGGACAGAACGCTTGATAATGTCCAGGCGTGAAGATGTAGCATTGCCAGGTTGGGATGAAGACGCCGACCTGGTTGCTGAAACAGTACGTCTTCTCGAATAGGAAGTCGTATTGGATTTGCCGAGAGACAGGCCAGGAGGTCGCTGAACCACGACCTCTGGGGCCAACAGGGTGCTATCAACAGTATTTTGCACTGTTGCGAGCGAAGAACCTTTTGAAGCACGATCGGAACCAGTATGAACGGGGGAAACGCATACCCGAACAGGAGGTTCCAATCGAGGGTCAGTGCGTCCACTGCCCAAGCTGCAGGATCGTACATCGGGGATACATAAAGTGGCAGCCGATGATTGACTCTGGTGGCGAAAAGATCCACCAGGGGTGTCCCGATCCGCATGAACACTGAGTTCAACACACTCTGGTTCAATGTCCATTCCGCCGGAAGAATTTTGTTCTGGCGGGATAGACTGTCTGCTAAGACATTTAGACGACCTGGGACGTGTTTTACTAGAAGTACTAACGACGTCGCCTGACACCAAAGGAGTAACTTCCAAGTCTCTAAAAAGAGAAGATGGGAGTGCGTTCCTCCTTGCCTGCGAATGTACGACACAACAGTAGTATTGTCCGTCGACAACAAAACAGTTTTGTTTGCAACGGAGGCAGCGAACTGATTGAGGGCTAGCAGGACTGCCCTCAGTTCCAAGTTGTTTATGTGAAAACACTTCTCCTCCGCTGTCCACATGCCCTGGGCTGTTAGGCCCTGCGGCTCTAAATGAGCTCCCCAACCCGCAGCACTGGCATCTGTAAACAGGTACAGATCCGGAGGTGGTGTGAGTAAGGGTACCCCTTGTTGATAGATTAACGGATCCAGCCACCACCGAAGGTGGGACTTGAAGAAATCCGTCAGAGCTATCTCCTGATCCAGTGAGTCCACAGACGGACGCCACCGGGACAGAAAAAGAAACTGAAGGGGTCGCATGTGGAGCCTTCCTAGAAAGACTAGGTCGGCTGCTGCACTCAGGGAACCCAGAAGTGACAGCATGGATCGGGCTGTTACCGCAGCCTGTTCCAGTGCGAGACCGATTTTCTGTAACAGAGAATCGACTCTGTCCGAAGGTACTTGAATTACCGCTAAGTCGGTGAGAAACGTCATACCCACGAACGTGAACCTCTTTGACGGAATTAATTCCGACTTCTGCGTGTTGGGTATTAAACCCAATCGCAGAATGGTCCGCCAGGCTAGGGACAGATCGTGAAGTAAAAGTACACGATCCGTCCTGTGGAGAAGCCAATCGTCGAAGTATTGAAGAAGTTGGGGTCCTTTCATGCGAAGGTAGGCTCCCACAACACTGATTATCTTCGTAAACACTCGAGGGGCGGACTTGAGGCCGAAGGGAAGAGCCCTGAATTGGAACACTTCTCCCTCTATCACAAACCGAAGGTATTTCCTCGAGGAGGACGCTATCGGGATGTGAAAATAGGCGTCTGTTAGATCTAGAGAGACCGCCCAGTCGCCTTTCCGAATTGCTACTCGGATGGAGCGGGTCGACTCCATTTTGAATTTCTCGACCGGAATCAATAGATTTAGCGCAGATAAATCTATAACCGGTCTCCACCTGCCGTCTTTCTTCGGAACAAGAAAAAGACGGCTGTAGAAACCCCGAGAATTGGGGTTGAGAACCCTCTCTATGGCATTCTTTTTCAGAAGTGATGCAATCACCTCCGACATGGCCGGATGACGTGATGACATGTCGATCGGCACGCTTGTCAGAGGAGGGGGGGAAATGAAGGGAATCAGATACCCTTCGTGTATCACAGATAAAATCCAACGATCCTCTGTGATACTTTCCCACTCCTCCGTGAAAAATGACAGGCGGCCCCCGACTGCAATCTCCGACCTTGGGATTGTCATAGAGAGGAGCGAATTCCTAGGGCTGCGGCTTCGGGTTCGTGTTAATTCTAGCTGGCTGCCGATGCTTAGTACCCTGATAAGGGCGCTTCGGTTTAGCCGCTTTTTGACCCGTGGAAGGGGTTTGTTTAGGCTGAAACGCCTTTACATCCCGTTTTGGCTTCTTTGCTGGGTTGGGTTTCTTAGAACTACCCACATTCGCAGAATACGCTGAACGTTTCTGGCCCTGCGCAAAAGCCTTAGCTGCGTTCGCCGAAAGGCGTCGAGACTGTTCTGACGCATCAGCAACCGTCACTGCAGCAATCCTTCCATCAAAGAGTTGTTTCGACTCCAATGGTGCGGCCCTCAGGCTGTCCTTGCTAGCACTTAGCAATGAGTTAGGAGCAGCTAGCACTGCGTCCCTCCTCATGGACAGTATCTCTGTGGCGGTCTGAAGATTCAGTGCCATGAGATGCCTGTTGCCTGTGTCGAAAGCTTCGAGAATTCTGTTAGCCCCTAGGCTAGAGATATTCTCCTCTTTTAACAACAAGGACAGAGCGACTGCGAAATGGTTGTCATGAGATGACACCATTACACCCAGTCTTGCTCTGGCCTCCCACTTCTCTAGAGTCTTAGAAGAGACTTGAACAGAAGCGGGTGCAGTCAACCCCAGTTTAGCTGCATCCCCGTCTAAAGCTGGCACTTTGACAGGGAAGAACTCCTTAGACGTGGAATACGCTTTAGGATTGACCCATTCCTTAGAAATGGGTACTGGGACCGACCAGCCTGGAGGCAAAGCCTCTAGAGACCTGGTCGACTGCAATTGGTCTAACAACCTGCCCAAGTTGTTAGCTTGAGGAAGTAATTGCACTGGCGTAAAAGCCTGTACATTCAGTTCCTCTAGGCTCGAAAGGTTTTTCCGACGTGGGGGAGCGTCAACCTTAGGGCATAAAGCATTCGGCACCACCCGAAATACTTCGTCAATAGCCTGCTGAAAAGACCAACGCTCTACAGCTGGCTCCTCATCGGAAGGAGACCTATTTCCCTCATCATCGTTAGACGAAGATGTAGGGTTGCGTGTACTCCTCTGAGGTTGACCACTCGGTCTTCCAACCGGTAGATCAATGTCCGACTCAGACATGGATAATTCAGAATAATCCATGTTCTGCCGAAGATTTTGTGAAGCAGGCCCCCTCTCCGCAGCAGAGGGCGACCGTACAAAATCTTCTGCCGGGGCCGAACTAACCGTATGGGACGGTTTCGACCTCTCGTTCACAGAATGACGCAATGTATTCTGATCCCGAGGGTGCCTATAATCGGACTGCCTATCAAGTAGGCGTCCCCCCTAGAGCAGTGAATTCCCATGAGATGGGTAATGCTGATCCCGGTAGGCCGTTGAACTCTGTCTAACACCTAACGGTTCCATATTATGGACCGGTGGCTGGTATTGAGGAGCAGCATATTGTCTTGCGACATACACTGTCCCCCCAGGGGAAGAAAAAGATTTTTCGTAACCCCCATACCCGATGGAAGACAGAGGAATAATCGAACCCGGTGCAACACCAGGCTTTAAATTATTCTGATTCTGTAGTGGAGCAGAGATCGATCGATAATTAGCATCAATTCGGTCTATCACCACAGAACCCGTGCCTAGACGCGCCATGTTTACACAGTCGTCTGGCAGTGTAGACGAGGCATTGAAAAATGCCCTACTACTCGGTTGGCCTGTGTTTACATAAGACACTGGTGTTTGTGTCGTATTCACAGGCGTGACCGATTGGCCCGTAGCACCATAACGAAATGGGCTACTGACCTGATGCGGCATGTCTCCATGCGCGCGATTTTGGCTAGTCGTCGAATCAATTAAGATAGTCTGACTGCCAGGATGAATCGGTGCTAAACGATCAACCTTTTGCCTGGCTGGGTCCATGCAATCGGACCTTTGCCCTGTCGCATCACAGATACGTGAGCGACTACCTGGTCTAGTCATGGCAACGTGACTGACTGGCCCAGTCCAGTCCAACCCGGACTGACTGGCGAAAGGTCGCGTCATAAACGAATGACTCCTCTCCGGTTGCCCGGTGACCTGACGTGCCTCGGTATTTGGGTTTTGTTGCTCAGCCCAACAAAACCCAGGTTGACTATGCATAGGCAGGAGTGAAGCTGCACTATACAAAGTCTCCGGAACACTACGTCCCCCGACGTAGGTAACCGGTACTCTGCAGCTGTCCGAAGACAGCTGTAGCTCAGAGTATGGTGTCGGATTGGTACAACTCATGCGGTTATCCCGGAAAGCTACCAAAGGCACTCCTTCTTTCGAAGGCCCAGCCCTGACACCAGGCGACAGATGGTGAGGTTCAGCGGTTAAATGATCCAGCTGAGCATTTTCCCCGCTGTTTCCGTACGGTTTCTGAAGTTTCCCGACGGAGCAACTCTCACCCAAAGCTACCATCCGAATTTCCTCAGCGCGCGGAAAAACGGCTGTGTTGAGCGGAGAAGAAGGCTCAGCATTGCCCTTCGACTCGCTCAACACCGTTGCAGAGTCCGGTTGGGAGAACCCCTCGAACTCTGCCTCACTCGATGAAGATAAAGGCACCCTCTTAGGGGTCTTCTTTATCTTCCTGCTTTTACGAGTCTTACTCCGCACGACCTTTTTCCAAATGGAAATAGGCCATGTCGAGCAGTACTCGCAAGGTGAAGCCTGTGTGCATTTGGTGCACACAACGCAGGTCGGATGCGAATCCC
This sequence comes from Serripes groenlandicus, assembly GCA_031761405.1. Taxonomy (NCBI): domain Eukaryota; kingdom Metazoa; phylum Mollusca; class Bivalvia; order Cardiida; family Cardiidae; genus Serripes; species Serripes groenlandicus. Next base: position 11,968,917 of record JASEVX010000002.1, read on the forward strand.
ATAGGTGCACAGCATGACCACATGGGCTCCGCATCCCTTCACCAGTAATTGATATTGACATAATTCAAATATACTCACCAAACAGTAAATAATCCGTATATAATCCGTTTATAATCCGTTTTAATATATATCCACACCACGGTGACACCGGTAGTTTGGACACGTATATTGAAATAAATTTTGTTTCAAAATTTTTTCACAAATATTGAATAGAACAGTCAATAATTCATACAGCAATAGTTAATGTACTATCGCTAACAGGGTAGGGAAAAAGTATTGAAAACAGCAAGACTTCCGCACCCGAAGACGGTAACTGAAATTAGCGGGTGGGGTAAACCACGTGCTTCTCAGCGTAACGTCTGCTACAAAACAATAAATACAGCAATAAAGTAAATAATTTACGGCTGTGACGTTAATGTAGACAAAATATCTTTGGACAATTAAATGATTATAAGGCAGGGCCTTATAAAACAAAAGAGTTAATTGGAAGAAGAAATAATAATATAAATTTTCTTATCGACTACTCCGGTGAATCCAAAAATGAAAAGTGACTACCGCTCACGTGCGCGCCTGTACTTCCGGGCGGCCGTGTATGTCACGGATACGTGAGGGATATACTAACGTGGGCGTTTTTTTTTGATAATTAAGGTGTATAGAGATGATATATCAGGTATTAAATGACTGGTAATGTATTTTTGATATAAAAAAAGAACTACTACACATTCGTCAAATATTGCCTGTATTTCTTGCACACAGATGCATTTTGATGCAGACGATTCTTGAATATTTTTTTATAATGAGCAATTGCTCCATTTGTCCCAATGTTTTTTTTTAATAAAAACAATAATTAATGTTCATTGATAACGATTTCTATATTTTGCCTTATTATTTTCAAAGTAGTCTGCTGCAAATTTGTTGTTTATTCCTTTCCCACATACAACAAACTTGCAGCAGACGACTTCAAATACATCTGGGAAAAAAGATGAAAGTTTAAATATTGAATAGAGTTGAAAATATTGCGGCAAATAGAGAAATTGCTCGTTCTGAGCAATTTCTTCTTTTGTCACAATGTTTTCAAAATGTCGTCTGCTGCATAGGCGTCGAAACGCTTTTAAATTTGGGAAAGGGTTAAGGTGAAAAGAGTAAAAAATCATCAGTTACCTCTTTAAAAAGACGGTTCAGGAAATACATTAACGACACAGAGGTACATTCAAACATCGTGAACATTTTGAGTACAAAGGTTCCCCCTGGTGAGAGGATCTGTAGCGCTGTCAAGGCCTCGCAGTGTTGTAACCATGATACGATGTTCTCTTGTTCCGACGGCTCTCTCTGACAATCGATACTCCCATCAGCTGTTACCTAAAATAAGAGTTTCCGAGGGATCAGGCATAGATAAGGAGAAGTGAACTCCTGCTTTCCGCATGCAATATCACTCTTAACCCTTTCCCACATTATGACATACAACAAATCTGCAGCAAATAACTTAAAACCATTTCTCACATACAACAAATCTGCAGCAAATGACTTTAACACTTTCTCACATACAACAAATCTGCAGCATATAACTTTAACCCTCTCCCTCATACAACAAATCTGCAGTAGAAGACTATGAAAACATCTAAGCAAAATAATTGAAAATCTTCTTAAATGATGGTATAGTAACTGGAAAGAGTTAAAAACATTGTGGCAAAAGGAGAAGTTGCAGAAATCGTATATGTGTGGGAAAGGGTTAAAAACCTCCATGCAAAGATATTGGAAAACTTGTAAAAATGAATGTATAAAAATTTATTAGAGTTGAACTGTTTCCTTTTGTCATAATGTTTTCAAAAGTGATCATTATGCATCTGCAAATGGGAAGGAGTTAATACCCTACCAAACCCTATGTTATTGGTACTCAAAATAATTGCCAAATTGAGAACCTTCTTTTGAGTAATCCCAAAAAGGGTTTGAGGGGCAAATAAAGATTTAAGAACAAGAAATAGGCCCCATACAAAAAGCTCTCATTTGATTACAAATATTCTGCACCAATCCAAAATAATAAGTTTATTTGGATAATCCTTACTTTCAACATGTTAACCCTTTCCCTCATATAGACGCTTTCTGACGCCTCTGCAGCAGACAGATTTTTGAAAACAATAGTGACAACAGAAGAAATTCCACAAAACGTGCAATTTCTCCTTTTGCCACAATGTTTTCCACTTTTTGTCATAGGTTATCCTTTCAATTATGGAGATTTTCTATGATATGACAAAATACATTCAAAGTCGTCTGCTGCAGAATTGTCGTATGAGGGAAAGGGTTAATTGAGATGTTTAAGCTGCAAAACTTTTGAAAACATTGTAGAAATTGCTCGGTGCATCTGTTTCAGTCATCAAGATTAACAATTGTTACATACTTGCCTGCAAAGTTTAGAATCAAACTTATATTGCATCTTAACTCTTTCCCTCATATAGACGCTTTCTGACGCCTCTGCAGCAGACAGCTTTTTGAAAACATAGTGACAAAAGAAGAAATTACTCAAAACGAACAATTTCTCCTTTTGCCACAATGTTTTCCACTTTTGGTCATAGGTTATCCATTCAATTATAGAGATTTTCTAGTTTTTGACAAAACATGTTCAAAGTCGTCTGCTGCACATTTGCTGTATGAGGGAAAGGGTTTATATTCAAAAAGTGTTAGTACAGTCAGTTTAAATTTCCGATCATGTACTAGGTTTTCTCAAAGGAACACATGTGTTGCCTGCGAGTATTTCAGTGATTGAAAGCGTGATAGACAGACAATAGAAAATTGATCCTTATGTGTTTGTTTCCCTGAAGACAGGCACCACAAAGAGAAAAGAAACAATAAAATCAACAACAATATCAACAAAAATTAATTTACCAAATTAACATGAATATCACTAAGCATTTCCTTCAATCCTTCCATGTTGTTACGAGACATTAGGTTTCCGGTCCCATCAACGCCGAAATACCAGTTATCATAAGAGCATCGTATAAACCGGTCATCTTCGATCATCTCCCCGATGTTATTTCCCTCATAGTAAGTGTTCAGTGTGGTAGCTAGCCATCTCCAATCCCCTTTATAGCCTTCAATAAATTCATCCTTTTTCATATACAACAAATCCGCAGAATACAACTTGAAAATATAATTACAATAAATATATGGAAAATCTCATTTTAAAAATGAAATAGAAAATTTTAGAATGGAGTTGAAAACCTGATGAGCAATTTCTCTGTTTGCTACAATGTTTTCAAAAGTATCTAAATGTATTGAAATACTTGACAGATTAAATGCAGACCAACTATATGAAGGTAAGTACTGTTCAATACAATACACAATTGTTTATTTGTAAATAAAGGCCATCGACTCAAAATACAGCATATATTCAGGCTTAAAAGAAATTAAAATGGCATTACTATTCAATGTTTAATTCGGGACATCATATCATAAGTTAATATATAATAAAATCTATTTTTGGTAAATTTGACTGGGATGATTGTTAAAGTTAGTGTCATTGAATGAGTGATACAGAATGATTTTTTTTATAATGCTACATAAAAAGAACATAATTATGTCCTCATTGACGAAAGAAATGTAAATATGCATCTTTAACTTAAACCATTAATATCAATTGTTAAACAAGTTTTATCAACAACTCTTTGATATCTGCTCCTTGGATACTCAAGCAGTATTTGCTGTGTGGTTGACAGAGGACTGTCAGGCATAAACTGTATCTAGTGACCAAACTAGGAGCAAATCCAGGACCATCGGATAAAGAGAACTGCACTCTACCCATGAGACACTGTCTCTCATTAAGATCCACTTTGTATTTGGTTGTTCTTACCAAGAGCTCAAAGGGATGGACATGTACATTATATTACATGTTCAAAATACTTTAACAGACCTTAAGTTCAAAAACCAATGTTGGCAGATACTGTTGGGTACCTACAACATTAGGATTGATTGGGTATAAAAAGGGAGATATTGAGAGGTTAACCCTTTCCCACATAAAGGATATTTTTGACACCTCTGTTGCAGATGACTTTTGAAAGCATCAATTGTGGCAAAAGGATAAATAGCTCATAATGAGCAATTTCACCTTTTGCCAAAATGTTTTTAACTTTATTTATAAATAACTATTCTTTCATTTATATAGATTTTGCATGTTTTCATTTTGTTTTCAGTCGTCTGCTACAGATTTCTTACATGTTGGAAAGAGTCAAGGTATTTCTGCCTGTTCTCACCTGTACTATAAAGGTAATGATGCAGGCTGGTAATAAAAGCTCCAGGGGCCTCACATAAATGAACTGAGAAATACGGCATGTTGACGTCAGTATGTATGTAATTGCTGGCGATCTCATAGAACTTTAACCAGGCCTGCGTGCAGAACTCCGCTTTGCAGTCCCATAGAACACTTTGCACTATTTTTTTCGCTGGGTTTACTTTCTTTGTGTGAATATGCCACTGTATGACATCTTTGTCGTTCAAACTGCATTTCAGTGAGTTCATATCTTCCTTCATCCCCATGTATTCAGGTACATCCCATGTCAGGTTACTAATCTGGGTCTTGTCTCCATGGAAACCTTCAAAGGCTTTGTTACCATGGCTACAGTCAAGAGTCGTGTTACTATTGTTACGTTCTGAAGATGTTTTGAGTATTCCATCATCGACATCAGAAAAGCAATACAAAAACTTCTTTTCAAACAATTTATCAGTTCTTTTCTGAATGGCTTGAATTATTGTTGGGGTGATATACTCAGTATTTTTCTCTTTTATTGGGTCCATGTTCATTGACTGGGTCTGTGTGAATATTAGATTTAGATCTGCAATAGTTTAAATCTTAAAAAATCCCTTTATTTATCCGGCCACGTGTAACGTCCGAAATACGTACATCTAACTTCAAAAGCACTGTTATTCTGTGTTTTTTCCTCCGTTGAAGCAAGGAAGTAATAGATATACTCTCAAATAACAAAACTGAGTGTTATGACCGCAGTTCTGATATCATAACGGTTTATCCACTGTGTCGCGCTGCATACAACTTACAATTTACTCGCCGATAAAACCACAACAAACGATGAGCTGCCGACTATTTTTCAATAATTATCTCCCTTCCTACAAAATTCGCCATTTACTATTTTCGCAGGTTTTTACGGGTTTACCTAAAATACGCAATGGAGATTTTTCGGCGAAATGGGCGAAATGGAGAGGAAAATACGCAATGGAGATCAAATATGATATTAGAAGTTAATAATTGTAAAATTTATTATTATTTTCATAAGATATTTAAATGTATTGCGGATTATATTTTAATTTAATTTTTTGTAAAAAGTGTATCTTGATGATGAAATTTCAATTATTTCTATCGCATTGATATGGCGAAATGGGGATAGTCAAAAGCATACTTTCTAGTTATGTTTTAGTTATTAATAAAGGTTTAATATATTTCTATGTTTCATTCAATTAATAATTTGTAAAACTATTGTCTTTTATTAACATGAAGGTTATTTGATAGCTTGGCGAAATGGAGAAATGTTATGGCGAAATGGAGAAATTTATAGGCGAAATGGAGAAATTTGTTGGCGAAATGGAGATTTTGGCTAGGCGAAATGTAGATTATTGCATCAGCGGAACGAAATGGAGGAAATATGCTCGCGAAATGGAGTATAACTGCTGGCAAAATGGAGTATATATGCTGGCGAAATGGAGATAATAAGCTGGCGAAATGGACATATTGCCTAATTTTCATCAACTTGACATAAAGGCGATATGGAGGAAATATGCTGGCGGAATGGAGTCATATGCTCGCAAAATGGAGTATATATGCTGGCGAAATGGAGGAAATATGCTCGCGAAATGGAGTATATATTCTGGCGAAATGGAGACAATACGCCGGCCTTAACATCATATTTTATCTCCATTGCGTCTTTTCCTCTCCATTTCGCCCATTTCGCCGAAAAATCTCCATTGCGTATTTTAGGTAAACCGGGTTTTTACAGGTTTCGCCCCTTAGCAAGTTCGCTAACTCATTGAGACAATTCGCCACTGTTACTTGTATGCTTGTTAATACGTCTATTATAAGACCTTTATTTTATATTTAAAGAATGAAATATCGAAATTATATAACTTTCTGTTGTATTTCTTTGTTAGGTTTAATGCAATTGTTCTTCTGAATCTGAGATATTTGAAGGAGAAGTTGACGAATACGTGGGGTTTTATACTGCACATTATATATGTAGTGTATGCAAAGCAAATATGCCAATTAGGCTAATGACTCCGCACTCAAAGGTCTTTTATATTCTCTGTGCATGTACCCGTATACATACAATTAGTCCTTAGTTGTATATTGATGATTGAATATATAACTAGCAGTGTGTTCTACGCTTAGCCTAAATACACACTATGAATATCTATGGACATAACCCATTCGTATTTTACCTGAAGCGTTAGAATCGTATGAGGTGCCATATTATTTTAAACATTTCTTAACCATTTCCGATATCAGGGACAATTAGTAGTCCCTACCGACATATACAACAAAGTATGCACCATACGGCTTTGAAAATATTGAAAGTTTGTTTAAATGAAAGTTTTGTTTAATATTATAAGAGTTTTTCCTCTTGAGAGAATGTTTTCAAGCGTCGTCCAATGAAATATTAAACGCTGGTTTAAAAAAAAAATCAGTCACATCACGGTGGCCAATTCACCTACTCATGTGTTTCCTGGCTTTCTCACATCAGTACTCCACACAATATACTTTCCAAGCAACTGCCTTCTTTTCCACATAGACTGCTAGCGCATTTATGCAAGACGATTGACGCTTGTCATAGTGACTTTGGTAAAAACCGTAAGAATTTTGGCCGAGCTGGGGTTCGAACTCACAACCCTGGATTTACAGCTCGCGTAACTACCGACTGAACTACCGGAGTTAAGCAGGTAACAATTGTTTTCATTTGTTTCTATTAACATGGTTACAATGATTATCAGAAACATGGAAATCATTTAGTCCGTTGCAACAGAGGTCATAGATTTCCATTTTTGAAATAATATGCATACTTTTCCATATTTAGGGCTTTTTCTTTGAGTAAGATTTCTTTTAATTATTTTGTAGCAGAAAACATTCCTTCTGCTAAAATTTCATCGCCTCGGTGGCGTAGTAAAAGGGTGTCCGCCTCGTATGCGGGAGAACGTGTGTTCGATCCCCGGCAGGGTCATACCAAAGACTTTAAAGATGGTAATAATGGCTGTCCTCTTTGGCGTTCAGGGTTGCGGGACATGAGGACTGTTTGGCTGCTGCCAGGATATAAATGGGCCGACAGTACTGGTAATTTACCCATGAACCCGGGGATATAGCTGAACTATTATTGAAAGCAGCGTAAAACACCAATCAATCTGCTAAACAGCGGAAGACAGTGGTGCAGAGGTAGAGCGTCGGCCTCTCGTATCAAAGATCCCTGGTTCGAGTCCCGTGCATGATGAGCGGGTCCTGTCTTGGGGATTTTTCCACACAAACGGCGCGAATACTGGTTAAATCTCCAGGAAGCAGACATCGAGCGTGATTAATATTTATATATAAGCTGAAAGTTTGTTTCGCAATCGATGTGAAATAAATAAGTTTAAATTGAATTAATCTTGCTAAACAATGGAATTTTGTAACATTTTTATGGTCAAAGGGAAGGAACTCATTCAATTCTGAAGCCAACACGATTTATCTCTCTTAGACCATAAATTTAATTATGATGAACTGAGTAGCCTCCCTTGTTCAATCTCTAATAATATCTCTCTTAGGTGAAAGACCACTAAAACTTCTTTGCAAAATAACAATAAAAACAATTACAATTGTATTTAAAGTTTTCAAGTTCTTCTTATTCTTTGAAAATCGCTTTAGATTAATACAAATAGATTTTTTTTTTACTGCTGAAACTTTTTTTTTTTTACATTGATAAATTGTTCGGATCACCTACGTTTGAGTTGGTAAAATGTGTGTCCTTTGACCCGAAATTATTGGGTTAGCAGATGCTGAAACTGAAACACTTGCAGTACTTTAATAGCTTTTGTAACGGTTTTACAAATATTGCGGTATGTCTATGATGTGTAAATTTTGTTTCATCATGTATATATATTAAGTTATTTACTGCCATGTCTCAAGAAGAGATAAAAGCTTATAAATTTATGCACCGGCATGCAGTATGTTTTATACACACTAATTGACCCCAAAGGAATTTAATTAGTGACCCCTAAAACAAGGTTTGTGTAGTTTTCCTCTCAGTTTATTTAAAAAAGTGTTCTATTTATTTGCAGAACTTGAGATATGGGAGCAATATTTCATTTTCATAAATCTTTATTGAACCTCTAGATGAATTTCTGTGTACTTAATATATTTTGTTGAGAATTAACCAGTCAGTGTTTTAAACATACATCCACAGCAGACAACTTTGAACAAATCTCGGAAAAAAATGGAAAATCTCATTAAATGGATTTATAATTGTTGAATAGACTTGAATACCTTGTGAGGAATCCGCTGTGGTCGAGTGGTAAGCGTTGGGGATTTGGAACCGGGCGTCCCATGTTCGATCCCTAGTCGCAGCACTGTGGTCATGGTGGAGTGCTTGTGGGCACATTTTCCAGACTAGTACTGGTTTGTTTACCCAGGGATCATGAATAATTGAACTGTTGCCGTGATATAACTGAAATAATGTTGAAAATGGCATAAAACTCCAACAAAAAATGAAAACATTGTGATAAATTGCTTATGGCGATCAATTTATCCTATTGCCACAAAACACTCACAACTTGTCTTCTGCAGGTGCGTCAAAATGCATAGATCAGCAAGTGTGAAATGGTCAATTATGTATTTTAATACGAGAGACATCTTAGCGCAAAGACGCTTTAGTAAATTGTCTCACTGAAACTCTGGACAACACACAGTTGAAGGTCATAAATAAAAAGGTTTTCAGAACATGAACTACACGCCTGGGCTGTAGCTCTGTATATCGCTTGCATTTACTAGCTTTTAACAAAGTCCCTGAAAGAAGAATACATGTGATTCATGAATTTGTGTGTCTAGATATTAAATAAAAACCTTAGATAACCCTGCTGTGTACTGATTGATTACTGTTAACCCTTTCCCTCATACGACAATTCTGTTGCAGACGACTTTGAACATATTTTGTCAAAAAATAGAAAATCTCTATAATTGAATGGATAACCCTGAAAGTGGAAAACATTGTGGCAAAAGGAGAAATTGCTCATTTTCAAAAGTCTGCTGCAATTTGCCTCATAGGATACATCCAGAGTTCTTTGCCTTTATCCTATTGAATTAAAAAAACTGTAGGAAATAATGAAGTAACTTATTTTTAAACAATTTTCTCTTTTCCCACTGTGTTTTTAGCTCACCTGAGCTCAAGGTGAGTTATTGTGATCGCCTTTTGTCCGTCGTGCGTCTTCTCCTCAGTAACCAGTGGGTCAATTGGGATGAAACTTCACAGAAAGCATCCTCTCAATGACCTCACCAGATTTCCTTCCAATTTTTGGGATCCATGGCAATGAAATGAAAAAAACTTCAACATTCTTCTTCTTCCCAACTGTTTGGCAGATTTTCAAATACTTTTGTAGAAATGTTCCTTGGATGACCCTCTATCAGATTCCTTCAAGCCATATTGATTGGTCAAAAAACATAGCTGCCAGGGGGGGCGGGGCCATTTTGCCTTATATGGCTATAGTGAAAACTTAAAAAATCTTCTCCTCCGAAAGTGTCTAGCCGATTTTCAAATAATTTTGTAGAATTGTTCCTTGGATGACCCTCTATCAGATTCCTTCAGGCCATGTTGATTGGTCAAAAAACATGGCCGCCAGGGTGCAGGGCTATTTTGGCTTATATGGCTAAAATGAAAATTTAAAACATCTTCTTTTCCCAAACTGGTTGGCAAATTTTGTAGAAATGCACCTTCGATAACCCTCTATCAGATTCCTTCAAGCCATGTTGATTGGTTGAAAAACATGGCCGCCAGGGGGGCGGCAGGGCTATTTTGCCTTATATGGCTATAGTGAAAACTTTAAAAATCTTCTCGTCGGAAAGTGTCGGGCCGATTTTCAAATAATTTTGTAAAAATGTTCCTTAAGTGACCCACTATCAGATTCCTTCAAGCCATCTTGATTGGTCAAAAAACATGGCCACCAGTGAGCAGGGCTATTTTGCATTATATGGCTATAGTGAAAACTTAAAAACTCTTCTCCTTCAAAAGTGTCAGGCTGATTTTCAAATAATTTTGTAGAAATGTCCTAGGGTGACCCTCTATCAGATTCCTTCAAGCCAAGTTGATTGGTTGGAAACTATGGCCACCAGGGGGCGGGGCTTATATAGATAAAATGAAGAAAAAAAACAGGTGAGCGATCCAGGCCTCTTGTTATAAGTCTTCTACTGCTTTCTCTCCTTGGTTTTGGGGTTATCATGATGACTGAATTGCTGGTGTCAGGAAAAAAGGGCCAATAGAACTGATAACTAACCCAGAAAACTCTTGTGATATGCACAACTGGAATAGTGTTGAAAGCGGGTTTAAATGACCTTACAAACAAACAAACTGCAGAGATGTCAAAAGTTGTCCGTTTCAGGAAAAGTGTCAGCCAGGTCAGTTTGTTAGGTCATTGTACTAGTAAGACTGATCTGATCGTAATTAGAACATTTCAAAATAGATTGGGTTGTTAACACTTTCCAGACTTTGAATATATCTATGGAAAACTTCGAAAATAATATTAAATAAAAGGTAAAATGACTGAAATAAGTGGGAAAAAAACCATTGTGTAAAAGGGGTAATTCCTCATTTTTAGCATTTTCCCCTTTTGTCACAATATCTTTAAGTTTCGTCTCATAAAGATGCTTAAAAAAGCGCCTGCATGTGTGAAGGGGACAAGGGTGAGCTATATCTACATGTATCCATCCCTATTTTGTATTTGGCTATCTATCTCTTGTTGTTAATTATGGTAAAGTTTCACTTACTGTTGTAACTTTAAAAACTGGAAGCAGTCCATTCATATAACCTTTTCCCACATGCAGACGCATTTTAACGCTTCTGCTGCTGACGATTTATGAAAGCATTCTGGCAAAAGGAGAAATTGCTCTTGATGAGCAATTTCTCCTTTTGCCACAATGTTTCCATCTCTCTTCAATGATTGTACTTTTATTTATAGAAATTTATCATATTTTAGCCTGTATGTTTTCAGTTGTCTAAAGATCTATGGTTTGTACGAAAAAGTTAAATTTACTCACAGATCTACCAATGTCATGCATAATCTTTTTATAATATGAGCAATTTCTTCTTTTGCAACAATGATTTCAACTCTATTCAATAATTATACTTTCATTCAAAGAGATTTTCCATATTGTTACCTACAGATTTTGTGAAAGAAAGGGTTGAAAAATATGTCGGATCATATGAAATTCACAATCAAAGTGAAGAGTTGCTGAATATCATGTCAACGTCATCATATTTTTGGTATGTTTGAAAGCCCAGTCATGTGCTATAATTTTCAGAGGTCTAGAGTAAGGAGGAGTAAACTGGTGTTTTCCCCACAATGTCTCTCTTATTACCAAACAAGCCCCTATGATGTGGTTACTTAGAAGAATGGTCTAAATGAGGGTCTAAATTATAAATTAGAATTTTAGACTGTGAAAAAGGCATCTCAACTAGATCTCAGGGTCTGAAAATCATTCTCTGTGCGCAGAAATGAACTCCATGCTCCAAATAAGTCTTCTGATTGGTCAATTTCGAGAATGAATTTGTTTCTGACCAATCAGATACTTGAGCACAAATTCTGAGTACAGATTGAACTTTTATTAGTTTTGGAGCCCGATTTGGTCTTTGTTTGTTTACCTGAATTGACATATTGAGACAGGTGATGGCTTGGAAGTAAATTTATGATATAAATATCCATTTCCTACATACAGACACATTTTGGCCTTCTTTAGATACAACAAATCTGAAGTAGACAAATCTGAAAACATCTTCCCGAAAATATGGAAAAATCTCAATAAATCAAAGAGTTAGGGTTGAAGGTATTGTGACAAATCGAGAATATGCCCTTGATAAGCAATTCCTTCTTAGCGTCGGGATTTGGAACCGGATGTCCCGGGTTCAATCGTCAGTCGCGACGCTACGGCCATGGTGGAGTGCCCTTGCAAAGGCTAGTACTGGTTTGTTGAACCAGGGATCACAAAAAAAGTGAACTGTCACCGTGATATAACTGAAATAGTATTGAAACAGCGTTAAACTCTAATAAAATAAATATATAATATTCGTTTTCAACAATATTATTTAAAAAGTCAAGGACCTGCATGTGGGAAAGGGTTAACGTGAAGCTTGGTACAAAGGAAGGTGAAATTTGTTATCTAAGACTCTTTCTCTTACCGTATACAACAGATCTATTGAAGAAAATTTTGAAAACATCGATCTACATGTAGTTGAAAATCCCTTTAAATGAAAAGTGTAATTATTAAATAGAGTTGCAAATATTGTGGCAAATGGATAAATTGCTCATAATGAGCAATTTCTCCATTTGCCACAATATTTTCAAAATACGTCTGCATGTGGGAAAGGGTGCAGAGAAAGGGTTAAAAGATATATAGGAGGGGCTTCTGAAATGATTACAACAATTACAACTGTAGTATTGCTATTTGGTGTTCAGTATTTGTATCATTGTACATGTTTGTTCATATTCACACTACCGTAGTGTGATGCTTGTTTAACTAAAAAGACGTGGACTACACTGTTATTTTAATAAACCTTTAGTAAGGTAAGAATTAATGGCATTGAAATTATATGCAGATATATTTTAGTTCCTGTGCTGTATTTTTATAAACCATTAGTAACATAAGATTTAATGGCATTGAAATTATATGCAGATATAATTTAATTCCTGTACTGTATTTTTTATAAACCTTTAGTAACGTAAGATATAATGGCATTGAAATTATATGCAGATATAATTTAATTCCTGTACTGTATTTTTTATAAACCTTTAGTAACGTAAGATTTAATGGCATTGAAATTATATGCAGATATATTTTTATGACTTAACTGTTACTTTAATAAACCTTAACTAAGATAAGATTTAATGGCATTGGACTTATATGAAGATATATTTTAATGACAGTACTGTGATTTTAATAAACCTTAAGTAAACTAAAGTAAGATTTAATGCCATTGAACTTATATGCAGATATATTTTTATGACTTTTAATACTGTTACTTTAATAAACCTTAAGTAAGGTAAGATTTAATAGCATTAATCTTATATGCAGATATATTTTAATGACTGAACTGTTACTTTAATAAACCTTTAGTAAACTAATATAAAATTTAATGCCATTGAGCTTATAAGAAAATATATTTAAATGACAGTACTGTGATTTTAATAAACCTTTAATAAACTAAAGTAAGATTTAATGCCATTGAACTTATATGCAGATATATTTTTATAACTGAACTGTTACTTTAATAAACCTTTAGTAAGATAAGATGTAATGGTATTGATCTTATATATATATGCAGATATATTTTGCTAGCTGCACTAATTTAAACAAACTTTGAGTTAAGTAACATTTAACCCTTTCCCTCATATAGACGCTTTCTGACACCTGTGCAGCAGACAGCTTTTTTAAAACATAGTGACAAAAGAAGAAATTGCTCAAAACAAGCAATTTCTCCTTTTGCCACAATGCTTTCCACTTTTAGTCATAGGTTAATCATTCATTTATAGAGATTTTCTATTTTTTGACAAAATATGTTCAAAGTCGTGTGCTGCAAATTTGTCGTATGAGGGAAAGGGTTAATGGCTTTGAACCTTTATGCAGATACATGTAAATGGCTACACCAAGTCTTACTTGATAAAACCTGCTATATTAACCCTTTCCCTCATATAGATGCTTTCTGACGCCTCTGCAGCAGACAGCTTTTTGAAAACATAGTGCCAAAAGAAGAAATTGCACAAAACCCTTTTGCCACAATGTTTTCCACTTTTTGTCATATGTTATCCATTCAATTATGGAGATTTTCTATGTTTTGACAAAATACGTTCAAAGTCGTCTGCTGCAAATTTGTCGTATGAGGGAAAGTGTTAATGGCTTTGAACCTTTATGCAGATACATGTAAATGGCTACACCAAGTCTTACTTGATAAAACCTGCTATATTAACCCTTTCCCTCATATAGATGCTTTCTGACGCCTCTGCAGCAGACAGCTTTTTGAAAACATAGTGACGTCACGCACGATATTGGTACCTATTTACGTTTTGTCCATAGCAAAGTATTTAAGCGCGTAATAGAAATCTTAATTTGTCATGCTTTATGGTGTGTTATATATCAATGGAAAGAGAATGATCTGTAATTTCATAATATAAACTCAATCAATGTTGCACTATGTTATTTAAATGATAAAACGTCTTCGAACTTGATGCTAACGTCATATTTTGCATGTAGACCGGTAACATGACAAAAAGGATGCGCGCAGCTAAAAATCATAAAGGCGCTTTAATTAACGGTCAAGAATATGAATAAGTTCACCAATTGATGTGCTGACGTTAAATATTGATGACGTCATAGATACAGTGATGTAAACAACTCCGCTTTCACGTAAAGGCGTTGATACCAGATTCGATTTACATGTAGACCGTAAGGAAAATGGGGAAATTGCAAAGTGGATCCGGAGGTAAGAACTGTTATTCATAAAAACAAAGATAATATTCGTTAGTATTAAAATAACATTTTTGTTTTAGTAAATATTTCAAGCAAATAACACTTATTTGTTATAAAATTTAATAAAAATTCAGTCCGAAAAGAGACAAACATGCTTTAAATATGCCATGTCACAAATCAGTGTGTTTGTTTGGTTAATATTGCGTTGATTCGGATCTAAATGTATTAATTTTTATTTTTTAAGACAGAAAATATTTTAAGCAATCAAAATCAATATGTTTGAATGTTGAAAAGGGTTTTTAGCTCCATGCAAGTTTGTAATACGCAATGGTCTCGAGAATTGATATACTTGAATCCTTTAAGTGTGGTGTCACAAGCGAGCGTAACAACAGAATTGCGCTTAATTTTAAGCAAATTGCTGTCCATTGCATCGAAGGAATTTCCTTTTATTTTTATATATGAAGAGAAATAACAAAACAAAATGAAAAGTGCATCTAATGCTAATTTCGGAACAGGAAGTATTTTTCTGATTGGCCACTGGTTGGTCAAATTATCTTACTTTTTGAATGTCTACTATTTTCTAGTTTTTCCCCTTTTACTAGAACTTTATCGAAAAATACGACTTTTGCCTATAGTCTATTCGTCTATCATTTTGAAAACAATATTATGGTGGGTAAAAAGTATGCATAAAACAAATGTGCATGTTTTAAAGTTGAAAATGACAC
Organism: Serripes groenlandicus; assembly: GCA_031761405.1. NCBI lineage: Eukaryota > Metazoa > Mollusca > Bivalvia > Cardiida > Cardiidae > Serripes > Serripes groenlandicus. Next base: position 11,984,328 of record JASEVX010000002.1, read on the forward strand.
CTGTTCCATATGTGTACGGTAAAACATAAATGATCAGTACACTTTTCCGAATGTCTACAATCTATATCGAATTCCGCTAAATGTTAACGTCGCATTTATAAACGCGCAAATGACGTTAACAAAATTAATTGCCCATTGTTTGTAACGTTGCGTAAAATATATTCAAACGCGGGCGTTTATAATTTACACAATAGTTTAACAACAGCAAAACGCTTATGAAGAAAATATTTCCCAAAATCTTTGCATGCAATAATTCACAAGAAATGGATGGTCAAACAACTGCAACTATCATGTTCAACGTTATTATATAATCGTTTCCCCCCTATGCTGTTGTTATACACATGTCAGAAATCATACATTATTAGAACCTATATATATTTATTTGTTTCGATTAAATTTGTCAAATGCCGCTTTTTTTTTGATCGAGTTTATATAAGTATACTTACGAATCCTGGCACATTTTACTTTTATAGACGCAGACTAAGTGTATCGCACCCGGCACACGTGCCCTATAAATTAAGATACGGTGATTTCGCAAATATCCAATTACCTATTAATAAACCAACTAAGTGAAAATTACTTTGTTTTGTCTATTTTGTTGTTGAAATATTTTATCGAAAATCGTCGAACAGTAAGCCCCACATTGACCTTCACTTAATAAAATCTTCATCTGTGCTTGTTATTTTTGAAATTCTAAGTGATTGATGTTTGTTTTAAATAAACAGCTGTGCTATCTGCTGCGGAAAGAATACGTATTAACAAAGAAAAAAGAAAAGAAAAAAGAAAGCAACAAAAGCGAGAATGGCGTGAAAGAAGAAAAAACAATGAAATTCAAACAGGTAAGATTGATTGATTGGGGTTTAACGCCGTTTTTAACAATTTCTCAGTTATTTCACGGCGGCCAGTTCACCTACTCATGCATTTCCTGGTTTTCTCACACCAGTACTCCACACATCAGTCTTCCCAAGCAACTGGCTGCTTTTCCACATAGCGTTAGCCCATTGGTGGAAGACGAATGACGCATGTCGCATTGACTTTTTGTCAATCGTCGGAAAGAAAGTTGGCCGAGCCGGGATTCGAACTCACAACCCCTGGATTGACAGCCCGCGTCGCTACCGACTAAGCTACCGGGGCTCGGCCAAACAGGTAAGAACAGTCACCTGTCGGAAAAGTTGTAACTGTCTTATTAATAGTAGACATGATAATATCTTAAATCTGTGCCGCGGTTGGTTTGTTCATCTGATTGTCATGCGCTGCAAGGAAATAACTTATTGTTTCTCTTTGAAAGTGTTTCTTTTGATCAAACATTTTGTACAGAGGTATAGTTTTATTGGGGGTTTAACGTGATGATACGTGCATAAATGCATTATTACGAAATTTGTGTAAAATAAAAAAAAGTCGCAATAACGAGATAAAAAAGTCGTAATAAAAAGGATAAAAAGTTTTTATAACGAGATAAAAAAAGTCGTAATTAGAGATAAAAAGTTGTAATAACGAGATCTATAAAAAAAAGTCGTTCTTATGAGATAGTTGAAGAATAGATAGAAAGGACATTTACGGGTATAGCATTTCCGAGTGGATCATAAACAATATTCAGACCGGCGCGATGGCCAAGTGGTTAGGGTGTTCGCTTCATATTGGTAGACTGGTGCTAGAATCCAAGGTGTGGGTTCGAATCTCAGTCGCGTCAAAACCTAAGACGTTAAAATTAGGCAATCTTCTCGCTTCCTGCTAAGCGCTCAGCATCACTGGGCAGGAAGAGGACTGGTATGCTCGATGTCAGGAAAATGAAACCGAATGAGGTATCATGTCAATGTGTCTGTGGTGTGAACTGTCAGTGAAACAGTACTTTAAAGTCGCCAGAAGTGCGCACTGTCACACGCAGACACCGTTTCGATGACCTACTCATGAGTAAAAGGGACGCAAAATCCCAATAAACAAACAAATACAACATTCATAATTCAATGATTATTACAGATAACGCAATAATAACAATATATATACATATACATGATTTTTATCTCGTTATTTCGATTTTGTAATTTAATTTTAACTAATTCAAATTGAGCCCCGACATTATAGCTACATTGCAATTATATATATGCATTTATGTTTCAGAATCACATACATCAGACGAAGCTTTACGACAAATTGCAACAGAGAGAAAGAGACGGGAACGTTTTGGAAAGAAGCAATTTCTAGAGGAGCAACGCAAGATAATGATAAAGAACAACGAAAAGCAACAGCGATGGAGAGTAAAAAAACGTGAAAGTATTACTGGCATGCGCAATATTAGAGATTCTCCTGAAACCTGTGTTGTGACCGATGCAGCTTTTCAAAATAAAATGCAAAAATGTAGAGCCTTAAAGAAGTTGAAGGACAGTTTACCAATGTCACCTTCACGCAGAGCATCAACAATTAAAGCGTATTTGCAAAATTCAAAGTCGCCTGCTGTACAAGCGTTACAAAAAGGAAACGTAGTAAAATCGCCTACAGATGATCGCGAAAGTACCCTTGGACTTGCTGTTCTTAAAGATATCAATTCAAGCCTCTCGGACACAAAGCTTAGGAGATCAGATGACGCGCGTGCTGCTCTTAATGTTTTAAGTGTATCCGTTTGTGGCGAATCGGTCAAAAAATCTAGGTCAAAAAACACTTTAGCAAAGAAATTGGGATTGCCTGTCAAACGATTATCGAAAGGCTTCGCGATTCGAACAAATGTTCTACATACACAACAATCGTGTTTTGAATACACGAAACGTAAAACTCGTTCCGATGCGCTCAGTGATGATACTAGAAATTTGGCGTATAACTTCTGGTGTTTACCAGAAAATGCTCATCCAACGGGAAACAAAAAAGATGTAAAACGGGTGAGAATTGGGGTCAAGAAATACTCGTCACACGCTATATATATACTTGAAAAAACTCAAACAGAAGTATATAATGAGTTCAAAATTAAAAACCCGGATACTAAAATGTCACAGCGGACATTTGAGAAATGCAAACCATATTTTGTAAGATCTGCTAGACCAAAAGATCGTGTTACATGCTGTTGTCGTTATCATCTTGAAATGAAATATGTTTTCAAGCCCTGTATGGAATACAGGAAAAATCACAATTCATCCATATCACGCCTACCCGTGTTTGAAAGTATTTATGACATTTGTAATGAAACATTATGCTCCCCTTCCTCGGACGGATTCCATAACAAAGAATGTCACGATCGCGAATGTAGTGCGTGCGGAGTAAAAATGTTTGAAGTTTCCGATGAAGAATTGAGGACTGACGACGATACACCGTTTGTTACATGGGAGTGTTTTAAATACCAGACCATACAAACAAAACGTGGAATGGTAAAAAAACTCCAGTTGTTGAAACAATCAACAAAACCAGGTCATATGTTCGAGTACCTCCGCAAACTACTAGAAACGTTTCCTGGTCATAATTTTCGCGCGAAATGGCAGAATAAACAAATTAAATCATTAGTAGATAACTTACCAATAAACCACTGCGTGACAGTACATGATTTTTCGGAAAATTATAAATGCGGAGAGAAGGTTGAGCTGCAATCGAACTATTTTCAGAAAGTTGAGGTATCCATTCATGTTTCCCTTATTTACAGACATGCTGTCCTTGAAGTAGATGGTGCCGACAGCACACAGGAAGAGCCTTATATTATTACCGAACACTTTTACGTCATTTCGCCCGATGAAAAGCATGATCAACATTTTACTCATCACTGTCAGAAAATAATATCTGAATATCTCCATTCCATTTCCTGTCGTGTAGATAGTATGCACGAGTTTTGCGACGGATGTGCGTGCCAGTACAAAAGTCGCGGGTGGTTTTCTAAAAAACCAAGCAGATCTTGCCGTTCTTCGTGGGAGATGTTTGATCCAAAATGCGGCCGATCTTTTCAGTTTCGCCGATAAAACCTTGAGGAGTCCAAAATCTCACGGCTGTAAACGAAGAATATTTAGATACGCAGAAACCATTCCAAGAGATATTGAAAGGTTGTTTACCCCAATACCCGGGATAAGGTCTATCCATCAACTAATCGCAGATGACACTGGATCTGGGCACGTGCGCTCATTGTCATGCTACGAATGTGAAGACTGTCTAGACGGTAATCAATTATTGTGCAGCAACAGTACCGCTCTTGGCAAGTTTAGTGGGTTGACTACTGAAAGGGAGAGGGGAGATTGCAGAGAATCTGTTGATGACAATGATGTGATGGTTACTTCAGATTATATAACAAAAAATACGATTTTCGCAGTTTTGTGTGATGACCCCGAAAATGATTACTTCTTGGTTAAGGCAAAAACGAGCAGTGCAGTGTTAGACAAGGACGAGACGGACAAGTGGGGAGCTCGATACACCAGTGGTACCAGCGTCATTAGAGGAAGTTATTTCCAACAACAGGACAATCCTCTGTGTTTTCGTCTCGTCAAGAGAAAACCCGCTTTGGTGCCATCTCAGTCCGTGTTATATATGTGTACCAGTTTTGAAATTACAGACGATATCGTGAGCTTAAGTGAGGATACCCATCAAGCCATTCTCAAATGTGTGTCCGAGTCAACGTATTTTAGATAAATTGTATCAGGGTTTATATAGCTTTCTCTAATTGAACATATAACGTATACTATTTTGTGAGTTTTTGTTGTTTATTTACAGCTAATTTAAGGTTTATGGTTTATTGACATGATCTTGGTATTAGCCTTGGGTAACAATTTCATTAATTTAAGACAAATGTGACATAAAGACTGATAAAATGACCTTATATGACGCCTTCTCTGTAATAACGTCAAATAGCGGCGTTTTAATGCTAATAACGTCAAATAGCGGCGTTTTAACGCCATTTATGACGTTACCGAAATAGGTACCAATATCGTGCGTAACGTCTGTGCAATTTCTCCTTTTGCCACAATGTTTTCCACTTTTTGTCATATGTTATCCATTCAATTATGGAGATTTTCTGTGTTTTGACAAAATACGTTCAAAGTCGTCTGCTGCAGAATTGTCGTATGAGGGAAAGGGTTAAGGTGATATTTAATGACCCTGTACTTATATGCAGACATATTTTAATGGCTGTACTGCTATTTTTTATAAACCTTTAGAAACATAAGATTTAATGGCATTAATCTTATATGCAGATATATTTTAATTATTACATTGTATTTTAATATTTTTAGTGAGGTGAGAGTTAATGGATTTTCATCATTTTGTCAACATGAATTGTCAGTAAGTCATTCATGCACTGCTAGAAACTACTCCCATGTCATTGCTATATTTTTTCATACTTCGTCAGGTTTTACCAGGAAAGAATGCAGGGCCTAAGACGGTGTAGACAGCCATTACAACAGTATATACTGACTAGATATGCTGGGGTATTGGGTGTTGCTCACTGTCCCTGTGTCTGCAGGTTAGATCCTCATACAGCACAAAATGTGAGTTTTAAGTGAGCCTTTTTTTTTTGTAGAAAACCAACCATTGGCAAGTTTGTTACCAATGAAAACTAGATTAGTTTGCAAGGTTACAGTAATTATTTTTTCCCAGATTCAGGCGTATTTTGATACCTTTGTAGCAGATGACTTTTGTTTGGTGATCTGGCAGTCATAATATAACTGCAATACTGTTGGAAACGGTGCTTGTCCTTTCCCGCGTACAATAAATCTGCAGCAGACAACTTTGAAAACATTGAGGTAAATATTTTTGAAAATCTCTAGGTTAACCCTTTCCCGCATATAGACGCTTTCTGACGCCTCAGCTTTTTGAAAACATAGTGACAAAAGAAGCAATTGCACAAGACTTGCAATTTCTCCTTTTGCCACAATGTTTTCCACTTTTTGTCATAGGTTATCCATTCAATTATAGAGTTGTTCAATATTTTGACAAAATATGTTCAAAGTCATCTGCTGCAGAATTGTCGTATGAGGGAAAGGGTTAATGAGAATAGAGTTGAAAATATAGACTAGAGGCAAAAGGAGAAAAAGATCATCATTATGCCACAATGTTTTAAAAATTCAACTGCTGCAATTGTGTAAAAATGCGTCTGTAGGTGGGAAAGGGTTAAGACAAAAACCAATCAAAACCAAGCAAGGCATTGTTTCGAAGAAGTTTTGAATGTGAGAGAGTATAATACTACAAATAAGTTTTTTTGGGAAAATCTAATTCTTACCTTAGTTTAACCCTTTCCCTCATATGACAATTCTGCAGCGGACGACTTTGAACATATTTTGTCAAAAAATAGAAAATCACTATAATTTAATGGATAACATTGTGGCAATAGGAGAAAATACTCGTTTTTAAAAAGCCGTCTGCTGCAGAGGCTTCAGAAAGCGTCTATATGAGGGAAAGATTTATTATCTATGAACTGGCATGGACTGCTTTTTCAAATGCATGCACTTATTGATTTCTTTGCTGCAGAGTATCGACTACTGGTACTTTTGAATATAATGTGTAAAAGGTGAAATTACCAAAATGTCTTTAACTCTGTTCAATAATTATTCTTCCATCCATAGCGATTTTTCATATCTTTGCTTTAACATTTTCAAAGTGAAGTGCTGCAGAATTCTTGTATATATTGGAAAAGTGAATAGTTTACCCGTTAACCCTTTCCCTCATATAGACGCTTTCTGACGCCTCTGCAGCAGACGGCTTTTTGAAAACATTGTGACAAAAGAAGAAATTGCACAAAACATGCAATTTCTCCTTTTACCACAATGTTTTCCACTTTTTGTCATAGGTTATCCTTTCAACTATGGAGATTTTCTATGTTTTGACAAAATATGTTCAAAGTCGTCTGCTGCAGAATTGTCGTATGAGAGAAAGGGTTGATATGTGGTAGTATAACAGTTGTCCTAGAAGGAGAGACATAAAGCCGTTTGCACGTGCATCTGCAGCTGACGACTTCTGAAATATTGTGACATGCAGATTTTTAACATTTTTGCCAAGAGTTTTTCTTATGCTGCAGATTTGACAACTTTTGAAACATTGTGGCATTGAGACTTTTCATATTATATTTAAAAGTACCTATATTCGATACCATTTCAAAGGCATATGATATGCTGCAGATTTGTTGCATTATGGGAGAGGTTAAAAACTGGGAAATGTGGAATACACTCACTGTTATGATACAGGGTTAAAACTATAGTATGAAATAGAGAAATAGCTCATTTAACTCTTTCGCTGCCACAGTCATTTAAAGACTTTTACAATCAATGCAGATTCAGGTGAGACAGTTCATAACGAGCTGTCTCTCCTGAAGTCAGCATTGTTTGCCACTTAGACACTTATTGAATTTCATCAAATTTCCCGTTGGACGAAAAGTGGAGTGGTCCAATTTTCAACATGGAAGAGTCGACTTTGTGAAATTCGGCAGTGAAAGAGTTCATGCAATTTCTTCCTGTTCTCTAGATTTTTTAAAAAATAGTTTGCAACAGTGGCAAGGTCATGCGGTTGGTTTTCTTGCATTTTGATGCTCAAATGTTGTTTGCACCGGCGGTGATTCTTACGATACAATACAATTCTGTATACAGTCCAACCTGTGTTTAAAGACCATCCATGGAAAGTGAACACTCTGGTCTTTGTTCACATACCTGTGATCTTTAATTGTTAGGTAATTTAGGCAGAAAATGTTTAATCGGGAAACCAAAAGTGTGGTTGCTATAGACAGGGAATATAAAGGTGCTATAATATATCTATAGGTGCTACCTATTTACGAAAAAACGCAAGATAATAATAAACAAAAATTAAAGAGCATACTTTGGCCATAAAAAAGGATTTATAAGTAATTGACTAGACAATACTAATGTTAATGTCATGTTTCGTGCATTATCAAAAAATATTTGGAATTCGTATTGCTGTCGTCTATTATTACGAACAGAAAATAATAAAGTAAAGACTTTCAAAAAATCAAGGAATACATTTATAATGAACGAGGTTAAAACATGATGGCCAAGATGATCCTTAATCGATCACCTGCATTATGGTAAAGAAGCAAAAAGATCAGCCCTTTGCTGATGCCACCTGGCGACTGCCTTTTTCAACCAGTCAATATGACTGGAACAAATGATGTAAGGCGTCACATTTCTGCTAAACCCTTTCCCTATTAGATACGGTTTATGGGGCCTTTGCAACAGACGATTTGGGGAAAGATTGTCGCTAAAAGAACAATTACTCCTTATGAGAAAGTTATCCTTTTGCCACAATGTTTGATAAATAGCTCATGTATAGGAATTTGGGGTATTTCATGTTGATACCACTTTTTTGCGGGAAACGACGTCGCTCCATTGACGTTACGCCAAGATGAAGTGTTACGGAAATGACATCACGTCCTTCTTTGGCTACGATACAGTCAAAATTTAGTTTCGGGCGTAGAAGTCTAATGCTGTCGGAAAAACATATTTCTTACAAAGTTCCATTTATTTTTAACTTTTCGTACAAATGTTAATCCCCACAAAACACAGCACTTTAATGATCTTAAATGTCGATTTTAAAAAAAAAATATTAAAAAGACGACAATAATTTAAAAAATCCGTGTTTTTCGTGTCATTTTTATACATACCCAAAATATCGATTTAAAAAAAAATATTAAAAAGACGACAATAATTCTTTTTCAATCCGAGTTCCATTTATTTTTAACTTTTCGTACAAATGTTAATTCCCATAAAACACAGCACTTTAGTGATCTTAAATATCGATTTAAAAAAAAAAAAAAAAAAAAAGACGACAATAATTTTAAAAATCCGTGTTTTTCGTGTCATTTTATACATACCCAAAATATCGATTTAAAAAAAGTTATTAAAAAGACGACAATAAATTTTTTTCAATCCGTGTTTCTCGTCTCATTTTATACAAACCCAAAATGGCGGCCCCCATGGATTTGGCCAGTTTCATTTCAGAAAGCTTCATGGGTTATTGAAAAAAAAAAAAAAAAAAAAAAATTTCTCACACCCGTTAACCATAAGCGAAAAAACCCATTCATGGGGTTTTTTCGTATAAAGGTGGTCTTTCGCACAGGTTTGACTGTATATATATATACACTGTTTAACACTTGAATTCTGTATCTGTGTTTATCAATTGTTGTTTGTTTCCTCCTTTTAGTTCATTCATCTTAGGTTCATCTTTTGAATTTCCTCTACTTTCTTGCAATTATTTCTTTAACCCTTTCTAACATACAGATGCATTTAGGTGCATCTGCAGAAAACATAGTGGTAAAAGGAGAAATTGTCTCATAATGTTCCCTTTATTGCTATGATTTTATTTCTTTTCAAACTTATATATTTCACATTTTTGCCTAAATGTTCTCAGTTGTGTGCTGCAGATTTGTTGTAGGTTGGAAAGTGTTAAATATTTACCTCAAATCTTTAGCCATTTCTATATTTATTCATTCACTCCTTTATTTTATAACTGGTAAACCCGTACAGCTTGATGAAAAAGGGGTTAACATGCAAAATCCAGGCCTCAGCTCAAAGGTCAAGGTCACAATTCATGGTCAAAGGACTTGGCTATAACTTGTACAGGCGTCACTGAATTTTCAAATGCCATGCCATATAACATGCCAAATTACAAGCAAAATGCCATGCCATATAACATGCCAAATTACAAGCAAAATGACATGCCATATAACATGCCAAATTACAAGCAAAATTACATGCCATATTATATGCCAAGTATGCCTAATTACATGCAAACTTATATGTTAACCCTTTCCCTCATATACACGCTTTCTGACGCCTCTGCAGGAGACAGCTTTTTGAAAACATAGTGACAAAAGAAGAAATTGCACAAAACATGCAATTTCTCCTTTTGACACAATGTTTTCCACTTTTAGTCATAGGTTATCCATTCAATTATAGAGATATTCCATTATTTGACAAAATATGTTCAAAGTCGTCTGCTGCAGAATTGTCGTATGGGGGAAAGGGTTAAACATTTTTAATCAGCTTTTGCAAATTCATAAATTAGTGACATCTATATTAGAGAATGTTATTGTTATGCGATTAAAACCTGTTTTACAGTACTATACGCTAAATAATATTCTTGTTCATTGTGATAATGTGGAGTGCAAGGGGTTGACTCCATGTTGAAGTAATATTCAACAGTCAAGATCATAATTCAAGATCTAAGCTCAACAACGGATGATATAGATCTTGTCTAGAGCATAGTATTACATTATTTCAAAGACATGACATTCTGAGCATAAATGGGGATGATGGCTTGACTTTTTGATTTGAGCATTTTTTTAGTTTCATGCATACATTCATTTATTTGTTCCTTCATTAACATGTTTATTTCTTCATTCCTTCATTGATTCATTTATTCATTTGATGTAGTTCTATGTCTGAAATATCTAGTATTTATAACTACACTGTATATCTTGAATGCATCTTGTATCTTTTACTATTTCTGTCTTAAAACCTAAATATTGACGTGATTTATAATAACTAATAAAATACCCTTTCCCACTAAGGCCATTTGCATTTTGACACATCTTCAGCAGAAGATTCCTGAAAACATTGTGACAAAAGTGAAAATTGCTCACCATGAGCAATTTCATCTTTTACCACGGTATTTTCAACTCTACTAAATGATTTAACTTTCATTTATTAAGATTTTATGTATTTTTGTATGTTTTCAAAGTTGTTAGCTGCAGATTTGTTGTATTCGGGAAGGGGTTAATGTACTTTGTGCTATTACTAATGGTGTCTTAAAAATAGTCTAGAAGTGGGTTGAAGTGTTTTGTCATTACTAATGAAATTGCTTAACCCTTTCCCACATACAACAAATCTGCAGCAGACGACTTTGAAAACATGTTGACAAAAACCTGAATAATCTCCATAAAAGATAGCTTAATTGTTAAATAAAGTTGAAAACATTGTGGCCAAAGAAGAAATTGCTCATCATGAGCAATTTCACCTTTGGCCACAATGTTTTCAAAATGCGTCTGCAGGTTGGTAAGGGTATATAGTCTAGAAGTGGGTTGAAGTGTTTTGTAATTACTAATGAAATTGCTTAAGCATCTTGTAGAGGTTCTAACACATCTAAGACCATCTCGTTGGTGTAGTGGTAGAGTGTCTGCTTTGGGTGCTGGAGGTTGCAGGTTTGATCCCCTTTCACGTTTTGTGCAATTTCTTCTTTTGTTACTATGTTTTCAAAAAGCCATCTGCTGCAGAGGCATCAGAAAGCGTCTAGGAAAGGGTTAACCATCTAAAGAAACGCCAAAATATAACTGGAAAATTACCATTTGAGTCTGAGTTGTGCAGAGGTAGAGCGTCGGTCTCGGGGGTGGGAGGTCGCGGGTTTGATCAATGTCCTGGTCATACCAAAGTTGATTGTAATTGCTGCTCTCCTTTGGAAGCGGCGTAAAATACCATACCAGTCTAACACAACTGTAAAGAGATTGACAGTGCAGTTTTGATACAAACTTGAAAATAATGTGAGATACGTCATGGGTGATTTAAGATATTTAAGCTGTAATGTAATAACCCTTTTCCAACGTACAACAAATCTGTAGCAGACATCCTGGAATAGAACTGAAAACATTGTCAAAAGCAGAAATATATTGCCCCAATGTTTTAAAAAATCATTTGGTGCAGAGGGGTTATTATATGTTGTCTACATCAGGTTAATAGTGATTACAACAGACATATTTTGAAAACATTCTGGCATAAGGATAATATTTTCCATGTGTTCCATAAAGTGACAAGCATTCTTTAACCTTTTACCTCATATAGACTCATTCCAATGCCTCTGCAGCAGACAACTTTTTGAAAACATTGTGACAAAAGGAGATATTGCTTAAAACTAGCAATTTCTGCCTTTGCCACAATGTTTTCAACTCTAATCGCTGATTTAACTTTGATTTATAGAGACTTTCCATGTTTTTGCTTGGACGTAATTCAAAGTCGTCTGCTGCAGATCTATTGTATGTTGGAAAGAGGGGGTTAAACCTATTAACCTTTTCCCTCATACAACAATTCTGCAGCAGACGACTTTAACATATTTTGTCAAAAAGTAGAAAATCTCTTTAATTGAATAGATAACCTATGACAAAAAGTAGAAAACATTGTGTCAAAAGGAGAAATTGCTTGTTTTAAGCAATTTCTTCTTTTGTCACTATGTTTTCAAAAAGCCGTCTGCTGCAGAGGCATCAGAAAGCGTCTAGATGAGGGAAAGGGTTATGTATAAATATAAGCTATATTAATATAACAATATTTTTTTTTGCTTGACTGACATTACCCTTTTGACATATTAAAAAAATCTGTAGCAGGCAACTTTAAAAACATCCAGGAAAGAATATAGAAAAATCTAGCTGTGCTACAGAAAGTAGGATTGTTGAATAGCGTCACAAAAAGAGAAAATTGCTTATCGTGTTTTCCTTTTTCCACAATGTTTTCTAAAGTCCTCTGATGCAGATGCACCAAAATGTAACTGGATGAGGGAAAGAGTTAACTCTTTCCCACATACAACAAATCTGCTGTAGATGACTTTGAAAATATCTCAACAATAATATGGAAAATCTCCCTAAATGAAGACATACTTTTTGAACAGAGTTGAAAACATTGTGTCAAAAAGAGAAACTGCTCGTTTTGAGCAAATTCTTTTGTCACAAAGTTTTCAAAAGTCGTCAGCTGCAGAGGCGTCAAAAAGCGTTAATATGTGGGAAAGTATTAATGAAAGATAGATGTAAATCTTGACATGGTTCTATAGTTATACTTGGTATACCTTTTAGTCATAAACCCAGTCTTTCAAGGTTAGAGTCAAGTAACAATAAATGCCCTTTACCTCGTATACTGTTTAATTGTGGGTTTTACACAATTTGCAGCATTATTAAATCTCAACACTTTATCATGATCTCTGAACTCGGGTCTCCCTTATTCAGACAAGTTTGTTTTTCAGATAATTTAATTCTCTTCTGTAAGGAGAAAATTCAACAAATCTGCAGCAGACGACTTTCAAAACATCTAGGCAAAAATATGGAAAATCTCTATAAATGAAAGTTCAATCAATGCATAGAGGTGAAAACATGGTGGCCAAAGGAGAAATTGATCATTATGGTCAATTTCTCCTTTTGTCACCAAGTTTTCAAATGTCGTCTGCTGCAGAGGCATCAGAAGGCGTCTATATTTGGAAAAGGGTTTAAGTCTCTTCTGTAAGTATGAAAGGTTTTTTAACCAGCTGAAGACTGGTTGAAGCCTGGTCCTTAGAATTGTGAAAATGCGTTATTCTGCAAAATGGGTTGAAATAGATCACCGTTGGAAACTTCATTTCATTGCTTTGCCTTTTTTTCTTGGTGTCTTGTTATCTTCTGTTGCAAATAACTTTTTTCTCTTTGTGGTGAAATTTTGAAATAATTTGTAAAGATGCTACTTCATATAATTATATTATAGTCCACAATGTTGGTGTGTAAAATTTACAAATATATTGGAGTAAAGGATTAAAGACTTTTTTGGTTTACAGAAAAATGTTACGTTCTGAACAATCAATTTATGGAGTGTAACTAATGGCGGCTATATATATAAATCTTGGGTTTTATGCAAAACGGTTGTAACTGTATATCGTCGCAAGATGGAGTTGCAATTGATTTTGCGTGAATCCATTGAAGTGGATAAAGTTGAGTGTCATCATTGTATACATTACATGACTTGTTTTTTTACTATTTCCCACATACAGCATATCTGCAGCCGACGACTTTGAAAACATAGTGACAAAAACCTGAAAAATCTCCATAAAAGATAGCTTAACCCTTTTCCTCATATAGATGCTTTCTGACCCCTCTGCAGCAGACAGCTTTTTGAAAACATAGTGACAAAAGAAGAAATTGCTCAAAACAAGCAATTTCTCTTTTTGACACAATGTTTTCCGCTTTTCGACATAGGCTATCCATTCAATTATAGAGATTTTCTAGTTTTTGACAAAATATGTTCAAAGTCGTCTGCTGCAGAATTGTCGTATGAGGGAAAGCATTGTTACAAAAACATGAAAAAATCTCCATAAAAGATAGCTTAATTGTTAGATAAAATTGAAAACATTGTGGCCAAAGGTGAATTGCTCATCATGAGCAATTTCACCTTTGGCCACAATGTTTTCAAAAGTCGTCTGCTGCTATTCGTCCAAATGCATCGGCAGGTGGGAAAGGGTTAACTATTTCCTACATACAACATATCTGCTGCAAACGATTTTTAAAACATCTTGGTAAAACTACTTTAATGAGCAAATATGACCAAGTTTATCATTTTGCCTTACTGTTTTCAAAAGTCATATGCAGGGTATGAATAAATATATGTGTTCATTTGTTAAAGGGTGAAGTTTGCAAATTGTTAAAACAAAAATGTAAGTGTAAATAATACATGTAATGCATAAATAAATGGAGTTGAGCAATTTCTCCTTTAAAGTTTAGCCATAAAATCTTCTGGTGCAGATGATTTAAAGTTGTGTCTGCATAAACCCTTTAACCCTTTCCCTCATACGACAATTCTGCAGCAGACGACTTTGAACATATTTTGTCAAAAAATAGAAAATCTCTAATTTAATGGATAACCTAACCTACGACTAAAAGTGGAAAACATTGTGGCAAAAGGAGAAATTGCTCGTTTTGAGCAATTTCTTCTTTTGTCACTATGTTTTCAAAAAGCTGTCTGCTGCAGAGGCGTCAGAAAGCGTCTATATGAGGGAAAGGGTTAATAGACTTCTCTGACGTCTCTGCAGCAGACAAGTTTTGAAAACATTGTGACAAAGGGGGAATTTGCTCAAAACAAGCAATTTCTCCTTTTGCCACAATATTTTTTAACTTGAATCAACAATTATCTTTTCATTTTTTGTCTGTATGATTTTGAAGGTGTCTGCTGCAGTTTTTTTGTATGTGGGAAACGGTTTTGACTAATTTTAATTCTACTTTCAGAGAACAATGGCTTCTAAAATCAAGATGGCTGATCGCCTTAAAGGCACAGAGAAAAATGTTTGGTAAATATTTCAACTTCTGACGCTAAACACCAGCTAGCTCCGAAACTATAAAACTATTTAAACCTTTCCCTCATATAGACGCTTTCTGACGCCTATGCAGCAGACGGCTTTTTGAAAACATAGTGACAAAAGAAGAAATTGCACAAAACGTGCAATTTCTCCTTTTGACACAATGTTTTCCACTTTTAGTCATAGCTAGGTTATCCATTCAATTATAGAAATTTTCCATTTTTTTGACAAAACATGTTCAAAGTCGTCTGCTGCAGAATTGTCATAAATATTTCAACTTCTGACGCTAAACACCAGCTAGCTCCGAAACTATAAAACTCTTTAAACCTTTCCCTCATATAGACGCTTTCCGACACCTCTGCAGCAGACGGCTTTTTGAAAACATTGTGACAAAAGAAGAAATTGCACAAAACGTGCAATTTCTCCTTTTGCCACAATGTTTTCCACTTTTTGTTATTCATTCAATTATGGAGATTTTCTATTTTTTGACAAAATATGTTCGAAGTCGTCTGCTGCAGAATTGTCGTATGAGGGAAAGGGTTAAACATTCTCTGTGCTTAGCAATGAACTCCATGCTCCAAATAAGACTTCTGACTGGTAAATTTTTAAGAATGAATTTTCTTGTAACCAATCAGATTTTTGAATACATATGCTGAGATCAGAGTAAAGTTTTATAGTTTTGGAGCCAAGAGTCAATCGGCTTATCTTAAACAACTGGATAACTATTAAGTAATTATTTTTATATTCATGTGAAAAAATTTATAATCATAAATTGAGACTGATAATAGTCATTTTAACTTTTATATATTTATCAATAGTTGACAAAATACTAGTATTATCCCCCCCGTCTCCCGCCTCAATCATAGAGTAATAATATAAAATAAAATAATCTGCGCCCACAATTGTCCGTTTACTTATAGAATGATCATAAAATTATGGAGAAAACGATAGCTGCTCGCCAAATGACTATATGGCTATGGTGTGAGGGTAAACAACGCCAACAAAGAAGAAGGCAATCGTAGTAATCTGCCCCGCCTTTATCCCACATACAAAAAATCTGCAGCAGATGACTTTAGAAATGTCTTCTCAAAAATATGGAAATTCTCTTTTGTTGTTAGAACAATTACTGAAAAAAGTTGAAAACTTTGTGGCAGAAAGAGAAATTGCTCGTTTTTGAGCAATTTCTCATTTGTCACAATGTTTTCAAAAGTCTTCTGCTACAGATGTGTCAAAATGCGTCTTCAGGTGGGAAAGGGTTAAAACTTGTCTAACAATAAAACCAATTTGCTAAGATTTGATTTGTGTCAAATAATCCGGACAATACATAATATGTTGACTGGATCATAAGCAAATAATGTATTGCTTGCTCTGAGGCCCACGTAGAGATTGGCCCTAATGTGTAGCCTCATAAAATAAAGTTGTTATTATTAGTCCCCTACCGGCGTGCCGAAGGGGACTATTAGGTTTGCACTCCGTCCGTCAGTCCATCTGTCAGTCAGTCAGTCAGTCCGGCAAATCAGTTTTCCGCACTTTTTTTCTACATGCTTTGAGGTATTGAGCTGAAATTTTGTATATGCCTTTGTAATCATGTGTCACAGATCAAGTTCGCGTTTCCTGGGATTTCGTCAATTTTTTAATGAGTTATGCCCCTTTTTGGACTTAGAATATTCGTTTTCCGCATTTTTTTTCTACATGCTTTGAGGTATTGAGCTGAAATTTTGTATATGCCTCTGTAATCATGTGTCACAGATCAAGTTCGCGTTTCATGGGATTTCGTCAATTTTTTTATGAGTTATGCCCCTTTCTGGACTTAGTGCAAACCGGTAGGGGACTATGGTATTGCTTGCAATCCAGTTACTTGTTATTACTATTATTTGGTTTCTTGTCACAATATTTTCAAAAGCTGTCTGGCGCAATTGCATTATGAGATCTAGGTAAAAATATGAATAATCCTTATGAAGATACAATTATTGAATAAAGTTTAAAACAGTGTTGCTAAAGGACAGACAGATTGCTCATCATGAAGATTTTCCCCTTTTGTCACATTGTTTTTACATGCTTCAAAATGAGTCTTGCATGTTGGATAGGGTTTATATGTATATATCGAGGGCTTGGCGTGAAACGGTTGTAACTTAAAACCTATTTTGAAAACCCTGGTTTAGGGGCAATTTTGACCCTTTTGTAAACAATGCAAATTCAGGTGCCATTGCTCAGAACGAGCAATGGCACCTAAATTTACATTGTTTACCAAGAAAAGTGATTTAACGCTTATAAAGACTTTACGGCGGGTTGATTAATCTTGTTAAAAAAATACCCATTTGAGTTACAACCGTTTCACGCCAAGCCCTCGATATATATTAAAAAACACCTATATTTTCTGTATTGTAGGGTTGAGTTTGGCCAGCTGACTGCACAGCACAAAGCACTTAATTTGGGACAGGTAATGATCAAATTTATAAAGTCATGTTTGTTTTTATTGCAGTTTAATGCCATTTTTAACGATATTTCATTAATATTAAAGAGACAGTACACTTGTTCATGATCCCAGTACAAGGCCAGGAATTGAGCCATTTCGTATGCAACTGGCTATGACCGATGGAAAGATTTATCCTATACAATTTACTCAATCGGTCATATTTACATTTATTGGTACACTGTACACTCTTTACAACGCTGTACTTGGGAGCCATGGTCTTGCACAGCGATATTTACGGGGTTAAATTGATAACACTGTTCCAAAAACCGCCGAGTCATTACATATAATACATACACTAATTCAATTGCAAAGAGAGAGTGTTTTTTGCTAAAACAAGCTTGCAAGATAATTTTACCTTTTCTTTGACATTTGATAGATGTATCAGGGCTCAAATTTTAGCTTGCATACACGCAAATTGAAAGTGCAAATTCAATTTCCATGGTGAGATTTCAGGCACCAGCAGATTATTGAGAGTGAAATGTTTGGACCGAATAATACGCATTTCTAATCGTCGATCTTTTAAAGGGTTATTTCTTTGACAACTTGCGGTAATTGCAGTGAACTTTCGAGATATGCCGTGTGGCTGGGAGTATACTTTCAGTTTTGCAATACATACATGTCTTGTGGGCATGCCTATTCAACGGCCCCAATATTGATGATGTTTTCTGCATACATTTGAGCTAAATAGTTTTAATTTACATATCGCAAATACGATTGGCTGGAATAGTCATGTGTATATTTTGGGTTTTTCAAAGTTGTATTCACTACGGAGATCAAAGAAATGGGAAAGAAATGGATGACATCCATACAAAATTTTGCGAAATTTTCAGCTGTGGTTGTTTGTTACATTATGAAGTATGAAATTGAGCTTGACAGCCGCGGTTGATTAAAGTTTTATCAGTTTGCAAAGTGACTGAACACAATAAGCGTAATGCACAAACAATAATTACACCCGATATCAATTTTTTATCTGTCTATTGTTGTAATATTGAAAGCGTTATGCAAACAGCCGCTCGATAACGATATTGATATTTTTTTTTACTTATCTATTGTTGTAATGTTGAAAAAAGTGTTATGCATACATGTGGATTAACGTGATTGTTGGTAATGGAGATCTATTACTCGGATCGTATTTTGGTGTTTCAAACATTAGGTTTTTGAAAAATTATAATTCTATTCCCACATAATTCGGGAGCCAAGCAAGACCAGTGTTATACCGAGAACAGCGGTTAAACGGAGAACTTTATAGAGGGTTGCCAGTGTATATTCCTTGTGGCAATGGTTGAAAATGATAACACTTTTGTCACCCACTGTTGGTGGACAGATTTAGTGTAGGCATTGTTAGTCCGTCCGCAGGTCCAAAGCTATATCTTAGGTATATTTAATGAATTTATATTGGTGAAGGAACTTTGAAAGTTATTACCCTGTTCAGCGGTTGGTTGATTGGAGTTAAACCCTTTCCCTCATACGACAATTCTGTAGCAGACGACTTCGAATATATTTTGTCAAAAATTAGAAAATCTGTATAACTGAATGGATAACCTATGACTAAAAGTGGAAACCATTGTGGCAAAAGGAGAAATTGATCGTTTTGACCTAGCCATGTATTTTCAGGGGACCTAGCCATGTGTTTCCTTGCTTTCCAGGGGACCTAGCCATGTGTTTCCTTGCTTTCCAGGGGACCTAGCCATGTGTTTCCTTGCTTCCAGGGGACCTAGCCATGTGTTTCCTTGCTTCCACGGGGACCTAGCCATGTGTTTCCTTGCTTCCAGGGAACCTAGCCATGTGTTTCCTTGCTTCCAGGGGACCTGGCCATGTGTTTCCTTGCTTCCAGGGGACCTAGCCTTGTGTTTCCTTGCTTCTAGGGGACCAAGCCATGTGTTTCCTTGCTTTCGGGGGACCTAGTGTGTGTTTCCTTGCTTTCCAGGGGATCTAGCCATGTGTTTCCTTGCTTCCAGGGGACCTAGCCATGTGTTTTCTTGCTTCCCAGGGGATCTAGCCATGTGTTTCCTTGCTTCCAGGGGACCTAGCCATGAGTTACATTGCTTCCAGGGGACCTAGCAATGTGTTTCATTGCTTCCAGGGGATCTAGCCATGCGTTTCTTTGCTTCCAGGGGACCTAGCCATGTGTTCCCTTGCTTCCAGAGGACCTAGCAATGTGTTTCATTGCTTCCAGGGGACCTAGCCATGTGTTTCCTTGCTTCCAGGGGACCTAGCAATGTATTTCATTGCTTCCAGGGGATCTAGCCATGTGTTTCCTTGCTGCCAGGTGACCTAGCCATGTGTTTCCTTGCTTCCAGGGGACCTAGCCATTAGTGTCCTTGCTTCCTTTCATCAGTATTCTACTTATGATCCTTTCTAGGCAACTGGCTACATTCCCAAATTCTTTTTTTTAACTCCTTGGTGGATTTGTTTGGTTTGTTGGGGGATTTACACCGTTTTTAACATTATTTCAGTTATATCATGGTGACAGTTCACTTATTCAGATGAATCACTACAAAATTACATAGAATTAATTAATGGCTTATTGGTCGGGGACAATTTATCCATTTGCCACATTGTTTTAAATGGTATTTAATCATTATAAACTCATTTTCATATTTTTGGCAAGATGTTTTCAAAGTCGTCTGCTTCCGAACTGCTGTGTGTGAGAAAGAGTTAAATATATCAGGTTTGATCTTCCTCTTTTCAACAACTCAATTTGCCTATCAGACTGGCAACCAGGGGAGGTAAGTATTGTAGGTTTGGGTACTATGTATTATAATAATTTTTCAGGGCTTTCCAGATTATCACCCACCCCAACATGTTATTGACAAATTTGCAGAAGTTGTGAAGGGAGATGCACTTGTACACCAGTATACTAGATCTTATGTAAGTTTGAATTACTTCCCATTGGACATCATTAACATCTTCCCAAGCCAAAGCTGCAACTTTCATTAGAATATAGTGTCAATGTGGAAAAAACAGTATGTACCTCAGAAAATACAGTAGCAAATATAACAATGGTTTATAAACCATACTGCAAATCTGCAGCAGATGACCTTGAAGAAAATTTAAGCAATCATATGATATGGAAAAGCAATATAAATTTAAGTATGAATCTTGAATAGAGTTTGAGAATGGGTGAAATTAAGCATTATGACCATGGTTAGATGAACAGCCCCCATGAAATCATGTAGAAAGCGACTTTTAACCCTTTCCCTCATATAGACGCTTTCTGACGCCTCTGCAGCAGACAGCTTTTTGAAAACAAAGTGACAAAAGAAGAAATTGCTCAAAACGGGCAATTTCTCCTTTTGCCACAATGTTTTCTACTTTAAGTCATGGGTTATAGAGATTTTCTATTTTTTGACAAAGTATGTTTAAAGTCGTCTGCTGCAGAATTGTCCTATGAGGGAACGCGTTAAATTGTCAATCTTGAAACCAAAATATTTAGATTTACATTATTATACTTTTTCAAAATTTGTCCTCCATTGCCTGGAATTTCATATTGTCAACTATTTGAATGGAGTTTGATGCCACTTCCAACAGTATTTCAGTTATATCACAGTGTTCTCTGGGTTAACCCTTTCCCTCATACGACAAATTCGGCAGCCGACGACTTTGAACGTATTTTGTCAGATGGATAACCTATGACTAAAAGTGGAAAACATTGTGACAAAAGGAGAAATTGCACGTTCTGTGCAATTTCTTCTTTTGTCACTATGTTTTCAAAACGCCGTCTGCTTTAACCCTTTCCCCTCATACGACATTTCTGCAGCAGACGACTTTGAACATATTTTGTCAAAAAATAGAAAATCTCTATAATTGAATGGATAACCTATGCCTAAAAGTGGAAAACATTGTGGCAAAAGAAGAAATTGCTCGTCTTGAGCAATTTCTTCTTTTGTCGCCATGTTTTCAAAAAGCTGTCGGCTGCAGAGGCGTCAAAAAGCATCTATATGAGGGAAAGGGTTAAAATTATATAAATACTCTCTTTTTTTGATATTTCAGGGAAATCCCCATCTTGTTACTACTCTGGCCAAGATATACTCCAAGATGTTCAAACCTATCCTGGAGCGTGAGGTCAACCCAATGACAGAGGTCACGGTCAGTGTCGGGGCTTTTGGGATCCTCTTCTCCACCATACAGGGGCTTATAAACCCTGGGGACGAGGTGAGTGAAACAAGAGAATCATCTGAAGAACCTTTTTAACGCCCTAGCAGCAGACAATTTTTCTATTTGAAAATCTAAAATATATCCTGGAAATATTCTTTAAAAGTTTTAAACCCTTTCCCACATACAAAAATATGCAGCAGATAACTTTGAAAACATCTACTCAAGATACGGAAAATCTCTAGAAATGAAGGTATTATTACTTAAAAAAAGGTTGAAAACATTGTGGCAAAAGAAGAAATTGCTTGTTTTGAGCAATTAGTTCTTTTGTCACAATATTT
This sequence comes from Serripes groenlandicus, assembly GCA_031761405.1. Lineage (NCBI taxonomy): Eukaryota > Metazoa > Mollusca > Bivalvia > Cardiida > Cardiidae > Serripes > Serripes groenlandicus. The sequence goes on from JASEVX010000002.1 coordinate 12,006,216, forward strand.
TCAAAAGTAGTCTGCAGCCAGATGCGTCAAAATGCATCTATAGGTGGAAAAGGGTTGAATTTCATCTTGAAAATATAGTAGAGTTCCTGAGTTTAGGTACTGGTTGAATTGATTAAATGCTACATTAAACAGCATTACAGTTATATTAACCTTTTCCCTCATACGACAATTCTGCAGCAGACGACTTTAAACATATTTTGTCAAAACATAGAAAATCTCCATAATTGAATGGATAACCTATGACAAACAGTGGAAAACATTGTGGCAAAAGGAGAAATTGCACGTTTTGTGCAATTTCTTCTTTTGTCACTATGTTTTCAAAAAGCCGTCTGCTGCAGAGGCGTCAGAAAGTGTCTATATGAGGGAAAGTTTCACCCTTGACCACTGGATCGATATTCCTTGTCATTACTGGCATAGCTATCAAAGTTTTATTTGGTCTATTTTCAGGTAATAATCATAGAACCATTCTTTGATTGTTATGAGCCCATGGTGAGAGTTGCTGGTGGTGTACCAGTCTTTATTCCTCTCCGTCCTGTAAGTCTTTTTTATGTATTTTGTTAATTGAATTAAACCTTTCCCATATGAACATGCATTCTTAGCAATTTCTCCTTTTGCCACAGTGTTTTCAGCTCTATTCAAATATTGCACTTTAATTTTAAGCGATTTTTGCATGGTTTTGCGTAAATGATTTCGAAGTCATATCTTGCAAATTAGTTGTTTATGTAAAAGGGTTTAAGTCTTAAGCAGACAATTATGAAAGCATTTGGGCACAAGGACGTGCTCCTCTAAAAATAAATATGACCCTATGCATAAATATCAACAAGGGTGGACACAGTTTTAGGGGGTCGCCACGCTTTAACTTATTGTTTTCAAATTTTGTTCAAACAAATATATGTAATTGAAATACTGAATCAATTTAATTATATATCATATCACTGATAATTACTGCAACGAGGAACACTTCCCTGTGATCTGGGTAAAAATATGGAAAACCTCTATAAATAAATGTATAACTATTGAATATAGATAAAAAAACATAGTGTCAAAAGGAGAAATTGCTTGTTTTGAGTAATTTCTTCTTTTGTCACCATGTTTTCAAAAAGCCATTTGCTGCATATTTGTTGTATATGGGAAAGGGTTAATTAAGGCATATAAACTTTTCAATTTATCAACAATAAATGTTGTCTGCAGCAAAAGTGTATTATGTAAACTAGATCAGGTAAAAGATTAAAATTGCTTTGTGGTAGCAAAACTATAAAACTCTTTACGTTCCTTCATTTTCTTTAGACCAAGACAGAAGGCAATATATCCAGCCATGATTGGAAGTTAGATGAACAAGAACTTGCTAGTAAATTTACCAGTAAAACAAAGGCCATAATGTTGAACAATCCAAACAACCCTGTGGGGAAGGTAGGTCTTACTTACCTCTTTCTTCAATATGCCTGAAACGCCTCGGTATATGAGGTCGCGGGTTTGATCCCCACCCAAGTCATACCAAAGATAGCTTTTCCTCCGTGAGGCTGAACCCTTTCCCTCATACGACAATTCTACAGCAGACAACTTTGAACATATTTTGTCAGATGGATAACCTATGACTTAAAGTGGAAAACATTGTGACAAAAGGAGAAATTGCACGTTCTGTGCAATTTCTTCTTTTGTCACTATGTTTTCAAAACGCCGTCTGCTTTAACCCTTTCCTTCATACGACAATTCTGCAGCAGACGACTTTGAACATATTTTGTCAGATGGATAACCTATGACTTAAAGTGGAAAACATTGTGACAAAAGGAGAAATTGCACGTTCTGTGCAATTTCTTCTTTTGTCACTATGTTTTCAAAACACCGTCTGCTTTAACCCTTTCCCTCATACGACAATTCTGCAGCAGACGACTTTGAATATATTTTGTCAGATGGATAACCTATGACTTAAAGTGGAAAACATTGTGACAAAAGGAGAAATTGCACGTTCTGTGCAATTTCTTCTTTTGTCACTATGTTTTCAAAACGCCGTCTGCTTTAACCCTTTCCCTCATACGACAATTCTGCAGCAGACGACTTTGAACATATTTTGTCAGATGGATAACCTATGACTTAAAGTGGAAAACATTGTGACAAAAGGAGAAATTGCACGTTCTGTGCAATTTCTTCTTTTGTCACTATGTTTTCAAAACGCCGTCTGCTTTAACCCTTTCCCTCATACGACAATTCTGCAGCAGACGACTTTGAACATATTTTGTCAAAAAAAATAGAAAATCTCTATAATTGAATGGATAACGTATGACTTAAAGTGGAAAACATTGTGGCAAAAGGAGAAATTGCTTGTTTTGAGCAATTTCTTCTTTTGTCACTATGTTTTCAAAACGCCGTCTGCTTTAACCCTTTCCCTCATACAACAATTCTGCAGCAGACGACTTTGAACATATTTTGTCAGATGGATAACCTATGACTTAAAGTGGAAAACATTGTGACAAAAGGAGAAATTGCACGTTCTGTGCAATTTCTTCTTTTGTCACTATGTTTTCAAAACGCCGTCTGCTTTAACCCTTTCCCTCATACGACAATTCTGCAGCAGACGACTTTGAACATATTTTGTCAGATGGATAACCTATGACTTAAAGTGGAAAACATTGTGACAAAAGGAGAAATTGCACGTTCTGTGCAATTTCTTCTTTTGTCACTATGTTTTCAAAACGCCGTCTGCTTTAACCCTTTCCCTCATACGACAATTCTGCAGCAGACGACTTTGAACATATTTTGTCAAAAAAAATAGAAAATCTCTATAATTGAATGGATAACGTATGACTTAAAGTGGAAACACTTTAAGTCATACGTTATCCATTCAATATAGAGATTTTTCTATTTCTTCTTTGACAACTATGTTCAAAAGTCGTCTGCTGCAGAGCATCTGCTACAGCTATTGAGGGAAAGGGTTGAATTAAGAGTGTAGGTCTAGCATTACAACTGATTCACTGGTGTCGGGATAAAGGGACAAGTACTACTGGTAAAATAACCAAGAAATACCATAGTACTACTGGTAAAATAACCAAGAAACGCCATAGTACTACTTGTAAAATAACCAAGAAATGCCATAGTACTTCTGGTAAAATAACCAAAAAAATGCCATAGTACTACTGGTAAAATAACCAATAAATGTCATAGTACTACTGGTAAAATAACCAAGAAACTCCATAGTACTACTGGTAAAATGACCAAGAAACTCCATAGTACTACTGGTAAAATAACCAATAAACTCCATAGTACTGCTGGTAAAATAACCAAGAAACGCCATAGTACTACTGGTAAAATAACCAAGAAACTCCATAGTACTACTGGTAAAATAACCAAGAAACTCCATAGTACTACTGGTAAAAAAACCAAGAAACGCCATAGTACTACTGGTAAAATAACCAAGAAACTCCATAGTACTACTGGTAAAATAACCAAGAAACGCCATAGTACTACTGGTAAAAAAAAAACGCCATAGTACTACTGGTAAAATAACCAAGAAACGCCATAGTACTACTGGTAAAAACCCACCAAAAAATGCCATAGTACTACTGGTAAAATAACCAAGAAACTCCATAGTACTACTGGTAAAATAACCAAGAAACGCCATAGTACTTACTGGTAAACAAAAACCCACCAAGAAATGCCATAGTACTACTGGTAAAATAACCAAGAAATGCCATAGTACTACTGGTAAATTAACCAAGAAACCCCATAGTACTACTGGTAAAATATAACCAAGAAACTCCATAGTACTACTGGTAAAATAACCAAGAAATGCCATAGTACTACTGGTAAAATAACCAAGAAACTCCATAGTACTACTGGTAAAATAACCAAGAAACCCCATAGCACTACTGGTAAAATAACCAAGAAACACCCATAGTACTACTGGTAAAATAACCAAGAAACCCCAAATTACTACTGGTAAAAAAAACAAAAACAAGAAATGCCATAGTACTACTGGTAAAATAACCAAGAAACTCCATAGTACTACTGGTAAAATAACCAAGAAACACCCATAGTACTACTGGTAAAATAACCAAGAAACCCCAAATTACTACTGGTAAAAAAAAAAAACCCAAGAAATGCCATAGTACTACTGGTAAAATAACCAAGAAACTCCATAGTACTACTGGTAAAATAACCAAGAAACACTATAGTACTACTGGTAAAATAACCAAAAAACTCCATAGTACTACTGGTAAAATAACCCAAGAAACGCCATAGAACTACTGGTAAAATAACCAAAAAACTCTATAGTACTACTGGTAAAATAACCAAGAAACCCCATAGTACTACTGGTAAAATAACCAATAAATGCCATAGTACCACTGGTAAAATAACCAAGAAACCCCATAGTACTACTGGTTAAGTAACCAATAAATGCCATAGTACTACTGGTAAAATAACCAATAAATGCCATAGTACTACTGGTAAAATAACCAAGAAACCCCATAGTACTACTGGGAAAATAACCAAAGAAATGCCATAGTACTGCTGGTAAAATAACCAAGAAACCCATAGTACTTCTGGTAAAATAACCAATAAATGACATAGTACTACTGGTAAAATAACCAAGAAACCCCATAGTACTACTGGGAAAATAACCAAAGAAATGCCATAGTACTGCTGCTAAAATAACCAAGAAACCCATAGTACTTCTGGTAAAATAACCAATAAATGACATAGTACTACTGGTAAAATAACCAAGAAACTCCATAGCACTACTGGTAAAATAACCAATAAATGCCATAGTACTACTGGTAAAATAACCAATAAATGCCATAGTACTACTGGTAAAATAACCAAGAAACCCCATAGTACTACTGTTAAATAACCAATAAATGTCATAGTACTACTGGTAAAATAACGAAGAAATGCCATAGTACTACTGGTAAAATAACCAAGAAATGCCATAGTACTACTGTTAAATAACCAATAAATGCCATAGTACTACTGGTAAAATAACCAAGAAACCCCATAGTACTACTGGTAAAATAACCAAAACAAACACAGTACTACTGGTAAAACAACCAATAAATGTCATAGTACTACTGGTAAAATAACCAAGAAACCCCATAGTACTACTGGTAAAATAACCAAGAAACCCCATAGTACTACTGGTAAAATAACCAAGAAACGCCATAGTACTACTGGTAAAATAACGAAGAAACCCCATAGTACTACTGGTAAAATATAAATGTCATAGTACTACTGGTAAAATAACCAAGAAACCCCATAGTACTACTGGTAAAATAACCAAGAAACGCCATAGTACTACTGGTAAAATAACGAAGAAACCCCATAGTACTACTGGTAAAATAACCAAGAAACGCCATAGTACTACTGGTAAAATAACCAAGAAACCCCATAGTACTACTGTTAAATTAACCAAGAAACCCCATAGTACTGCTGGTAAAATAACCAAGAAACCCCATAGTACTGCTGAAAATTTGTTGATGGAGGTGTATAATACCATGCAAAAAAATCAATAAGCCTGATAAAATAACTACCATATAAATTTATTGTTTGTAAATTATCATAACTTTTTCTCAGAATGCAACAAATCTGCAACAAAACAAATTGAAAATATCTCTGCAAAAACATTGAAAATCTCAAAAAATAAAAGCATAATTGTTGAGTTGATTTGAAAGGAATGTTGAAAATGGAGAAATTTTTCATCATGAGTTTTATAACTTTTACAACAATGTTTTCAAGATTCATCTGCTGGAGAAGCGTTCAAATGTGTCTACTTGTTGTAAAATGTGAGGAATGAAGTTTGAGGCACGTTAGACTAGCCAATAACTTAATTAATGAGCAATGAAAGTTGTTATAGGTTTACAAGTTAGTTATAGATGATTGCCGATCTGTGTAAGAAACACATTGTCTTGACTGGTTAAGGGTTTTGCCTATTTTATAGGTTTACAAATTAGACGAGTTGGAGATGATCGCCGATCTGTGTAAGAAACATGATGTTATGGTGATAGCCGATGAAGTGTATGAGTGGATGATCTACAAAGGATACGAACATATTAAAATTGGTAATTATATAGAGCTCTAGTAATGTGGCAAATTTCATGTGCTAAAAGTGATATTTGACCTCCAAATATAGGTTTTACTTAACCCTTTCCCTCATGCAACAATTCTGCAGCAGACGACTTTCAACATATTTTGTCAAAACATAGAAAATCTCTATAATTGAATGGATAACCTATGACTAAAAGTGGAAAACATTGTGTCAAAAGGAGAAATTGCTCGTTTTGAGCAATTTCTTCTTTTGTCACTATGTTTTCAAAAAGCCTTCTGCTGCAGGAATGTGGCACATTTCATGTGCTAAAAGTGATATTTGACCTCCAAAGATAGGTTTTACCTAAGTAATACCAGAGGAATTGTTGAATAAAGACCAGACCAGTATAGCCATCCCTTTTCTAGGCATCGTAGTAATATGATTTTACCCTTTCCAACATACAGCAATTGCTTAGGCAAACAGTTTCTACATTTCACATGTTTTAGCTCTGTATCAAACTAACTTTCACATTTCTAGACATTGCATTCTTTTCCTCAAAGCAGGTGAATAATATCTCATGAATTCCTTTTCCACCAATAGGCTTATTGAAAAAGCAGCCACTTGCTTGGAAAGATAATTGTGTGAGAAAGCTAGGAAATTCATGGATAGGTGAACTGGCCAATGTGATATGTGACTGAAAAAATGTTGAAATTAATTAATATCTCATCAGGTTACTGTTTGAAATAGGTGACTTGTATCTCATCAGGTTACTGTTTGAAATAGGTGACTTATAACACATTAGGTAACTGTTTATAAGACTGGTATAAGTACAAAATTACCAATCCTGATAGACTTGTGGTTGACCCTTTCCCTTATATAGACGCTTTTTGACGCATCTGCAGCAGACAGCTTTTTGAAAACATAGTGACAAAAGAAGAAATTGCTCAAAACAAGCAATTTCTTCTTTTGCCACAATGTTTTCCACTTTTAGTCAAAGGTTATTCAACTATAGAGATTTTCTATTTTTTGACAAAGTATGTTCAAAGTCATCTGCTGCGGAGGCATCAAAAAGCGTCTATATAAGGGAAAGGGTTAACCACTAGTCTATCAGGATTGGTAAGGGTTAACCCTTTCCCTCATACGACAATTCTGCAGCAGACGACTTTGAACGTATTTTGTCAAAACATAGAAAATCTCCATAATTGAATGGATAACCTATGACAAAAAGTGGAAAACATTGTGGCAAAAGGAGAAATTGCACGTTTTGTGCAATTTCTTCTTTTGTCACTATGTTTTCAAAAAGCCGTCTGCTGCAGTGGCGCAAAAAGGTTAAGGCATCTGCTTTTTGAGCTGGAGGTTGAAGATTCAAATCCAAGTGGCGATATTGGGGTCAATTCTGATATGGCAGGTTGGTTAGGTAGTTGGTTAATTAATGGTTCAAATAACCTGTCTGACCAGTGCAGGTAGGTCTCAGGAATTAACAAGTCAGAAATGGCCGGCCCTTTCTACAGGAGTGACACTATATTAACCCTCTCCCTCATATAGACGCTTTCTGACGCCTCTGAAGCAGACGGCCTTTTGAAAACATAGTGACAAAAGAAGAAATTGCTCAAGACGAGCAATTTCTCCTTTTGCCACAATGTTTTTTCACTTTTAGTCATAGGTTATCCATTCAATTATAGAGATTTTCTATTTTTTGACAAAATATGTTCAAAGTCGTCTGCTGCAGAATTGATGGGTTCACAAAAGGGGGATAATCCAAATATTTTTATATCAGAGTTATTGCCCCTTTTCTGTCAAAAAATTAACATTTTCTGACAAGGCCCCGGCAGGTGACACACGTGCTCCGGGGAGCACTCCATTCTAGTCAAACAAACATTTTACTGTTCTATTCCGTTTTTATTTCAGCCACTCTTCCTGATATGTGGGACAGGACTATAACAGTGGGAAGTGCGGGTAAAACCTTCAGTGCCACTGGATGGAAGTTGGGATGGGCCGTCGGCCCCGCCAACCTTATACAGGCCCTACAAATTTTACACCAAAACAGTATTTACACCTGCCCAACACCCATACAGGTGTGGTATTAAATGTTCTCATTCTCCCAACCTTTTAATCTTTTCCCACATTCAGAAGAAGTTTGACGCATCTGCAGCTTTTGAAAAACATTGTGGCAACAGGATAAATTGCTGTTCAATAATTATACTCATTTATAGATGGATGTGTTCAGTATGTTTGTCTGTAGGTTTTCAAAGTCATCTGCTGCAGATTTATTGTACTTAACCGACATATAAATTGATTTGATATGATGTTAAAAATTTCACTTGGGCTGTTAGACAACTATATAAACACAAATGAGAAAAATGTATCGACCCAGATCAGCCTGCGCAGTCCGGCAGACGGCTTTTTGAAAACATAGTGAGAAAAGAACGAATTGCTCAAAATAAGCAATTTCTCCTTTTGCCACAATGTTTTCCAACTTTTAGTCATAGGTTATCCATTCAATTATAGAGATTTTCTATTTTTTAAACAAATATGTTCAAAGTCGTCTGCTGCAGAATTGTCATATGAGGGAAAGGGATAACTGAGAGTAAAAAAGAAGTGTAAAACACTGCACTAACAATGAAACAAAAACTGATTTTATCATACAATGAGCAGATTACGTGACGTATAACACTGGTATGATAAACCTTTTGTTTACATGTCTACTGGTATGATAAACTTTTATCTTTATCAGTCTACTTATTTTTTAGAAATGACGTAATCGCTGGAACTACTATTTCTGAAATATAAATGAGCCGTTCCACCAAAAAACTATCGAACCGGGTCAGCCTCAGCGTGCTGTGCAGGCTAACCCGAACAGACACGTTTCGCCTCCTGTGAATTTTCTTTTTAAGAATCATTGCTCAATACCTCTATCCCCCTGAAATGGAATGTGTCGGACCGGATAAGCCTGCGCAGGCTGATCTGGTTCGATACATTACGCAGAATCCATAATGTTGGTTTTTATCGTGGAACGGCTCAATTATGTTTATAGTATAGCAGTCAAAGCAATGCACAAACATAAAATAACAATCAGAAATAAAGTTATTATTGTTTTAATTACACTTCAACAAATTGTACAATGCAAATACAAATCGAAAAGAATATCGTTAAATAAATCACACGGAATCTGCATGTTCAGTCTTACTTGATGAACTGTCTTTCTTCGTTGAAAATGTAGCATACATAGACATGTTTATTCTCATGTGATCAGTTCATAGGTAACCTTGTTTAAATACAATCTGAAGCGAGTAATGTCCTATCTATGTTTCCACAAGTAATTTTAATACACCCACGTTAAACGACAAATGTTTAATTTCTATCGTCAGTCTGTATTCTACCACGAGAAAGGGTTTTCGAACAGCCTCATCTACCCATGGATTCCTCTTTCATACAGCAGTTCCGACAGAAAATCATTATGCGTTCAAGATATCCAGAAAATGTTTCTTCTTGTTAAATAACTTTATCATTTACGTACAGCTAGTGTTTAAATGATCATTCTTAAAACTAAAAGTTTCGTAACGTGTCTTCGACATGTCTACCCACAACAGTGACGGTATCCTTTTCCAAAAATGAATGTATCCAATCTAAACGACGACTAAGCCTAAGCATCACACTGGTCTTGAATATAGTCATCTGTATTTAAACTTTGAGTGTTACTTGAACTTCCATAGCCTGAACTAACTTTATACATTGACTTTCAGATCCAACACAACTATTCATTTTCAAAACACGGCGGTTGACATACATTTGACCTATCTTGTGTACTGAAGCGACGGCCAATCCGCAATACTTACACTTCTACTAAGAATATGTTCGAGTTAATATTGTCATTTTAAGGTATTATGTCACACCAGATATACAAATTAAGTAGTAATAATCGAGAAATATGGAGTTGAAGTCGGAACTCTTTAGCTTCCGTATGTCGTGTGTACACAATGTAATTCGGCGCGGATTTATGCATGCGCGTGACGTCATTCTATTTAAGGTGAGGTCATTCATGAATGGGCTTTTGTAATTTTGTATGTTATTTATTAAAACTAGTTAAAATGAATGTAGATTTACCTGAATACATAATTTTACATGCAAGATAAATAGAATATTACGTCCCTGACTTTCGACATGAACTTTATCAGACTCGGCTGTGAGAAAGGATAATTGTCTCGCCAATTATCAATTCTCCCAACCTCGTCAGATAAAGTTCATATCTTACGTCAGGGACATAATATTCTCTATTTATCAATATTTCCATGTACATGTATTTACAGGAGGAGGAATCCGCTGTGGTCGAGTGGTTAGCGTCGGGGATTTCGAAACCGGGTGTCCCGGGTTCGATCCCTAGTCGCGGCACTACGGTCATGGTGGAGTGCTCTTGGGCAAGGCACATTTTCTAGCCTAGTACTGGTTTGTTTACCCAGGGATCATAAATAAGTGAACTGTCGCCGTGATATAACTGAAATATTGTTGAAAGCGGCGTAAAACCCCAATAAATAAATTTACAGGAGGCGGTTGCCGGTGGTTTGGACCATGAACTATCAGTATTTGATGATGAGAATGAATGTTATCTGAAATCCTTGGCCCTGGAACTCACGCCCAAGCGAGACGCCCTGGCTAAGGTCCTGACAGAGCTGGGTATGAACCCCACTATCCCAGAGGGAGGCTATTTTATGATGGCTGATATATCATCACTTAGTGAGTATCATTTGGAAATCTGAGTTCCATTTTGTGAAATAGGATTTTGTTTCATCTTCAATATGTGAAAGCATACCTAATGAAGTTTGCTAGTCTGCACAATCTGTTAGACAAGACATCATTTCTAACAGAACACTAGAACTGTTGCCCCCCCCATTGGTGTTGACCATTTTGTGACATCAAAAAATGGGCAGCTGGAAAACTGATGAAACAACTAATTTTTTACTAATCTTGATGAACTAGGTTAAAAATAAATATTTTGCTCACAATGATAATATCAAATTCATCTATTTTTAAAACATAAAAACTTGGAATTTTGAACCCAGGCAGTAGGTCGCCTTGATTTACGCAGACACACCTCATTTGAGCAATTTTCATTCTGCATTCTTTCAGACACAAAGTGTAAACAAAGTCGGTGCTCTGTTGAAATATTTTTTGTTACAGTTGAAACATTGTGGAAATTTACTCCCTTTGCCACAATATTTTTGAAAATCAATTTCTTGTTACAGTCTTGAAAAGTTGCTCTGCATAAGGCATCGGAAATTGTGTGTTCAGGTTAAAGAATGTGAAAATCATATCATTTGGTGAGGTTAAGGTTTACCCTTTCCCTCATATAGACGCTTTCTGATGCTTCTGCAGCAGACGGCTTTTTGAAAACAAAGTGACAAAAGAAGAAATTGCTCAAAACAAGCAATTTCTCTTTTTGCCACAATGTTTTCCACATTTAGTCATAGGTTATCCATTCAATTATAGAGATTTTCTATTTGTTGACAAAATATGTTCATACTAAGTCGTGCACATGAGATACTTTGTCGTGCACACGAGTTACTAAGTCATGCGCACAAGATACTATGTCGTGCACACAAGATACTAAGTCGTGCGCACAAGATAAATAAAAACGTACACATGTCACCTATTTGCCACTGTAGAAATGGCTTGTTTAGAGCAATTTCTTCTTTTGTCACTATGTTTTCAAAAAGCTGTGTGCTGCAGAGGCATCAGAAAGCGTCTTAATCAGGAAAAAGGTTAAAGGAAGTCCTCTGCTCTAGACTTGTTGTCAGTGGGAAAGGGTTAATCGTTCTTGCATAAAACAAATCTGCAGCAGACAATTTCTCTATAAATGAAAGTTCAATTATTGAGTAAGAGTTGTGCAATTTTGTCTTTTGTCACAATGTTTTTAAAAGTGGTCTGCAGCAGAGGTGTGAGATAGCGTCTTTATGTGGAAAAGGGTCAATTTGAGTAATAGGAGACCTATATGGGGGACGAAGACGTGTTTCCTACCCCTTAACTCTTTCCCTCATTTAGACGCTTCCTGAAGCCTCTGCAGCAGACAGCTTTTTGAAAACATGGCGACAAAAGAAGAAATTGATCAAAACGAGCAATTTCTCCTTTTCTCTTTGTCACCATGTTTTTCCGTCTTATCAATTATTGTACTTTCATTAAAAGAGTTTTTCATTTTTTTTCAGGTAGTAAGTAGTAGCCATAATCTTTATTTACATCTCATCATTATACATGGTATGTTTTCAAAGTCATCTGCTTCAGATTTGTTGTATGTGGGAAAGGGTTAACTCGACCTATGGTCTCCAACACCTTTGTTACTCTATAATTACAGATGTAGACATACCTGATGATGGATCAGGTGACCCGTATGATTTCCAATTCGTACGCTGGATGACGAGAGAGAAGGTAAGTTTTGTGTCTCCTCCCTGTAAAGCGGTCATTTCACCAAGGATTGATTTTTCCAATCGGCCCGATCTGGACTAGATTGTCCCCGATGAATAAATGTTTTTGATCGGCCCAATTGAGTGTTGACCAATGGACCAGGGCGGGGGGACGAATTACGGATGTTCCTCGCACGATCGACACGTTTATGGGGCAAAAGTACGTGCAAGTACCCGCAGGTACACAGCAAAGGCCCGGTAGAGACCCACTTCTCGCAGAGACTATACAAAAGCTGCAGAGGGTGGGCGAGACAATAGGACCTTCAGGGGACCCTCGGACGACCTAGACGACCACGGGTCGACAGCTTTTGATCGGCTACAGTTTTTCAACATATTTAAAAACAGCAGCCGATCACTTTTTCGGTACCCGACCCTCGGAGTCGATTGCGCCAGATCTTCCCCCGAAGGTATAGGGTAGTGCTCGACAGTGCTCGCAGATTCCCGACTATTTTCACAAAAATGCGGCGGGATCGACCAAAAAAAGGATCGCATACTATCTGGACCAAAACAATCCTTGGTGAAATGGCCGCTTAAGGCAGGGAGACACTTGGAGATCACACCTCTGTTGTCTGTTCGTCCGTCATGCTTTGAGTTAATTCATTATATGTAACATTGTAACATTACAAGGAACATTACTCTAGCCTGCTTATTTTGTTTGAAGATTATTGCAGGCATATTTTTCAAATGTTTCCCCTATCTGTATGTTTTGATCACCTGAGCAGAGACTCATGGTGATCTATTGTGATCACTCTCTGTCCATCGTCCGTAATCAATCCTTTAAACGACATCATGATCTCCTTCTAAACCGCTTAGCCAATTTGGATAAAACTTCACCGGGATGTTCTTTGGGTTTTGCCCTTTAAAAATTGTTCAAAGAAAAATGTTCCATGCAGAACTCTGGTTGCCATGGAAATGGAAAGGATTTTTTTTTTTTTAAATATTCTTGTCTGAAACTGAAAGGCCTATATCTTGTAGAGTGGTCATCTTCAAAAAAAAATTAAATTATGCCCCTGGGGTCACTTGTTTTACATAGAGATATATAAGGCAAAACTTTAAGAATCTTCTTGTCTGAAATCGAAAAGCCTAGAGCTTAGGTATGAAATGTGTAGCAACAAATATTGTTCAAATTATGTCCCTGGGGTCAAAGTTGGCCCGACCCCAGGGGTCACCTGTTTTACATAGAGATACATGTATATAGGGGAAAATCTTCTTGTCTGAAACCTTAACCCTTTCCCTCATTTTGAACATATTTTGTCAAAAAATAGAAAATCTCTTTAATTGAACGGATAACCTATGACTAAAAGTGGAAAACATTGTGACAAAAGGAGAAATTGCTTGTTTTGAGCAATTTCTTCTTTTGTCACTGTTTTCAAAAAGCCGACTGCTGCAGGGGCATCAGAAAGCGTCTATATATTAAGGAAAGGGTTAAGGCCTATAGATTAGATATTTGGTATGCAGTATTGTCTAGTTGTCCTCTACCACAATTGCTCAAATTATGCCCATGGGGTCAAAACTGGCCCCACGCCCGGGGTCACCTTTTTTCATAGAGATATATATAGATAAAAAATTTGAATATCTTCTTGTCTGAAACTAAAAGACGTAGAGCTTAAATTTTTGGTGTGTATTTGCTCCATTAGTGACACTGCATAATTTGTGTAATTTTTGATTGGTTGAAAAAGCCACTTGGCATCAGAAAAGGGGTAAAATGATCATTAGATTCAAATGACATCTCCTCCTAAACCAATGGACTGATGTCTGCTAAACAGATGGTCCTCTTTCAAACTGTTCAAAGATTTTATGTTTTATTACAAATGTCCTTTACTGATAAGCTGTTTCATTTTCCAGTTATTTCCTATGCTTGATCTCTGGTGATCGATTAAGGGCCATCTTGGCCCTCTCGTTTTGTCTGACAATTGCATCAATTTATTATCCAACTTTCATAGGCAACACTTGTGTTGCATGGAATGCATTACATTTGATATATCTCAACCCTTTCCCACATACAACAAATCTGCAGCAGACAACTTTGAAAAAATAGTGAGTCACCTTTATTGCCATTGGATCCTGATTGTATGAAAATATCAGATACAATGGGGATATTCTTCATTAGAGGTTGTCATTTTATAAAATGATTGTGTTTATTTCAGAAACTATCTGCCATACCCCCGACAGCGTTTTATAATAAGGAACACAAGAATCTGGGAGAGAAATATATCAGATTCTGTTTTATTAAGGTAACTATAGTTAGTTTGTAGGGTATTTTATGCTTCGTACAACAATTTTTCCGTTGTATCATGTCTCCTGGGTAAGTTACCAGTGTGACCTGAGCACTAAGCTTTTCTTCCAAGTTTGTTGTATGTCACAAACAGGAATCAAACCCGCAATCTGCCGAGACGGACACTCTACCACTTCACCCCCAGGGAAATCTAATTATAGTTAGAAATGTCAACAGGACATGGAATAACACCATTTTTAGAAGTATTCCAGTCCTTTCACAGCAGCCAGTTCACCTATTCGTTTGGTACAAGGCTTTTTTGCACCAGTGTTCCACACAACATTCTTCCCATGCAACCTACTATCTTCCCCCATGGACTTTATCCAAGGCTTGAAGATTACCTTTTTTCGAATTCAACAAATATGCAGCAAGACTTTTAAAACATTCTCCGTCGACTTGTCTGTCAGGGAGATACAGGGGGATCACTTCTCTGTCGTCTTTCTGTCAGAGATACAGGGGGATCACTTCTCCGTTGTCTGTCTGTCAGAGAGATACAGGGGGATCACTTCTCTGTTGTCTGTCTGTCAGAGATACAGGGGGGATCACTTCTCCGTCGTCTGTCTGTCAGAGAGATACAGGGGGATCACTTCTCCGTTGTCTGTCTGTCAGAGAGATACAGGGGGATCACTTCTCCGTTGTCTGTCTGTCAGAGAGATACAGGGGGATCACTTCTCTGTCGTCTTTCTGTCAGAGATACAGGGGGATCACTTCTCCGTCGTCTGTCTGTCAGAGATACAGGGGGATCACTTCTCCGTTGTCTGTCTGTCAGAGGGGTATCACTAAACAGAGTCTGGTAGAGTCTGGTCGTCAAATATCCCATTATATCACTGTTTTGTTGTGTTTTTGTATTGAAATGAATAAAATAAAGTGCTATTGTATCATATAAATAAAAAAATAAAAGGTATTTGCCTATTTTAGTTCATTTTCGAGTGAATATAGAAATATTATTTGCGTGAACACGGACACTGGTAGAGTCTGGTCATTATTAAGCAATAAATACAAAGTTTTGTACGATTTTTAAGTTATAAAAAGTTTAATTTGATTTATATGTGTCATATTATATATTTATTTCTTATATTATTTCAGCTGATAATCGGGAAAATAGTGGAAGATTGAGGATTTTTAACGATAACATTGTGTTTCGTAAATCAAAATGGCTGACGTGAAATTTCTGTTTATAATGCGGCCCTATCGTACATCCTGTACGAGTAATACACTAAATTCTCTCTCTATTATGGGCCAACTAATTGATTAGGTGTGATCAACAAATTAGTGTTATAATTACCAAGATTTTAAATGTATGAAAACTACTAGATTGGAATAATTTTATGTTTTATATGTCATAAACATTAATTAAACCAAATGCTTAGAGAGCTATATACTTACTTAAAAGTAATTCATATGAAATTGGATAAATTGAGTGACATTGACCAGAGTAAATTAATATTTTGTCCCTACGAAGAGTTTTCGACTTGTAAAGCCATTGACATATGTTTCCCACAAGCCACAGGAGTTCTTTGTGTGAAACATTTGAAGGTAAATTTACTCAGTAAGTGTCTTCCTCAACCTGAGGTTAACCGCATTACTTGTAAACTCTTCGGTCCTAATGGTATCTTAAGTGCTGAAACTGCAACCTCATTCACAGAAATGGACCAAGAAATATACAATACACATCCAAATTTGACATATTTACAAGGGATACTTACCAATTTGGAGAAGCATATGTTTCTCCCCAAACTCAAACATTCCTGGCTACCACAACAATGGTTTTATAATGCAAATGAGTCGTACAACCATGTTATCAAAAGGACGACAAACTGGGTAGTCCAGAAATTGCCCAACATGATAGAAAAGTTACAAGAACTTGAACAGTGTCAAACTCTTGATGTGAGAGGCGCATTGCACGACTCGGGTATATATTGTTTGGCGACACAAGCGTCGGTTCTACACGTTTCTCATGCTACATATGGACACAGTTAAGTCCTGACCAGAGATCAAGGCGATTTATGAAATTATTGAACTTTAATTCGCATCACATTTCAAACATCACATCAACAGATAAGCAACTAACATTACCCTCCATTACGAGAATTGAACGAAAACTCAGCACTCGCAAACGCCTGAAAAATTGCAAAACATACACAATTGAAAATTAAAAAAACATAGATTATATTGAAACACATTCATGTTAAAAGGACTGCATATTTTAGTTGCAAACCAACAACAATATATTTTTTTATCAATCATTCGCTAATACCTGTATGTAAGTTGTACATTCAACATTTTCAACAATAATTCCTCTATATCCGTCTAAAATGTTAACGCTAGGACCAAGTTTAAATTTGAGTACTGGTTATGTCACCAGGAAGCAGACATAAAGAAGCGGAAAATATAAACCAAAAACAAGAATAAAAATCCCAAAAAATGGAGCTCTGTGTAGGATCTTTTTTGTTAACCTAAAATGAGACCACTTCACCAATTAGAAACGAATTGAATCAAACACACCTAAATCTTGAGGATACAAAAGAAACCGGCATACATCTGTTCGAGATTCGGGTTGAGACAAATGTGTTAAGGGACAATTCCTGGTTTGTCCTTTGCGTATCACTCGATTCAATAGCGAGCTGGCAGGGGAAGGGCTATATTGACTTATGAGTTTCGTGGGTATTGTTGGCCCCGGGTTCACATGTTGCCAATGTCTGCATGCTAAACAAGCGCTGCGAGCACCCTAAGCAAGCACGCTCAACAGTGGTGCAGACACCAGACAGCCGGTAGCTGGGTGCTGCTGCTCGGCCATGTTTTTGATCTTTATCAAGTGAATGTACATAGAACCAAAATCATAGAATCAAAAATTTAAAAAATGGAGCTCTGTGTAGGGTCATTTACGGCCCGGGTCCTCGTCAGGCGCACGGGCTCTATTTTGGTAACCTAAAATGGGAAACATAGAACAAAATTCCCAAAATGATATAATATAGATCCAAACATTAAATTTTGGACCATGAAAGAGTTCCTCCACGTGGTGTGGCCTGAATACAATATTTCGCAAAATGCATTTTATGAACTATATCAGGATATATATTTATTTTTTAAGTTAAAATATTTTTGCATATTTTTAAAAAAAAATGCAAATATGGTTTAGTTTGATTCTATTTTTTGCGGAATGTAGTATTTAATTTCATATGAATTACTTTTAAGTAAGTATATAGCTCTCTAAGTATTAAATTTGGTTTAATTAACGTTAATGACATATAAGGCATAAAAATATTCGAATCTAGTAGTTTTCATACATTTAAAATCATGGCATTGTTAAAATATAATTATAACTATAATCTGTTGATCACACCTAATCAATTAGTTGACGCATAATAGAGAGAGAATTTAGTGTATTACACATTCAGGATGTGCGATATTGCCGCATTATAAACAGAAATTTCACGTCAGCCATTTTGATTTACGAAACACTTTGTTATCGTTAAAAATCCTCAATCTTCCACTATTTTCCCGATTATCAGCTGAAATAATATAAGAAATAAATATATAATATGACACATATAAATCAAATTAAACTTTTTATAACTTAAAAATCGTATAAAACTTTGTATTTATTGCTTAATAATGACCGGACTCTACCAGTGTCCGTGTTCACGCATATAATATTTCTATATTCACTCGAAAATGAGCTAAAATAGGCAAATACCATTTATGTTTTTATTTATATGATACAAAAGCGCTTTATTTTATTCATTTCAATACAAAAACACAACAAAACAGTGATATAATGGGATATTTGACGACCAGACTCTACCGGACTCTACCAGACTCTATTTAGTGACACCGTGTCAGAGAGATACAGGGGGATCACTTCTCCGTTGTCTGTCTGTCAGAGAGATACAGGGGGGATCACTTCTCCGTTGTCTGTCTGTCAGAGAGATACAGGGGGATCACTTCTCCGTTTGGAGATGACACATGTGTTCCTTCAAACACTCTTTTTTTTATTTTAACAGGAGGACAAAACTCTAGAGGCTGCGGCCAAGATATTGAGAGACTGGAAAAAAGAAATTGATGCTGGTAAATGATAAAAGAGATACAAAGGACTACTAGCGATGGATTCATCTTTGTTTGTTTATTAAAAACTTGACTGCTTGCCCGAGGTGATTTTAAGGTTGTCCGCTGTTGACCCTATCCCAGATACAACAAATCTGCAGCAGATGAATATTGCAAATATTTAGTAAAAAATATGGAAAAATTTCAAATTATTAAAACAATTAACCATTGAATAAAGTTTCTCCTTTTCTCACAATGATTTCAAATGTCTGTAGCAGATGCGTCAGAAAGTGTCTGTATGTCGGAAAGGGTTATATAATGTCAAGATAAGCGTATGACATCCAGAATAACTGAAGTATTATGTTGATATAACATGGGATGTAGATAACATTATTGGAGTTGCTCTTTTCTTCTGCAATGTTTTTTCATAACATCTGTAATGAGTTGGGTGCTCCAAGCTATTTTTCAATGTCAGGATTGTTACCTCCATTTGTAATTTAAACGAAATCTTCCACATACAATAAATCTGCTCCAGATGAATTAGAAAATAAATTGGCAAAAACATGAAAAATCTCCGTAAATCAGAGTTGAAAAACATTGCGAGCAATTTCTCCTTCGGGTTGAATATATATGAAGGAATTAAAAAATACAATAAAGTTTATTCAATAATGAGTATTTTATTATAAAAAAATATATATATTTAATTATTTATGAAAGAAATGTTTGAGAAATATTTGCTGCTCCACCAATAACTTTAGAAGAAACAACTCGGATGATAACAGTTCAACTGTTATACTGGCTTGGACAATAACTTGTCATATCTTAATTATTTATTTTTTCTCCGAAATCAATGTTGTGGGTACAGCCTCTGGAGGTTGACACACTACAGGGCTAGCCAAATGACGAGATCCAACTTCGAGCTTTTCAACCACAACATCACATAATGCAGTGAAGAAATGAATCTTTGTAGAATTTCAAGATTTCAAATCTAGATTCTTACAACTCTAGATTGGAAAGTTTGAAGTTTAAAAAAACCCAGAAAATCTCTATAATTGAATGGATATCCTATGACTAAAAGTGGAAAACATTGTGGCAAAAGGAGAAATTGCTCGTTTTGAGCAATTTCTTCTTTTGTCACTATGTTTACAAAAAACCGTCGGCTGCCGAGGGAAAGGGTTAATGTCCTTTTCAACAGTAATTCCGTTATATCCTGGCAGCTATACAAATCTTTCCTGGCTCTCTTACACCAGTTCTCGGCACATTATTTAATCCCAAGCAATTGGAAACCATCCAACATAGACTGTTAACCCTTTGGAGGAAGAGGAATGGTGCTGCGGTCAATGACCTTGAAGGGCCAATCCGGTGTCAAACTCGCGACCCCTGGCTCTTTACAGACTGAGGTTTTTTAGTTTTGAATACATATATGAAAAATGATATGAAACATTATAACAAATACAAATCCCGCAACAAAAGACGACCAAACTGTTTACCTGATACAATATTCGCAGGAATTGTTCAAAATGAAGAAAAAGGTGCCATATGGACATGACAAGGTTAAGGCTTTCCCACATGCAGACATTTTCTTATGCCTCTGCTGCAGACGACTTTTGAAAACATTGAGGGATAAGTAGAAATTGCTGTCATCTGCTGCAGATACTCTTTTTGAGAAATCTCTTCCTTTTTCCTGTATCAGGTGAAGGGTATTAACCCTTTTCCACATACAACAAATATGCAGCAGACGACAAGTACTTGGGGAAAAAAATGATAACATTGTGGCAAAAGGAGAAATTGCTCGTTTTGAGCAATTTCTGTTCTTGTCACATTGCTTTCCAAAGGCATCAGAAAGCTCCAATTTTAGTTAAAGGGTAGTAAACAGTTTGGTACTCAGGATTATTTTCATGATCAAATTCATAACAAACAAAAATTTAACCCTTTCCCACCTGCAGTATGCATTCCGAAGCCTCTGCAGCAGAAGATGTTTGGAAACATTGTGACAAAAGGAGACATTTCTCATGATGAGCAATGTCTCCTTTTGTCACATGTTTCACCTCAATTCAATTATTATACATTCATTTACAGAGATATTTCATATTTTTGCCAAGATGTTTTCAAAGTAGTCCGCTGCAGATTTGTTGCTGGTGGGAAAGGGTAAATAAAATTAAACGGAATTCACACATTTATATTATGCAATGCATAGAAAATAATCTATGTACAAATAAACCTAACATTTAGTATATTTTATATACTACACAGTAGTGGTGTGGTGTATTTTGGATTTCATCGTGATCTCGGATGAAAGAGTTATGGGTCATTGATGTTTCCGTATTAACCCTTTTCAACATACAAATAAATCAGCAGTAATAATTTGAAACATCAAAGCGTAAATTTGGAAAATCTGGATAAAATATAGTATAAATAACAAATGGGTTATGAAAATATTGTGGCAGAAACGGAATTTCTTCTTTTGTACACAAATGTTTTCAAAAGTTGCCTGCTGAAAAATGCATCAAAATACATCTGCATATAGGAAAGGGTTGAGAGATTCTTACTAATCTTATGTAAAAATAAGTTCCATCTAATTTGGTTAAATAGGGGGTTTACACCCTTTTCAACGGTATTTCAGCATTGTGTTAGTACTCAATATCGTGATCCTTGCGCAATTAACCCTTTCCCTCATATAGACGCCTCTGCAGCAGACAGCTTTTTGAAAACATAGTGACAAAAGAAGAAATTGCACAAAACATGCAATTTCTCCTTTTGCCACAATTTTTTCCACTTTTTGTTATAGGTTATCCATTCAATTATAGAGATTTTCTATTATTTGACAAAATACGTTAAAAGTCGTCTGCTGCAGAATTGTTGTATGAGGGAAAAGGTTAACATAAAAATAATTCTATAAATCATGCTATAAGCTCTGAATACATTTGCTTAAAGATATGCATTGTCTAAATATATAACATTTTAAATACAGCATGAACATTTTTCAGTGAACATCTAATATTAGCCTTATAAGGCCTCTCCTTATAATCGACCTTGACATCTCGGCGCCAAAGCATTAACCCGTTCCCACATACAACTGATCTGCACCAGAAGACTACCGTAAAGTAATTTTCTTTGGACAATCTGTATAAATGAAAGTTTCTTTATTGAATCGAGTTAAAAACATTGTGACAAACGGAGAAATTGATCAGATTTGTTGTCGGTGGGAAGGAGTTGTCAAATATTAATCAATTTACAAAATAGTGTTCTTGATATTTTAAATTCTTCATCACACTTTTAGTCTTAACATATTTTAATAAATTCACAAAATATTATTTCTAATTAATGTAAATTCTTCTCAAGTATTAAGTATCAGCACAAGTCTTAATATATTGTAGTAAATTCTCCATATGACTTGTTTCAGCTTAATTGAAGACTTGACATGTTATATTTATGTTCTCTGGATAAATGAGAACACTAAGATGTAAGTATGAAGGTCTCTGTATGTTCCTACTCTCTTGTCTTCTCTATGCTTTGTTATGGTACATCGGGTTATCCTTTCCCTGAAAGAAAAGACACATACATGTATAGAGGTTACTAATTCAAAGTCCTGCTGCAGATTTGTTGTACCGGTATGTGGAAAAGGGTTACAGAAATTTACCCTTTCCAACATACCATTTCGAGGGCTTGGCGTGAAACGGTTGTAACTAAAATTGGTATTTTTTTACCAAGGTAAATCACCTCGCAATAAAGTCTTTATAAGCGTTAAATCATTTTTCTTGGTAAACAATGGAAATTTAGGGTGCCATTGCTCATTCTGAGCAATGGCACGCCAAGCCCTCGATTTTGAAGACATAATTATAGTAAAAGAAAATGGAGAAAACTCATTGAAAAAAAACAATTATTGAATTCAGTTGAAAACATTGTGGCAAAAGGATAAATTACTCAATATGAGCAATATCTCATTTTGTCGCATTGTTTTCAAAAGTGGTCTTAGAAATGTATAAATGTGGGAAAGGGTAAAATAAATTACTTTTAGTGAAAAGGAATCCTTGAAGATTTCGAATACAGTATTATTCTCATATTGGATAAAAGAAAACTAAGTGTGACTCTGTTGACTGTAACTCTTTTCCCCCTTTTCTCCTAATGTAGACACTTTCTGAATCCTATGCAGCAGACGACTTTTGCAAAAAAAAGTGTCAAAAGGAAACAAGAGGGCCATGATGGTCCTGGAATCGCTCACCTGATTTTTTTTTTTTCACTTTAGCTATATGAGCCCCGCCCCCTGGCAGCCATAGTTTTCGACCAATCAACTTGGCTTGAAGGATCTGATAGAGGGTCACCCTTGGAACATTTCTACAAAATTATTTGAAAATCTGCCTGACACTTTCGGAGGAGAAGATTTTTTAAGTTTTCACTATAACCATATAATGCAATAAAGCCCTGCGCACTGGCGGCCATGTTTTTCGACCAATCAACATGGCTTGAGGGAATCGGATAGTGGGTCACTTAAGGAACATTTCTACAAAATTATTTGAAAATCTGCCTGACACTTTTGGAGAAGAAGATTTTTTAAGTTTTCAATATAGCCATATAAGGCAAAATAGCCCCGCCCCTCCTGGCGGCCATGTTTTTCGGCCATTCAACATGGCTTGAAGGAATCTGATAATGGGTCACTTAAGGAACATTTCTACAAAATTATTTGAAAATCTGCCAACCAGTTTGAAAGAAGAAGATTTTTTAAGTTTTCACTATAGCCATATAAGGCAAAAAAGCCCCGCCCCCATGGTGGCCATGTTTTTTGTTCAATCAACATGGCTTGAAGGAATCGGATAGTGGGTCACTTTAGGAACATTTCTACAAAATTATTTGAAAATCTGCCAACCAGTTCTGGAGAAGAAGATTTTTAAAGTTTTTTTCATTTCGTTGCCATGGAAACCAGAATTATGCATGGATCCCAACAATTTGAAGGAATTCTGGTGAGGTCAATGTGGGGATGCTTCCTGTGAAGTTTCATCCCAATTGACCCACTGGTTACTGAGGAGAAAAAGTTGCCGGACGCCGGACAAAAGGCCATCACAATAACTCACCCTGAGCACTTCGTGCACAGGTGAGCTAAAAATGTTCATAAAGAGCAATTTATCCTTTTGCCACAATGTTTTTAAATCTATTAAAAACATTGTACTTTCATTTAAGTATTATTTCATTATTTTTGCATCAATTATTTCAAAGTCGACTGCTGCAGATTTGTTGTATGTTGGAAGGGGTTAAAATAACACTATCATTTGTGGCTTGAAAGCATAAGAAATATACATGTAATCAATAACCACTTTTCAGATACACAAGCACTGGAACTTTGGATTCGTTTTATAAGGGTTTTACACTCGTTTAAACATTATTTCAATACTAGGCTAGGAAACGTGCTAATGACTGGATTATGGCCCTTGAAATGGTCAAAATTGCTATAAAAGAGCTTGTTAACACGATACAGTCTTCACTTTTGATTGTATCTCAACCAAACTTATACAGTAGTTAGATATCCATGAGAGCTCAGTTCCTTTCGAAAACCAGCCAGATCTGCCCATGCATGACTGGTTTATGGCCCTTGAAATGGTCAAAATTGCTATAATAGGGCTTGTTAACATGATACAGTCCTTATTTTTTATTGTATCTCAATCAAACTTATACAGTAGTTAGATATCCATGAGAGTTTGGTTCATCTCTAAAAAACGGCCAGATCTACCCATGCATGGCTGGATTATGGCCCTTGATTTTGTCAAAATTGCTATAATACAGCTTGTGAACACAATAGAGCTTCCATTTACTATCTGATTTTCACCAAACTTAGATGGTATTTGAATATTGATGACATATTGGTTCCTTTTGAAACAAGCCAGATCAATGCCAGTAGAGCATAGGCCCTCATGGGCCTCTTGTTTTCACAATGTGTTTTAAAGTCTTCTGCTGCTGAGCCTTCAGAAAGCGCCTGTAAGTTGGAAAGGGCTAATGGACGGTGACCATGACAACGGGAATTAAATCAAACTTTATTTACCGATAGGTCACTGAACTGCATAGAACTACTTTTGTTTCTTTTGGACTTGTTGTATACCTGTAAAGAAAAAAAAAAGAAAAAATAAGTAACATACCAGAGGTTCCAATTATGGAAAATCCCTTTGAACGAAAGTATTGAATAGAATTCAATAGATTGTGGCAAAATGAGAATGTTCTCATTATGAGTTAATTTCTTCTTGTTCCTGAATGATTTCAAGAGTAGATCCAGATTGATATGCACATCCATTTTGATTCTTAATTTGTATATTTTGTAGAATATTCTAAATTTCAAAGTAGCACCATTTCTGAATTGCTAAATCATATGGTGCAGCCATTCAGAAAAGCATTTACTTTGTAAATTTAAGATTAGAATGATAAGTGAAAACGGGACCGGCTCACTTTTTAGTCAAAGAAGCTTTCAAAACTTAAGTTCTCTACATTTATTAGATATACATGATGTTTGCTACATACTCATTAAAAGGTGTCTGCTACAGAGTTACTAACAGTTTACTGCAGCATAGTCATAAAAACTTGTATGCCACAGTCATTGAAACTCATCTGCTACAGAAACATCAGAAGTCATCTGCGACAGCCATAAAAAGTTGTCAGTTACAGACAACAGTTGTCTGCTAAAATCATTTAAAGTCGTCTGCAACAGACATCAAAAGTTGTATGCTACAGAAACATCAAAAGTTGTCATAAGTTGTATGCTACAGAAACATCAAAAGTTGTCTACAACACACATCAAAGGTTTTCTACTACAGTCATTAACAATTGTCTGCAATATACTTCGAAAGTAGACTGCAACAGAAACATCAAAAGTTGTATGCTACAGATATCAAAAGTAGTCTGCAACATACATCAAAAGTTGTATGCTACAGAAACATCAAAAGAAGTCTGCAGCACACATCAAAAGTTGTCTACAACACACATCAAAAGTAGTCTGCAACAGACATCAAAAGTTGTCAACAAACACACATCAAAAGTTGTCTACAACACACATCAACAGTTGTATGCTACAGACATCAAAAGTTGTCTACAACACACATCAAAAGATGTATACTGCAGAAACATCAAAAGTAGTCTGCAACAGACATCAACAGTAGTCTGCAACATACATCAACAGACATCAAAAGTTGTCTACAACAGACATCAAAAGTTGTCAACAAACACACATCAAAAGTTGTCTACAACACACATCAAAAGATGTATACTGCAGAAACATCAAAAGTAGTCTGCAACAGACATCAACAGTAGTCTGCATCAAAAGTTGTATGCTACATACATCAAAAGTTGTCTACAACAGACATCAAAAGTTGTCTACAACACACATCAAAAGTTGCTACAGAAACATGAATGGTTGTCTACTACAGTCATTAACAATTGTCTGCAACAGACTTCAAAAGTAGTCTGCAACAGACATCAAAAGTTGTCTACAACACACATCAAAAGTTGTATGCTGCAGAAACATCAACAGTAGTCTGCAACAGACATCAACAGTTGTATGCTACATACATCAACAGTAGTCTGCAACAGACATCAAAAGTTGTCTACAACACACATCAAAAGTTGTATGCTGCAGAAACATCAACAGTAGTCTGCAACAGACATCAACAGTTGTATGCTACATACATCAACAGTAGTCTGCAACAGACATCAAAAGTTGTCTACAACACACATCAAAAGTTGATACAGAAACATCAATGGTTGTCTGCTACAGTCATTAACAATTGTCTGCAACAGACTTCGAAAGTAGTCTGCAACAGAAACATCAAAAGTAGTCTGCAACAGACATCAAAAGTTGTCTACAACAGACATCAAAAGTAGTTTGCTACAGAAACATCAAAAGTCATCTGCTACAGTCATTAAAAGTTGTCTGCAATATACTTCAAAAGTTTTATTCTATGTATTCATCAAGTCATCTGCTACAGAAACATCAAAAGCCATCTGGTTAAAGTTTGCTCCATAGAAGTCAAAAGTTGCCTGTACCAGGCAAAAATATTAAAGGCATATAAAGAAAACTCTACTTACAATGCAAGCAACGGCAATAATAAGTATGAGGGCAATGGCTCCTACAACAATTCCAATAATGAGTCCAACATTTGTATCATCAGTCGTATCTGGTGCTTCCGTTGTAACTGGTTCCTCAGGAGTAATCAAAAATTCTGTGATGGTAGGATTTTCAGGCGTAAACATAAAACCATCCTCTTCAAAAGTTTCTCCTTCTAGCTGTTATGAATGAAAATAAAAAAAAATCTATGTTAAACTAACTAGAGGTCAAATTACGGTAAATACATCCGCTGACTTGCTGATCTACAGTACTATAGTCCCTAAAGATATAATTGGTTTGCGTAGAAATGAGTGTATACAATCACCAGAATGTATTGAATATATGACATTGAGTTGAAATGCACTGGAAATGATTGATTTGATCCCTTTTAGTATTTTGACCTTGTTTGAAAGTGAAAATAGAGAATGCTAAACACCGGATTTGGTCCAAAATGACGGTTACCATTTTCGCCTTGCGAGTTCTTTCTTGCATAATGCCTGACCCCACATTTTCTTTGGATTTTTTTTAAAGCTAGGAGGCAACTCTTTTCAATTATATATGGTGTTCTACATGGGAAACGCTAAGAAAGTGTGACAATTGAGGACTGAAACTGGTCGATTTACATGAAAACAAAGAAGGAATTCTGCTGCAGATGCAGCCACAAGTGGGAAAGGGTCATCTGCTCCATTTATCCTGACACCAGCTAGTACGTCAGTCACAGTGCTTAACCCTTTCCAACCTCTAGACGCAATAGCAGAAGACGACTATTGAAATCATTGTGGCCAAAATCCTATATATTATTGAAATTGTTCGTCTGATGTTTGTGAAGCAGACGTCCTTTGAAAAGTCATATGAAGTAATGAATTAACCCTTTCCCTCATATAAACGCTTTCAGACGCCTCTGCAGCAGACGGCTTTTGGAAAACATAGTGACAAAAGAAGAAATTGCACAAAACGTGCAATTTCTCCTTTTGCCACAATGTTTTCCACTTTTAGTCATAGGTTGTCCATATAATTAGGGAGTTTTTCTATGTTTTGACAACATATGTTCAAAGTCGTCTGCTGCAGAATTGTCGTATGAGGGAAAGGGTTAACCCACAATCCCGAGGGCCAAGGACGGAAAGCCATTACTGCCATTTTTATAAGTCATTTGTATGACATGGACATGGATCAAGCTTGCAACCACCCACATCCGAGGCGGGGTACATTCAAATATTTATCTTCAAAGTTTACTTGTAAAACATTTATCAAGATAACCGTAGAATACAAATTAATACATTTCTATGTTATCTGGATATTGTTTTAAATGTGAAGAACCTTTCAAGACGGTGAAAAGAATTCTAAAATTCAAGCATTAGTTTCGCCAAGACATTTTAGTTATGATGAAATTTGCTCTATTATATAAATAGGAATTGTGTGATAAAATAATTCCACTTGATAAGACCACAGAATATTCTTACTTACACTAATAGCTGGGAAGGAATTCATAAAAATTGTGCACTTTGTGACAAGTTTTTGAAATTTGGCATGCTGTTTAGTATGAACATAAGCTATTTAAAAACAACCGCATACAAGTTGGGGTAGTTACCCGGTGACCCTTGTGCACAAAATTCAAAATGGCTTTCAATAATTTTTCAGTTTTATCCTGGCCTTTTTGAGGGTAAGTTTCCATTAATTCTGGTTGATTTATCCTAACACCAGCCAATCAGCCGTAATGCTAACTCCGCATCCCTGAGCGCCAAGGAGAGCAGCCATTTCTACTATTTTTTAGCTCCACTGGCTGAAAGCCAGTCGAGTATATTTAATGGGGAATTGTCCGTCGTGCTTCAAATGACTTCTTCTCCCTAACCATTTGGCCAATTAGAATGAAACTTCATAGGAATCATCCCCTCAATGTCCTCTCCTGAATTCCTTCAATTTAGTTGGTTCCATGCAAAATTCTGGTTAGCATGGCAACCGAAAGAAAAAAATAGTGTAAATTTAAAAAATCTTCTACTCCGAAAGTGTATGGCTGATTTCCATATAATTTTGTAGAAATGTTCCTTAAATGACCCTCTATCAGATCCCTTCAAGCTAAGTTGATTGGTCGAAAAACATGGCCGCCAGGTGGCGGGGCTATTTTGCCTTATATGGCTAAAGTGAACACTTAAAAAATCTTCTCCTCTGAAAGTGTCGGGCTGATTTTCAAATAATGTTATAGAAATGTTCCTAGGGTGACCTTCTATCAGATTCCTTCAAGCCATGTTGATTGGTTAAAAAAAAAATGGCCATCAGGTGGCGGGCTGTTTCGAGATTTAACTATAGCCTAATGGCCGTGGAGCGATACTGGCCCTCTTGGGTCTCTCGTTTAGATCATTTATAAGGGCTTTGCTACATAAAAAAGAATGTTTGAGCGGGTAGAAAATTGGTGATGTAATGTCCGATCAAAACATTAAGGTTATATACAGACATTGACCTTTTGTTGCTGGACTTAACCATTGACAGTGAGCGGAATGATGCAACCTAAACAAATATATATATAAAATCAAGCATCATTGGCATTATTTGTGCAGCCCCCTTCGCACTTGCATAATGTACTACAATGAAGTCCAGCTCGATGGCATTTACAGTTACCCTTACAGGCAACCACGCAGCCACAGTGGAGTAGAATGGAGCAAGCCTTACTGACATCTGCCAAATCTGTCCAATATGGCACCCATTCTTTGGTTCTGGTATTCCATCCCCATTCACCAGGATTTGGAATCTCAGGGGTTTTCAGAAGAGACTGCTTCCAGACGAATGATGCAGTGAGTTGAGCGCGCTTAGCATGCTGGAACAAAGCATGTTGGGTTGTGGGTATTAAATTAAGAGATTTGAGTCCATGGGTAAACATAACCTTCCTTGCTTCATTTACCGTGACGGCATCGCAATGTTTACTATACACGAGTACAGTCCATCGCTCAAGTCGTTGCATATGAACTAAGTCAAGTTTCAGACTGGAAGGGTATTTGGTGATTGCAATTAAGGTGTCACTCACCTTGGGATAGGAAACCCATGCCTTCCATGCAGTCTTTTTTCCAATTCCCAAAATTGCTGACACAACGTCGCATCCTGTGAATGCATGGAAGAAGGGAAGTGCTTCACAATAATGAGGTCCAAGCATTTGTGAAATTTGATGGATGGGTATATCTTTATATGATTTCCCTGTTCCGAATCCTATCCATAGCTCTGAAAGGTTTATAGCCAACACAACCACATCGCTATATACTGTCTTTAGGTAGGCTTTAGTGTGGCCCTGCTTGGCAGCATGACACAAGTGAAGCATCATTCGTGTATCAGCTTCTTCTTGCTCACACGGTGATAGTTCTGCCAGGTCAATTGCTTTATTACTAATAACAATGTTAGCCTTCGTTGTGATGAAGTCATATGGCGAATTAGCTGTGTACCTCTGAAGCTCCTGACTTATGAACCGAAATAAATCGTCTTTATTCTGGCAATCTTGGAGGAATGTCTGCCATTCGGCTCCTTTTGGGAGAGGTATGTTTGCTAAGACTTGCAGTTTCACCTCGTTTGGCTCGAGTTTGTGACTTAAGACTGTTGTCTTTATATATGTGTCCCATACAGCGTCTATTCTCGTTGTGCTGCCCGTCATCAGACTTTGCAAGTATGGGAGCAATTGCATCTGTGTGTATTCTCCAAATACTCTGGCATGCTGGGGTTTAATAATGTGTATGACTGCCGCCATATCAAGAACAATCACAGACGTATCTTTTACTGCTTCAGAGCGACCTGGAACAGGCATACCTGGTAAACAGCATAGAATATCCGACTTTGTTCCTGACCGCAACTTACCTCGATTTGATAAGGACGGAGGTTCACGTTGATT
The DNA here is from genome assembly GCA_031761405.1 of Serripes groenlandicus. Classification (NCBI taxonomy): domain Eukaryota; kingdom Metazoa; phylum Mollusca; class Bivalvia; order Cardiida; family Cardiidae; genus Serripes; species Serripes groenlandicus. The sequence goes on from JASEVX010000002.1 coordinate 12,036,948, forward strand.
TTCATGTTTGAAGAATTCGTCTATGTTAGCATCAGGTCGTGACTGTAGGGACATAAACAATTTAGTGATGAGCACTGCATTTGCTTTCGCATATCCCAGCTTATCAACACCCCTCTTTAGATCTGCAGATGGCCTGTTGTTGAATGTAAACAAGTTAGTCCTTGGGATAACATCAGACAATGGCTTTGAGGCTTTTTCTATTCTGTTACTGACAAACTGGCTAAATATGTTTTTACCGACACTAAGGGCTGTTCTTAGACTAAGTGCGATCTCAGGGTCCATGACTTTTCAAGTGTCTAATGTGATGAACTATCTACCTGTCTCACTAAACGGATTTATGATTGTGCCCTCCTTGATAAAATCACACAGAGCTTTTAGATTGCTAAGGAACTTTATCTGTTCAGCAGCTGAGGATTCCGGATGTTCCACACTTGTATCGTTTGAGGCAAAGAAACAGGCACACTCAAATTCATCAATTGCCCTTAATACTTCAGGTTTTGATAGCTCGATGACCTCCTTCTCCTCTTTCTGGCCATATAGGCCCTTTGATCCACTATCTTCCTTCAAAAACTTGGTGCTATGTTCCTGGCTCTGATCAAGTGCCATAAGTGAAGCTTTCTTGACACCACATTGCACAACAAACTTGCCCTGCATAAAAAAGCGTCATGGACTGATGGGTGGATTGCTGGAAGTTGTGCCATATCTTTCAAAAAGACAGGCATCCATCGGACATAGTTTGTATGACCGAATGCAAAAAACCATGGGCACATATCACTGCATGCACTTAATGTCAAAGGCCAATTACCAACTCGTTGACCACGGATGAATCAACAGTTAATTAACAAATAGTCTCTCACTGTTGTCCAGTAGCAAATTGTGGGAGCATCACTGATGAGTCTCTTTTCCCACATCTCAACAGATTCATGAGGCCCATAGCCCCCACAACAGTAATCGGCATATGCCTGGTATTTCTGTTCATGAAGCCAAGCAAGCGTGAGCTGGTAAGCGTACCGCGTACGCTTGACATGCTTGCCACCCAGGAGAGAGGATACAATACCAGAAGTGAATACTTTTGCCAAGGAGAACATCCGGTCCCAGCTTGATCCATCAAGTATCTTACCCCCACACTCTTGTGATGCCATCTCAACATGAAGCATGCCCAATACACATACCATCTTTGATTCACCAACCTCATTGGGATACTCCCATTGACATTTTTTCTGTTGGGCATAGAGAGGGCAGTCACCTTCTATGACTGCCACCTGACCAGGATTTACAAAATCTATTGCCTTCTTAACAACATGCATTGCATGCTTCTGCATAGACATTGTTGAAGCCTTATCATAAAAGACAGGAAAGACTCCAACCGTGGCTCTTGGTTCAATATCATCTTTACGTTGGCCATGCAATAAGAACCCAGAATATGTCACTGGTGTTTCTTCAAGATTGCTCCCTTGTTCAGTCAGGACTTTGTGGACATGTCTAAGCCACGCTTCATCATGCTCCCTTGTACGGAGAATTTCAGAAAATGCAGGTTTGGCAGTTCCCTCCTGGATTGACGAAAAGATGATTTCTCCAGAATGTTCATCAATTTATGGCACGATGGCAAAGTCAGCAGGAAGATGGACAGTGGCACCCACAGGGGCATCAATAGTGAGAGGTGGACACTCTGTACCCATATTGTGACGGGTATTATGGTTGGTTAGGGTTATGGCAGTGCCATGTAGCTCAATGCGACCAGACTCATCAATGTTATCAACTACACCAGTTGTAAAGACACCTCGCTTAATGTTTGAAGGCACAACAACTCCATCGTCGGTAAATAGCCTTGAAACGGCAAGGGCGAGTCCCTTTTTGACATCCATAATTCGGTCATATGACACTGAGATGCCTAGGGAGTGAAACGGTTTGATCATGCTTTTTTGTCGATCATTTGCATGAAGTTTTAGTCCGACATAGAGTGGAAAGGGCATCTCTCTCTCCTTCCGCTGGTAAAGTTTGGTAGCATTGCTTGTTTGTTTTGCAGCATTGTTGCAAATCAGCTGCGAGAGTGTACATGCGACTCTGAACTTGGCACTTATTATATCCTTGTCCTCTTGCTCGTCTATGGACCTTGAACCTTGAAGTAAGATGTCTAGAAGGCTAAGAAGAGGTTTTGCAACTGGTTCACTCAAACAGATTGGGTTTAACGATCCATTGAAAGGCATTTGTTGCTCAAGAATGTATCTTCGCAGCATGAGACCTACTTCAACTATTTGTTTAGCCTCATCCTCACTAGCCTGATTATTTGCAGTCTGTGCCAAAGCTGCGCCAACTGTTTTCTTGTGAGATATATAAATATCCCGACCTTCACAGTACTCAGACCAGTCAGGTCCAAGCTTCTCTTTCAGATGTTCCTTGAACCTTGTTTGGTGTACATACATTCCAATCCAATCAGAGCCTAGTTGCTCCAGGTGCCGATCATAGAGCTCCCTCAAATAAGCAAGCTTAAAGGCAGAATGTTTAAACTGTACGAATGCTACAAGCTGAGCAATTACCAAGGGATCATATTTGTAAAGATTTGTAGGACTTTGTTCTTTATTTTGAGATTTTGATTTGGCTGCACGGGCATCATTTTTCAGCTTTGTATAACAGGATGTATGATAATGCACATATCCAGTCACGGCATCCTCACTGGTTAGCCATGCATGAACCACCCAATTCTTGGAATCTATAGACCATTTATAGAGGTTCTTTCCACAGTTATCACTTCTAGCAGTGTACAATTTTTCGTCATTGTCACCTTTAAACTTCTCACAGCAGACACACTGCACGGTTTTACGGTCGAAACTGGTACTATACATTGATCGAATTCTTTTTGGACTTAAAGTGGACTCATCACTCTTAAAACTTTCCTTTGTTCTCTTTCCAAGAGCTCTCTGTACAATATGCGAGCAGAAATGACCTCGACATCCATTATGATACTTTGCGTTATTTTTCAGCAATGTGTTAGCAATCCCTGAGCCATCATCTAAACATGCCAATGTCACTCCAAGAGGTAAAGGCACAGCATTTACCACAAACATTTTGAAATCATTTTCAAGTGTTTTATATGCCTTGTGGTAACACTCCTTTTTATATGGACTTCGCATATCCTTGCTGTTAGATGTTTCCTGACATAAGCAACACATTTTCCAATCAGTGTCCTTTCTTGTAACTGCAGGGTGATTAAAAGGGGGATCCTCACTCATGATAAAAAAACAAATGTTGGTTAATTAAATGGGGGAAAGTCTGAAATGAGTACACCACAAGTATAATCAAACAGGTATAATGTGACGAAGAAAATGTTTGAAACCACTTCTAAGTAACTAAGTGATATGACCTCAAATCACCCTGAATGTAGCTCTCGACCCTGAACATGTTGTTTTAGCGAATTTTACATCTATAAAAGCTAACGGATTTGTTCAATCATGAGATGCATGCTTTTCCCAAATTTTTTATCCCAGTGTTTTTAAACAGTTTATTTGTTAAAATATGGTATCAAACCTCGTGCTTAGTTCTATTTATAGATTTTCTTTGGCTGTTCCATACCTCTAGGTTACTCCACCGTATGTAAGGAAAAAAACTTTAGGTTTAATAGACAACTGCATTACAATGAAATATTATCTTCTCTGTGGTATTAGTATATTGATACACTTTGAAAGTTATAGAGCAAAAAGGTTAGTTTTTATGGATGTAAAATGGTCTTTAAACAAATAACTGGATACAGAAATAAATTCTTACAATTAAAACATACAAAATGTGGTAATTTGTGCTAACAGGGACCGATATATGATAACAAAAAAATTCAAATGGCGGCCATTTTGGATTTAGTGCATAATGGCCACCAGGGGGCGACTCCAACTTGTATGCGGTTATTTTTGAAAACCTTATGACTATACCTAACAGTATGCAAAATTTCAAAAACTTGTCACAAAGTGCACAATCTTCTCACAATATGGGCAATTATCTCCCCGCTATAATAGGTACCAGATGCAGGACACCATATTGACTTGAGTTGTCTAACCGCCAAAAAATGGTTTATTACATTAAACATAAAATAAATAAAACTAGAACTATCACTGAATGTGATTAATACCCCGAAAGTCGCCCTGATAGGAAAGGTAGTGGAATATTAAGAAACCCCACCTTAAATTCCAACTTGTAGTTTTAAAGATAATCTTCGGACAAGAAAAAAGTGAGAAAGGGAGATGAAAATTATTTTACGAACAAAAAAATATAACAAAGGGCAATAAATATGTAATTAGCTTAAATAGAGTTATGGTTCTTGTTCACTGTACTTCCTCTCAATGTGTTGTATCATTAGTATGAAGTTTTATTGAATTCCATCCGTTAGTTTTGAAATTATTCTACACTTAACACAAAGTGTTGTATCATCGTATGAAGTTTTATTAAATTCCAACAATTAGTTTTTAAAGATATGCTCCGGACAAGGAAAATCGCAACGGACCAACCGACCGACCGACCAACCATAGGGTGACTCCAATATACCCCTTCTAAACTTCGTTTATCAGGGGTATAAAAATATTATAACTAAAATGTCTTGGTGACACAATTACAGCTATCTTATCCAACTGCCAAGAAATGGTTTATTACATTAAACATCAAATTAATCAAATTTAATTATAACTAAAATGCCTTGGTAATAAAATAACAGTTTTCGTGGAAGTTTCCCACATAAAACAATTCTGCAGCAAATGATTTTCAAAACATTTTGTCAAAAACATGCAAAATGTCCATATGGGAATTTAATAAATAAATAATGAATGAATGAATGTATAGTGTTTTATGGCGCATCGACAGCTAAGGTCATTCAGCGCGCATTAAAATTAAGTAGTACATGAAATATTATTTAAAAATTAATATGTTTGATAGAACTATATAATGGGAGAAATGATGGAAGTAGAAATAAATAATGTTTTATGACTAAACTCTATGTAATGGGAATGAAATGTATGTTATATAAATAAGAGTATATATATATATATATATATAGACAAATAAAGATTATCACAGCTTATAGTAAAGTGCAATCTCCTTTAAGAAAGAAATTATAGCATGTATTGGGACAGTGTCGAATAGTGTTTTAAGACTATCAACACTGTAATAATGAGCACGAATTGGTGCAAAGTCAGTGCAATCAATTAAAATGTGCTGAATGGTATAGCTTGCAGAGCAAGGTATACATTCAGGTATATCATCCTTTGTAAAGAGACAAGAATGAGCTATAATAACCTCTTCTCGACGAATAGACCTGTAAACGGGGTTCCACTCGCCAAGGATTGGTTTGACGGAATGAAGCGTGTTAAAAACATCAGCATCCCATTTGGTTTGCCAAGAAGATTGGATAGTAGGTTTAAAATCAGAATGTGGAACCTTAAAATCTGAAATTGGTAAAGATAATGCGGACTTTGCATTTTCATCCGCTTTCTCGTTACCTAAATGACTAGGCAACCAACATAAAACAAATTTATTGAACTTCAACATGGATGAAATTCGTTGAAGTAATCCGCAAACAAGAGGATCTTCAAACTTCTCATTGTAAAGGGCCTGTAAAGAAGAAAGTGAGTCAGAGAAAATAATAAAGCGGGTCAGATGGGATTCTTCAGCTATGTCAAGTGCAAGATCAATAGCCTTCAACTCTGCAGAGAAAATAGAAGATTTATCATGAATGCGAGATTTCAAAATGGTATCACCACATACGGCGGCAGATGCAACAGAGTCATCGCATTTAGAACCGTCTGTGTAAATTGGCTTAATGGCAAAGTAAAAATCTTTAATTTCATAAAATTCGGCTTGAAATACATGTCTGTCAGTTTCAGCCTTTTTATGAGCAGCAAGATCAAAACGAAATTCCACAGTTTTAAGTGTCCAAGGAGCTATATCTGGGACTTGATATTTTGCAATACACTCCATATCCACATGAAGATCTTCAAGAAATGGCTCCATGCGGACACCAAGGGGAAGTATTGCATTTGGTTTTTTAAGAAAAAGGGGCTTGAATTCAGGCTGAAAGACAGTTTCGTAAGTAGGGTTAGAAGGGATGGATTTCAGTACATACTGAAGGGCAAGTTTCTGTCTTCTAGAAGTGAGTGAAGGTTTATTAGCTTCAGCATAAATACTGTTAACTGGAGGGGTTCTAAAAGCTCCAAGGGCAAGGCGAAGACCTTGATTATGTATGGGATCAAGCAACTGAATGTAAGATTTGCGAGCAGAACCATAAACATTAGAGCCATAATCAAGTTCAGAACGAATAAGAGAGCGATACAAATGTTATAGTACTTTCCTATCAACTCCCCAGTCAGAATGGGCTACAACCTTGAGAAGGTTTAACGCTTTCTGACATTTTTTCTTTAAAGCTTTAATATGTGGAAGGAATGAAAGTTTTTGGTCAAAGATTACACCAAGAAACTTGAACTCTGGTACAACTTCAATGCGACATTTATTCATATGAAGATCTGGGTCTAGGTGGAAACCACGTTTATTACAGAAGTGCATGCATTTGGTTTTGGTCTTGGAAAATTTAAAACCATTTTCGTCAGACCATGTTTGAAGTTTATTCAAGCATTGTTGAAGTTGACGTTCTATAATGTCCATATTTCTTGAACGAAAACAAATCACAAAATCATCCACATAAAGCGAGCATTCAACCCCTGGGTTGATAGCTTTAACAATAGAATTGATTTTCACACTAAATAAGGTGACCGATAAAATGCAACCTTGAGGAACACCCATTTCCTGTTCATGAGCACCTGCTAGGGTGTCACCAACACGAACACGAAAGAGGCGTTCATCCAAAAATGCAGCAATAAATAGAGGTAGACGGCCTCTAAGACCAAAGTCATGGAGATCCTTTAAAATACCATATTTCCAAGTTGTGTCATAAGCGCTTTCAAGATCAAAGAATACAGAGACACCATGTTGCTTATTAATAAAGCCTTCTCTAATAAAAGATTCAAAACGAACAAGATGATCAAGTGTACTTCGTTGTCGACGAAAACTGCTTTGAACATTGACAATAAGATTGTTTGATTCTAGGAACCATACAAGTCGGTCATTAACCATTCTTTCTAATGTTTTGCAGATACAGCTAGTTAAAGCAATGGGACGATAGTTGCTAGGATTAGAGGTGTCTTTGCCCGGTTTTGGGATAGGTATAACAATAGCCTCTCGCCAAGACTGAGGAAATTCACCAGACTGCCATACATCATTAAAAATATCCAATAAAACAGAAAGAGAAGTGAAGGGTAAATGTTTAAGAAATTGATAATGGATTTTGTCTTGGCCAGGAGAGGTATCATGAGCTTTCCTCAGGGCAGACCTGAGTCCCCCACCCACCTCGGAGCCCAACACGGGGACATGATCTGGGGAAACCTAACACAGATCATGCCAGGGGTACATCAATGATATACTCAGAATGAAAGGGGTAGACTGGACAAATATATTCCCGTAGAACGTAATACCAAGCTTCACTATCTTTGGGAGGTTACAAGTGTCAATCAAATACCTAAAAATCTTTCACCTGATTAGCCCATGAGCCACCGCCTTCTTGGGCAGCTTAGAAAATAGGGTTAAGAAGAGATGTTTGAAAATGTAGAAAGAAATGCATGATAAGTAGGCGATGAAGATGAAAGGTGAAATGTAATGCCCAAGGGCAAGGCATGACCAGCCGATTGATCAGGACGGGCTCCCCTGACCTCCCGTTTAGCCCAACTCAAGGCCAAAGCAGTGTGTTGCAGTAACAGAGTTTAAATTGCCTTACTCTGAAACTACTCAACCACCAGCACCCCGTCATCAGGCGACACAGGTTGCAGCCCACTGCAAACGGGCAGGCACAGCGTTGGGGTTCTACCAACTGTAGTGCGACAACCGGGCTATTTCTAGCCCCCCGCCCAGCTGGGGGTAGAATTAATAAATAAGTTGAAAACATAGTGACAAAAGTTGAAATTGCTCATCATGAGCAATTTCACCTTTTGTCGCGATGTTTATAAAAGTCCTCAGCTGCAGACGTGTCTAAGATTGGGAAAGTGTTAAACAATAGTTCAGTGTATCTTAGGTGGTACTCCTGGGCTTTCAGTAAGTCAAACAAACACAAACCTTTCCCATATACAAACAATTTTAACTTTGAAATCATCTAGACAAAAATTGAGAACAAATCAGTAAATGGAAATATAACTAGAATTGTTTTTGCACCTCAAATATCTGTCAAAATCTCTCAAAACATTCCAACCTATAAAGAAAACAATGGGTTCTGCACATCGCCTTGATGAGGTGAACATGCGACCCAAGGTTCATAAAAATCCTTCAAGCCGTCTTGGAGATATGGAGCGGACATGAAATAAAGCCTCAAACCTTTGATCTTCAAGCGTGACCTTGACTTTGAACCGGTATGGTCGAGACATGGGTTCTGCACATGAAATAAAGCCTCAAACCTGTGACCTTGACCTTGAACCGGTATGGTTGAGACAGGGGGGTTTTGCACATCGCCTTGATGAGGTGAACATCTGACTCCGCCGTCTTGGAGATATGGAGCGGACATAAAATAAAGCCTCAAACCTTTGACCTTCAAGTGTGACCTTGACCTTGAATCGTATGGTCGAGACATGAGTTCTGCACATCACCTTGATGAGGTGAACATCTGACCCAAGTTTCATGAAAATCCTTCAAGCCGTCTTGGAGATATGGAGCGGACACAAAATAAAGCCTCAAACCTTTGACCTTCAAGCATGACCTTGACCTTGAAGTGGTATGGTCAAGACATGGGCTCTGCACATCGCCTTGATGAGGTGAACATCTGACCCAAGTTTCTTAGAATTCCTGCAAGCCGTCTTGGAGATATGGAGCGGACACTAAATAAACCTCAAACATTTGACCTTCATATGTGACCTTGACCTTGACCCGGGATGGTCGAGACATGAGTTCTGCACATCGCCTTGATGAGGTGAACATGTGACCCAATTTTCATGAAAATCCTTCAAGCCGTCTTGGAGATATGGAGCGGACACGAAATAAAGCCTCAAACCTTTGACCTTCAAGCATGACCTTGACCCTGGATGGTCGAGACATGAGTTCTGCACATCGCCTTGATGATGTGAACATCTGACCCAAGTTTCATGAAAATCCTTCAAGCCGTCTTGGAGATATGGAGCGGACACAAAATAAAGCCTCAAACCTTTGACCTTCAAGCGTGACCTTGACCTTAAACCGGTATGGTCGAGACATAAGTTCTGCACATCGCCTTGATGATGTGAACATCTGACCAAAGTTTCTTAGAAATCCTTCAAGCCATCTTGGAGATATGGAGCGGACACGAAATAAAGCCTCAAACCTTTGACCTTCAAGCGTGACCTTGACCTTGACCCGGGCTGGTCAAGACATGGGTTCTGCACATCGCCTTGATGAGGTGAACATCTGACCCAAGTTTCATGAAAATCCTTTAAGTCGTCTTGGAGATATGGAGCGGACACAAAATAAAGCCTCAAACCTTTGACCTTCAACCGTGACCTTGACCTTGACCCGGGATGGTCGAGACATGAGTTCTGCACATCGCCTTGATGAGGTGAACATGTGACCCAAGTTTCATGAAAATCCTTCAAGCCGTCTTGGAGATATGGAGTGGACATGTTTTCGGACAGACAGACAGACATCAAGGACAAAAACAATATATCTCCCCTGTATACAGGGGGAGACATAATTAATGAATAAAATTTAAAATATTGTGACATAAGGAGAAATCGCTCATCATGAGCTATTTCTCCTTTTGTTTCAATGTTTTCAAAAGCCATCTGCTGCAGATGCGTCAGAAAGTGTCTGTATGCGGGAAAGGTTTACCGATTATCACGTAAACGTGTCTTACCTCTGAATGCATGTTAAGAACTATTGAATTCAAGTCATCGGTGTCTCTCTGTACTGTCGAAGACTGGTCTAGTTCTACGTCAGCAAAAAAGTAGACACTGCCATCTTCCAGCTGTATGAAAAATAAATCAACCAATAATTTCCCTCATGTGATAAAACTTCAGCAGACGATTTAAAAAATATCCAGGCAAAAAATATGGAAAATCTCTATAAATGGAAGCGTAATTATTGAATACAAGTCATTGGTTTCTCTCTGTACTGTTGAAGACCGGTCTAGCACCATGTCAAGATCCAGAAAGACATTGCCACTTCCCAGCTGTATGAAAAATAAATCAACCAATAATTCCCTGCATGTGATAAAACTTCAGCAGACAATTTAAAAAATATTCAGGCAAAAATATGGAAAATCTCTATAAATGGAAGCGTAATTATTGAATACAAGTCATCGGTTTCTCTCTGTACTGTTGAAGACCGGTCTAGCAACATGTGAAGATCCAGAAAGACACTGCCACTTCCCAGCTGTATGAAAAATAAATATCCAGGTAAAAATATGGCAAATCTCTATAAATGGAAGCAAAATTATTGAATAGAGTTAAAAACATTGTGGTAAATAAAAAAAATATCTTGTTTTGCATGAATGTTTTAACCCTTTCCCACATACAACAAATCAGCAGCAGACGACTTCGAAAATATATAGGTACAAGTTTGTAATTTATATACAAATGAAATAATACTTACTAAATAAAGTTTAAAGAGACATTGCTCATCATGATCAATTTCTCCTTTTGCCACTACGTTTTCAAAAGTTGTCTGCTGAATATGCGTCAAAAAGCGTCTTCAAGTGGAAAATGGTAAGTCATTTCCAAAATGCAGTTTCATTCAGACATTTTTACAGCAGACACATTTTGAAAACATTGAATATAAAAGGGAAATCTTCTCCTTTTTCCATAATATTTTCAACTTGATTATTTATACAGTTCTTTCATTTATAGAGATTTTCGGACAAATGCTGGTCCGTTCGAATGACACTCAATTATAGGGCTACAGAGTTCTTTAAACCCTTTCCCTCATACAATACATTTGTAGCAGACAGCTTTTTGAAAAATATCTTTGTTAAAATGTGAACAATCTCCATAGATGAAAGTTTAATTGTCAGATCGAGTTAAAAACATTGTGACAAGAGGGCAAGTATCACTCCACAGCCATCTCCAAATAGCCCCACCACCTAGTGGCCTTGTTTTTAGACCAATCGCCATGGCTTGAAAGAATCTCGTAGAGTGTCACCTAAGGAACATTTCTGCAAGATTATTTGAAAATTGGTCAACAATTTTGGGTAAGAAGATTTTTACTTAAGCCAATATAAGGCTAAAAGCCCGACCCCCTGGCAGCCACATTTTAAGACCAATCAACATGGCTTGATGGAATCTTATAGAGAGTCATACATTTCTACAAATCAATTGAAAATCGGCCAGAGACTTTCTTCCGAGAAGATTTTTTAAGTTTTGACTATAGCCATATAAGGCAAATCAGCCCTGGCGGTCATGTTTTTCAACAAATAAACATGGCTTGTTGGAATCTGATAGAGGGTCGGTCACCCAAGGTACATTTTACAAAATTATTCTAAAATCAGCCTGAGACAAAGCATTTTTAAGTTTTCACCTAAGCCATAAAAGACAAAATAGCCCCGCCCTCTGGGGGCAATAGTTTTCAACCAATGAACATGGCTTGAAAGAATCTGAAAGAGGGTCACCCTAGAAACATTTCTACTAAATTATTTGAAAAGCAGCCAGTCAGGAGAAGATTTTTAAGTTTTCACTTAAGCCATATAAGGCAAACCATGTTTTTCGACTAATCAACATGGCTTGAAGGAATCTGATAGAGGGTCACACTAGGACCATTTCTACAGAATTATATGAAAATCAGCTGGACAATTTCGGAGAAGAAGTTATTGCAAGTTTTCACTATAGCCATATAAGGCAAACAAGAGGGCCATGATGGCCCTGGATCGCTCACCTGATTTTATTTTTGTTTACTTTAGCCATATAAGGAAAAACAGCCATGCCTCCTGGCGGCAATGTTTTTTTTTTTACATGACTGGAAGGAATCTCAAAGAGGGTCATCAAAGAAACATTTCTGTGACAAATAAATGGAGTTTTTATCGTGTTCACAAAGTCAATTATAACAATTTTGCCAATTTTGAAGGGCCATAATTCAGTCATGCATCGACAGCTGGTTTTCAAAAGGAACCAAGCTTATCGTGTATATCTAGCTATAATAGCCTATTGAATAAGTTTGGTAAACATAGGATAATAAATGATGACTTTATCATGTTCACAAGGTCAATTATAGCAATTTTGCTAATTTTAAAGGGCCATAATCCCGTCATGCATGAACGTATCTGGCTGGTTTTCGAAAGGAACCGAGCTCTCAGGATATCTAGCTACTGAATAAGTTTGGTAAACATCTGATAATAAATGAAGACTTTATCTAAATTGTGGACAGACAACGGACGACGGACAATGGGCGACCACAAAAGCCCCTCCCTCTGGTGGCCATGTTTTTCGACCAAATAACAAGGCTTGAAGGAATCTGATAGAACATTTCTACAAAATTATTTAAAAATCAACTAGACACTTTCAGAGAAGAAGATTTCACTGAAGCCATATAAGACAAAATAGCCCCGCCCCCCTGGCGGCCAAACTTTCGAAGAATCAACATGGCTTGACGGAATCTGATAGAGGAACATTTCTACAAAATTATTTGAAAATTGGCCTGACACTTTCGGAGGAGAAGATTTTTTAAGTTTTCACTATAGCCACATAACTTTCGACCAATCAACATGGCATGAAGGAATCTGATAGAGGGTCATTAAAGGGACATTTCTACAAAATTATTTGAAGATCGGCCAAACAGTTTAGGAGTAAAAGTTTTTTCTTTCAGTTGCCATGGAAACAAGAATTTTCCATGGATCCAAAACATTTGAAGCCATTGAGAGGATGCTTCCTATGAAGTTTCCTCCCAATAGACCAAGTGGTTAGAGAGGAGAAGTCGTTTTAAGCAAAAAGTGGAGATAAAAATTGCTCATCATGAGCAATTTTTTATTTTGCCAAAAAATGTGCACATGTCGTTTGCTGTAGTGGTGTCAGAAAGCATATATATGTGGGTAATGGTTAAAGAGAAATGAGAATGGACAAATGATGCACGGCGAGTGGCAACAATAGTTTTGACTGGAGATAATTATGGTAAGGTAAAAAATGCCATTTTTTTTTTTTTTCAATCTGCAGAAACATCTGCAGCAAATTTTGAAAACATTGTGACAAAAGAAGATATTTGCTCATAAGAGTATTTCCATCTTTTTTCACAACTCAATTTAATAATAAAACTTTTATTTATTAAGATTTTCCATTTGTTTGCCAATCTGGTTTCAATGTCATCTGCTCCATATTTGTTGCATGTGGGAACGAGGAGTTAATTATATGATAAATCTGAACTTTTGTTCGTAATTTAACAGGAATTATGCATTCAATTATAAAACTCAATTTTTACCTTTTCCCACAAGCAGACACTTTCTGATACCACTGCAGCAGTTGACATTTGAAAACATTCTGGCAAAAGGAGAAATTGCTCATGACGGGCAATTCTTCCTTTTACCTCAGTGTTTTCAACTCTATTTAATAATCAAGCTTTCATTTATAAGGATTTTCCATATTTTTGCCAATCTGTTTTCAAGTCGTCTGCTCCATATTTGTTGTATGTGGGAAAGCGGGGTTAATTAATGAATGAATGTATAGTGTTTTATGGCACATCGACAGCTAAGGTCATTTAGCGCGCATTAAAATTAAGTAGTACATGAAATATTATTTAACAAGAGTTGTCGGAGGACAATATAGCTCGCCTATCAGGGCCATCGTATATCAGGGCCTACTTCAGAACAGTTAAAGTATTAGGTAAAGTCGCACAGTATCACCTATTGCAAGATAATACACCTTTTCAATACTTTTGACAAAAATTCTAAGTTCAACTAGAATGGAGTGCTCCCCGGAGCACGTGTGTCACCTGCCGGCGCCATGTCAGAAAATTTTAAATTTTGATAGAAAAGGGGCAATAACTCTGATATAAAAAATATTTGGATTATCCCCCTTTTGTGAACCCATCACAAAAATTGATATAAACATTTGTCAGAAGTTTCAATCTAATCCTTTGAGCAGAAAAAAAGTAATTTGAATATTTGACAGAAAAGGGGCAATAACTCTGATATAAAAATATTTGGATTATCCCCCTTTTGTGAACCCATCATACACATTGATATAAACATTTGTCAGAAGTTTCAATCCAATCCTTTGAGTAGATTAAATTTTTGACAGAAAAGGGCCAATAACTCTGATATAAAAATATTTGGATTATCCCCCTTTTTGTGAACCCATCATACACATTGATATAAACATTTGTCAGAAGTTTCAATCCAATCCTTTGAGTAGAAAAAAAGTTATTTGAAAATTTAAATTTTTGACAGAAAAGGGGCAATAACTCTGATATAAAATTATTTGGATTATCGCCCTTTTGTGAACCAATCACACACATTGATAAAAACATTTGTCAGAAGTTTCAATCTAATCCTTTGAGTAGAACAAAAGTTATTTGAAAACATGACGAAAAAAGTGTGACGGACAGACAGACGCCGGATAAAAAAAAAAATAGACAGACAGACGTCGAATAAAAAAAAAAGTAACATTTGTCAGAAGTTTCAATCCAATCCTTCGGGTAGAAAAAAAGTTATTTGAAAATTTAATTTTTTGACAGAAAAGGGGCAATAACTCTGATAAAAAATTATTTGGATTATCCCCCTTTTGTGAACCAATCACACACATTGATATAAACATTTGTCAGAAGTTTCAATCTAATCCTTTGAGTAGAAAAAAAGTTATTTGGAAACGTGACGAAAAAGTTAGATTTTTTGACAGAAAAGGGGCAATAACTCTGATATAACTTGACCTTGACCCAGGGTCAGGATGGGTGTAGTGGGGTGCGTAGATGGACCAATAGTTCCTAAATGTATAAACTAAATATGAAAGCAATCAATGTCATAATAGTGAATGCAGAGTGATATGTTAAACGTTAAACGCAAACCTTAAACCTTGTAACTGAACCAAGTAGAACCAAGTAGAAATTACCTTGACCTTGACCCAGGGTCAGGACGGGTGTAGTGGTGTGCGTAGATGGATGACAAATGGTTCCTAAAGGTATAAACCCTTAAAACCCAAATGAAAACCTTAAACACAAACCTTAAACCTAGGTGTCTACGCCACCGCCGACGCCGACGCCGACGGTAACACATAAGCTCTCCTGTACTTCGTACTGGCGAGCTAAAAATGAATATGTTCGATAGAACTATATAATGGGAAATGATGGAAGTAGAAATAAATAATGTTTTATGACTAAAATCTATATAATGGGAATGAAATGTATGTTATATAAATAAGAGTATATATATATATGTAGACAAATAAAGATTATCACAGCTTATCGTAAAGTGAAATCTCCTTTAAGAAAGAAATTATAGCATGTATTGGGATAGTGTTGAATAGTGCGGGGTTAATTAAATGATGAATCTTACCTTTGCGTTCCTCGCTTTAACAGGACTTATTTGTTCAATTCTATTGACCACACGTCTGCAAGAAAAATCAGTAACCCTTATAAAATGCAGGCTCATCAGGACATTTGCCAATATGAAATTTGTTTTATTATACATTCCTATTAGTGAAATTCTATAGGATTTATAAACGTAATTCTTTTTTATAAATTCACAGTGAATATTGTCAAACTGATGATAACACACTTTTGAAGGGATGCCGGAACTACTTTTTTAAAGTGTTTTCTCAAAAACAGTCTTCCCCTAGATAGTCATATTTTATAGTAATGTAGAATTGTTCGCCTTTTAACTACAGGTCCAATTTTCCAACCATGGTCAGGTCGGATGTTTTAGGACTGTTACATCATAAACACAGATACTTTAGCAAACTAGAACTGTGAGTGAACTCACAAAAGGATACCCCCTGTCCTGCGCTTACAAGACATATGGACAGACAGACGGACAGATATATTTCCGACCGGGATACTCTTGCACATCCTCAGGTTGTGTACTGCAACTGTCTAAAGTTTCATCAGAATCGGTCCAACTGTTAAGGAGGAGTTGCGCTTACAAGACATATGGACAGACGGACGGACAGACATACCCATGAAGTGTATTTGTGGGGTTATTTCTTTTGTTTCAAACTTGTGGGTTGCAACCCACAAGTATGCTATTAATTCCGTAATTATTCCCCTTTTACGGAATGAACAGCATTAATATGCAAATAAGATACCCGTTATAAAACAAACAAATAAATATTTATCTAAGTGTCTTTATAAGGCTGGTGGGTGGGCTTTAGGTCTCGGTTACCAGGACGGACAAACGGACTTGGACTGACTGACGGATGGACGGACACGGTGATTCCTATATACCCCCCCAAAACTTGTTTGTGGTGGGTATAATAATCTTCAGCCTCAAAATTCTCTGCTGCATGTTGGACTGTGTTTAAATACTTTCTCTCATACATATTAACTCTTTCAAACATTTCCAATTTCGTCTGAAAACATTATGGCAAAAGGAGAAATTGCTTAACATAAACGACTTCTTTTTTTGCCACAATGACTTATCAGTTGTCTGCTGCAGATGATTTAAAATGCGCCTGCAAGTTGGAAAGGGAAGGGTTGAACTTTAATCAATCCGGTAATAAACGAGTAATCTTACGTTAGCATTTTCTTTTGTGTTGTCAGTGGAATACTATTAAGTGGTACATTGGACACCTTGGTAATCATTTTGGCAACAGCAATCTTGGCTTTTTCTACAAAATAAATTTTTAGGTATTGTAGTTAAACAAGTAAATAGAGTATTGCAAGCAATACAAAAGTCCCCTACCGGACAAAAATTATAAGTTGAAAAAGGCACATTATTCTGTCAAACTCACTTTACAGTTATGCCCCTTGATAGGAAAGGTAGTGGAATACAGCATTAAGAAACCCCACCTTAAATTCCATCTAGTAGTTTTAAAGATAATCTCCGGACAAGATAAAAGTAAGAAAGGGTTATGAAAGTTATTCTACGAACAAAAAAAAGTAATGAAGGGCAATAACTCTCTAATAAGCTAAATAGAGTTATGGTTCTTGTACACTGCACTTTCTCTAAATGTGTTGTATCATAGTATGAAGTTTTATTAAATTCCATCCAGTAGTTTTGAAGTAATTCTGCGCTCAACAAAAAGTAACAAAGGGCAATAACTCTGTAATAAGTTATGGTGCTTATACACTGTATTTCTCTCATTGTGCTCTACCATTGTATGAAGTTTTATTAGATTCCATTAATTAGTTATTAAGTAATTCTCCGGACAAGAAAAAGTAACAAAGTGCAAATACTCTGTAATTAGGTAAAGTAGAGTTATGGTTCCGCTACACCACACTTCCTCTTAATGTGTTGTATCATCTTATGAAGTTTTATTAAATTCCAACAATTAGTTTTAAAGCTATGCTCCGGACATTACTCTACGAACAAGAACAAATAACAAAGGGCAATAACTCTGTAATTAGTAAAGTAGAGCTATGGTTCCTGTACACAGCAATTTCTCTCAAAGTGTTGTATCATCGTATGAAGTTTTATTGTTTTTTTAATACAATACATTTAAAGAGAGGAACAGCTTACAAACGGTAAAGATTAACAACAAATCAAACTTCCTTTGGAATGATGGAATATCCATACAGAAGTCAATCCTTAAACCTGTCATTTTAATTCAATACATTTTGGATAGGAACAACTTACAAACAGAATAGCTTAACTACAAATCAACCCCTTGCCTTGGGAAGATGACATATTCAGAAGTCACTGATTTTTTAATTACATGCAATTATAGGGAGGAACAACTTACAAACAGAATAGCTTAACTACAAATCAACCTTGCCTTGGGAAGATGGTATAAATATATATATGGAAGTCAAACCTTTAACCTGATTTTTTAATTACATGCAATTATAGGGAGGAACAACTTACAAACAGAATAGCTTAACTACAAATCAACCTTGCCTTGGGAAGATGGTATAAATATATATATGGAAGTCAAACCTTTAACCTGATTTTTTAATTACATACATTTATAGGGAGGAACAACTTACAAACACTCCAGCTGAACTACATATATATACAGAAGTCAAACCTTTAACCTGATTTTTTAATTACATACATTTATAGGGAGGAACAACTTACAAACACTCCAGCTGAACTACAAATCAACCTTGCCTTGAGAAGATGGTATAAATATATACAGAAGTCAAACCTTTAACCTGATTTTTTAATTACATACATTTATAGGGAGGAACAACTTACAAACACTCCAGCTGAACTACAAAATCAACCTTGCCTTGGGAAAATGGTATAAATATATACAGAAGTCAAACCTTTAACCTGATTTTTTAATAACATACATTTATAGGGAGGAACAACTTACAAACACTCCAGCTGAACTACATATATATACAGAAGTCAAACCTTTAACCTGATTTTTTAATTACATACATTTATAGGGAGGAACAACTTACAAACACTCCAGCTGAACTACAAATCAACCTTGCCTTGAGAAGATGGTATAAATATATATACAGAAGTCAAACCTTTAACCTGATTTTTTAATTACATACATTTATAGGGAGGAACAACTTACAAACACTCCAGCTGAACTACAAAATCAACCTTGCCTTGGGAAGATGGTATAAATATATACAGAAGTCAAACCTTTAACCTGTTATTTTAATTCAATATCATTATAGAGAGGTACAACTTACAAACAGCAGAGCTTAACTACAAATCAACCCCTTGCCTTGGGAAGATGGTATATCCATTCGGAAGTTAAACCTTAAACCTGTTATTATAATTACTAGAGATGGCAACGGTTACAGATATTACTAACCAGTTACTCGTATAATTTAGTAACCAGTTACTTATAATTACATATATTTATAGGGAGGAATGTCTTACAAACAGCAGAGCTTTTAACTACAGTAGCTATTCAGATGCACTGGTTCAAAGTAATGCATTCTGAAAAGGATCAACTCTTTAGCACAATAACAAAACAGGACAATTCATTGAATCAATAATTCTCCCGCCAAAACGGGGGCTCTTTGAAAAGTCATCTGCTGCATGAGGCATCCGAAATTTCCTGTATCAGAGAAAGAATTTAACCCTTTTTCTCATACAACAATTCTGCAGGAGACGAATTTGAAAATAATTTGTCAAAAAATAGAAAATCTCTATAATTGAATGGGTAGCCTATGACTAAAAGTGGAAAACATTGTGGCAAAATGAGCAACTGCTCGTTTTGAGCAATGTCTTCTTTTGTCACTATGTTTTCAAAAAGCCTTCTGCTGCAAAGGCGTCAGAAAGTGTCTTTATGAGGGGAAGGGTTAACCCTTTCCAACATACAGAAGCTTTCTGATGCCTCTGCAGCAAGCGACAATTGAAAGCATTGTGACAAAAGGAGAACTTTCTCCTTTTGCCACAATGTTTTAAACTTCTATCATTAATGATATTTTCATTTATTCAGATTTTTCACACTTTTGTCAAGATGGTTTTATAATTATCAGCTAGAGATTTCATGTTTCTGATAAATTATTAAAGGACTCTCTCTATGCATTAGATCTTGCAATAAAAGAAAACTCTTGTCTATCCAATACTTTCGGCACAGTGAGTACTTTGATATCTATAGCACAGTGACTTACGGCAATTAATGGTATCCACAGTAACACTATTCCTAGCCTCTCCCTCTCCAACTGGATCTCCGGTGGCATTTAAACAGTGGCACATTGATCCGGTACATTTCGCTACATATTCCCCCTTGTCGGAACATTTAAGAACAACTCCAACGACCGGTGCCATGTTGCCCATGGCTTTCTGAAATAAAGACGACTGGTCAAACATCCATCACATATAGACGCTTTCTCATGTCCTGCAGCAGATGGCTTTTGCAAACATTGTGGCAAAAGGAGAAATAGTGTGTGGTTTGTGGAGTACTGGTGTGAGAAAACAAGGAAACACATGGGTCTGTGAAGTACTGGTGTAAGAAAGCAAGGAAACACATGGGTCTGTGGAGTACTGGTGTGAGAAAGCAAGGAAACACATGGGTCTGTGGAGTACTGGTGTGAGAAAGCAACGAAACACATGCGTCTGTGGAGTACTGGTGTGAGAAATCATAGAAACAAGGAAACACATGGGTCTTTGGAGTACTAGTGTGAGAAAGCAAGGAAACACATGGGTCTATGGAGTACTGGTGTGAGAAAGCAAGGAAACACATGGGTCTGTGGAGTTCTGGTGTGAGAAAACTGGGAAACAAATGGGTCTGTGGAGTACAAGTGTGAGAAAGAAAGGAGACACATGGGTCTTTGGAGTAATGGTGTGAGAAAGCAAGGAAACACATGGGTCTGTGGAGTAATGGTTTGAGAAAGCAAGGAAACACATGGGTCTGTGAAGTACTGGTGTGAGAAAGCAAGGAAACACATGGGTCTGTGGAGGACTGGTGTGAGAAAGCAAGGAACACACGGGTCTGTGGAGTACTGGTGTGAGAAAGCAACGAAAGACATGCGTCTGTGGAGTACTGGTGTGAGAAATCATGGAAACAAGGAAACACATGGGTCTTTGGAGTACTAGTGTGAGAAAGCAAGGAAACACATGGGTCTGTGGAGTTCTGGTGTGAGAAAACTGGGAAACAAATGGGTCTGTGGAGTACTAGTGTGAGAAAGAAAGGAGACACATGGGTCTGTGGAGTACTAGTGAGAAAGCAAGGAAACACATGGTCTGTGGAGTACTGGTGTGAGAAAGCAACGAAACACATGGGTCTGTGAAGTACTAGTGTTAGAAAGCAAGGAAACACATGGGTCTGTGGAGTAATGGTGTGAGAAAGCAAGGAACACATGGGTCTGTGGAGTACTAGTGTAAGAAAGCAAGGAAACACATGGGTCTGTGGAGTACTGGTGTGAGAAAGCAAGGAATCACACAGGTCTGTGGAGTACTGGTGTGAGAAAGCAAGGAAACACATGGGTCTGTGGAGTACTGGTGTGAGAAAGCAAGGAAACACATGCATCTGTGGAGTACTGGTGTGAGAAATCATAGAAACAAGGAAACACATGGGTCTTTGGAGTACTAGTGTGAGAAAGCAAGGAAACACATGGGTCTGTAGAGTTCTGGTGTGAGAAAACTGGGAAACACATGGGTCTGTGGAGTACTAGTGTGAGAAAGAACGGAGACACATGGGTCTGTGGAGTACTAGTGAGAAAGCAAGGAAACACATGGTCTGTGGAGTAATGGTGTGAGAAAGCAAGGAAACACATGGGTCTGTGAAGTACTAGTGTGAGAAAGCAAGGAAACACATGGGTCTATGGAGTACTGGTGTGAGAAAGCAAGGAAACACATGGGTCTGTGGAGTAATGGTGTGAGAAAGCAAGGAAACACATGGGTCTATGGAGTACTGGTGTGAGAAAGCAAGGAAACCTATGGGTCTATGGAGTACTGGTGTGAGAAAGCAAGGAAACACATGGGTCTGCGGGGTTCTGGTGTAAGAAAGCAAGGAAACACATGGGTCTTTGGAGTACTAGTGTGAGAAAGCAAGGAAACACATGGGTCTTTGGAGTTCTGATGTGAGAAAGCTTGGAAACAAATGGGTATGTGGAGTACTGGTGTGAGAAACCAGGGAAACACATGGTTATGTGGAGTTCTGGTGTGAGAAATCAGGGAAACACATGGGTCTGTGAAGTACTGGTGTGAGAAAGCAAGGAAACACATGGGTCTGTGAAGTACTAGTGTGAGAAAGCAAGGAAACACATGGGTCTTTGGAGTTCTGATGTGAGAAAGCTTGGAAACAAATGGGTCTGTGGAGTACTGGTGTGAGAAACCAGGGAAAAACATGGTTATGTGGAGTTCTGGTGTGAGAAATCAGGGAAACACATGGGTCTGTGAAGTACTGGTGTGAGAAAGCAAGGAATCACATGGGTCTGTGGAGTACTAGTGTGAGAAAGCAAGGAAACACATGGGTCTTTGGAGTTCTGATGTGAGAAAGCTTGGAAACAAATGGGTCTGTGGAGTACTGGTGTGAGAAACCAGGGAAAAACATGGTTATGTGGAGTTCTGGTGTGAGAAAGCAAGGAAACACATGGGTCTGTGGAGTACTGGTGTGAGAAAGCAAGGAAACACACGGGTCTGTGAAGTACTGGTGTGAGAAAGCAAGGAAACACATGCATCTGTGGAGTACTGGTGTGAGAAATCATAGAAACAAGGAAACACATGGGTCTGTGGAGTACTGGTGTGAGAAAGCAAGGAAACACATGAGTATGTGGAGTACTGGTGTGAGAAAGCAAGGAAACACATGGGTCTGTGGAGTACTGGTGTGAGAAAGCAAGGAAACACATGGGTCTGTGAAGTACTGGTGTGAGAAAGCAAGGAAACACATGGGTCTGTGGAGTACTGGTGTGAGAAAGCAGGGAAACATATGGGTCTGTCAAAAAGTTGCTTTGTTATTACTGAACATATTTTGTTGAAAACATCTTTGAAAACCAAATTAACAGGAGCACAGCAAGCAAAGGCTAATGCTCGCCTGCTTTTTTTCGAAGTCGAAAAATGGGGCATTTTTGAAAAATTATTAAAGCCAGAGTTATGTGACTTGGTATAGCTATGCGAATTGTTCCTAGGAACATGTGTACCAAGTTGATTAGAAAATGTTGAACATTTTTTGAGTTATAAGGTAAGGTTAAAGTTTTGGGACGATGCGGATGATGACCACGATGCCAAGGGTATCTTCCCTTACTTTTTTGTCTTCGAAAAATAGACAAGCTAATAAAACTAAAGAAATTATTCCTAAAATCTCAAAGATTCAACTCACATTACTGAATGCCATTGTTGCATTCTGTGTTTCCAGATCGGCCTTGTCCTGATCACACTGAGACTGGACTGAAATATAAGAGATAAAATCTTTTATAGCCTTTTCCTACTTGCAGACAAATTTTGACAGAACTGCAATAGATGACTTTTTAAAGTATCTGGCAAATGAGGAAATTGCTCATGATGTCAAAAAGCTATCAAGAATGACCACCCACGGTTGTGTATGCACCCATATGGTTGTGTATGCACCCATATGGTTGTGTATGTACCCATATGGTTGTGTATGCACCCATATCGTTGTGTATGTACCCATATAGTTGTATATGTACCCATATGGTCGTATATGTACCCATATGGTTGTGTATGTACCCATATAGTCGCATATGCACCCATATGGTTGTGTATGCACCCATATGGTCGTGTATGTACCCATGTAGTTGTATATGTACCCATATGGTCGTGTATGTACCCATATAGTTGTATATGTACCCATACGATCGTATATGTACCCATATGGTTGTGTATGCACCCATATGGTCGTGTATGCACCCACAAAAACAAAGTCAAAGCATTTTTGCTCTCAATAAATATGGGGCATAAATATCAAACTAGGTCAACAAGTCAAAAAAAGAAAGACAATATTAAATAAATTTTTCTTATTACTCAACAAAATCCTTTGTTGTGGGTACTCAAAAGAATCAGAGTGTGTTTTACAATATAATTAAAAACTTAGTTTCAAGTATTTATCAAAACAGAGTGTTTTACAATATAATCACTTAACCCTTTCCCTCATATAGACGCTTTCTGACGCCTCTGCAGCAGACGGCTTTTTGAATACATAGTGACAAA
Organism: Serripes groenlandicus; assembly: GCA_031761405.1. NCBI lineage: Eukaryota > Metazoa > Mollusca > Bivalvia > Cardiida > Cardiidae > Serripes > Serripes groenlandicus. The sequence continues at coordinate 12,060,640 of JASEVX010000002.1, forward strand.
AGAAGAAATTGCTCTAAACGAGCAATTTCTCCTTTTGCCACAATGTTTTCCACTTTTAGTCATAGGTTATCCATTCAATTATAGAGATTTTCCATTTTTTGACAAAATGTATTCAAAGTCGTCTGCTGCAGAATTGTCATATGAGGGAAAGGGTTAATTTCAAGTACATGTATTTATAAAAACAAAGGGGGTTTACCATTTCCAACATAAAACAAATCTGCAGCAGACGACTTTAAAAACATAAATAAGGAACATGGAAGCTACCGTATCTATAAATCAAAGATTAGTAATTGAATCAATATGAAAACATTGTGACAAAAGGAGAAATTGCTCATCATGAGCAATTTCTCATTTTGTCACTATTCGTCAAAAGTTGTCTTCTGCAGAGGCGTCAAAATGCATCTGAAAGTTGGAAATGATTAAAGAGCAATTTCACATTTCAACATCATTCAATTATCATACTTTCATGCGCAGACATTTTTCATATTTTGGCACTAGGTTTTCAAAGTCAACTGCTAAAAATGTTTTATTTGTTGGAGATGATTCTGAGACACTTGCAAACTCAAATGTTTTCTCTTACTTCCCGATTGCTCCCAATGACTTATGTAGAAACAATTTGTAAGCAATGACTCCAGTAGACGTTCATTTGTTGGTTTCTCTAAACTTCTGCTGTATTGTCTATCACAACTTAGTTCCAAAAAGACATAACCCCTTCCCTCATATAGACGCTTTCTGACGTCTCTGCATCAGAAAGCTTTTTGAAAACATAGTGACAAAAGAAGAAATTGCACAAAACGAGCAATTTCTCCTTTTGACACAATGTTTTCCACTTTTAGTCATAGGTTATCCATTCAATTATGGAGATATTCCATTTTTTGACAAAATATGTTCTAAGTCGTCTGCTGCAGAATTGTCGTATGCGGGAAAGGGTTAACAAAGACTGCACTAATTACACATTGTTGGCAATTTTATTGTGGCAAAAACTGGCCATATGGCTTTCTTAAACAATACATTTCAACTCAAAAGACAAAATATTTTAAGTATAAGGTAGGCATATGATCTCTGGGATCAGATGTTCACAGCCCTTTAACCCTTTCCCTCATACAACAATTCTGCAGCAGACGACTTTGAACGTATTTTGTCCAAACATAGAAAATCTCCATAATTGAATGGATAACCTATGACAAAAAGTGGAAAACATAGTGGCAAAAGGAGAAATTGCACGTTTTGTGCAATTTCTTCTTTTGTCACTATGTTTTCAAAAAGCCGTATGCTGCAGAGGCGTCCGAAAGCGCCTATATGAGGGAAAGGGTTAAAGGCGAACTCTCGCTTAAAAAGTATAAACAAGAGGGGATGGCCCTATATCGCTCACCTGATTTAATAGAACTTCAATAGTTTTCAAAGTTTTTATTCTTTTTAGGCCAATACTTTTGGACAAGAAGATTTTTAAAGTTTTAACAATGCACATATAAGGAAAACAAGCTCATCCTCCTGGCGGCCATGTTTTTCAACGGATTGGAAATATTAGTACAATCTTGGTAAAGGGTGCCCCAAGGAACATTTGTGCAAAATAATTTTTAAATCGGGCCAGTTCTTTTGGACAAGAAGATTTTTAAAGTTTTAACAATGCACATATAAGGAAAACTAGCTCCGTACCTGGCGGCCATGCTTTTCAACGGATCAGAAATATTTGAACAATCTTGGTAAAGGGTGCCCTAAGGAACATTAGTGCAAAATAATTTTCAAATTGGGCCAGTACTTTTGGACAAGAAGATTTTTAAAGTTTTAACAATGCACATATAAGGAAAATAAGCTCCGCCCCCTGGCGGCCATGTTTTTTAACGGATCGGAAATATTTGAACAATCTTAGTAGAGGGTACCCCAAGGAACATTTGTGCAAAATAATTTTCAAATTGGGCCAGTACTTTTGGACAAGAAGATTTGTTAAGATTTGGTAATTTTCCCCTTTTCTGATGCCGCAGCAACCAAAGTTCTACTTGGAATTAATTTCTTTGAACAACTTTGAAAGAGGAATACCTAAGGACCATTCTTGTGAAGTTATTTTGAAATCTGTTCATTGGTTTAGTAGAAGAAGTCATTTGTAGGAAATTGTTAACAGACGCCGACGACGCCGACGCCGGACGCCGGACGGTTAGTGATCACAAAAGCTCACCTTGCACTTCGTGCTTAGGTGAGCTAAAAACAATAATAAACGGAGGTTCTATATACATGGTAATAAAAATCAAAGATGATAACATTTGCCTTGTGGTAGTTAAATACATCTATTACAGAAAAAGTAACAAAAATGCTGTTAAGGTTTTTTCTGTAATAGATGTATTTAACTACCACAAGGTAAACAAATTGTTGAATTGCTGCCAGCTTTTTAAGGTTTGTTTACAAAAATCGACAGTTATCATGTCACTCAGTAATCTATCATGTAAAAATCGCATGTGGCATGTGACAATAAAGAAGGGGTGTTTTAATTGCCATGTATATATAGAACCTCCTTCTACTTATATGATGTATTGGTTATTATACTTTTTAAGTGCTAGTATGCCTTTAAAGAAAATTACCTCCAGATGGATGGCGCAATCCAGGGACAACTGCAGATTTGTTAAATGTGGGAAAGACTTTAATTTATCTTACCTGCATTACAGTTGACCACCTTGTTATTAGACTTGTAATACTTTATTTCACATGTACACCTGTCCTGTCTACACTCCGCAGTTTTGAAGTTTTTACATTTTGGGGCGTTGCTACAGGTGATCAGGCATGTTCTTCTGCCCTCACCGGCTGGACATGTCTTGCCTATTGAAAATATAAAATTTGGACATTTTATTTACCCTTTCCCTCATATAGATGCTTTTTGACGCCTCTGCAGCAGACAGCCTTTTGAAAACATACTGACAAAAGAAGAAATTGCTCAAAACGAGCAATTTTTCTTTTGCCACAATGTTTTCCTCTTTTAGTCATAGGTTATCCATTCAATTATAGTGATTTTCTATTGTTTTTGAGAAAATATGTTCACAGTCGTCTGCTGCAGATTTGTCGTATGAGAGTAAGGATTAATTTATCCATTTCTCACATTCATTCTTCTGTGCAGCAGTATAGACATTGAACACCTTGTCAAATGGAGAATTTGCTCATATATGAGCAATTATTCATTTTGCGACATTGTTTTTCAATAATTAAATTATTGATGTTTTCAATACTTTTGCCTCGATCTTTTAACCCTTACCCTCATACGACAATTCTGCAGCAGACGACTTTGAACATATTTTGTCAAAAAATAGAAAATCTCTATAATTGAATGAATAACGTTACTATGACTAAAAGTGGAAAACATTGTGGCAAAAGGAGAAATTGCTATTTTGAGCAATTTCTTCTTTTGCACTATGTTTTCAAAAAGCAATCTGCTGCAGAGGCGTCAGAAAGCGTCTATATGAGGGAAAGGGTTAAAAGTAGTTCTGCAGTAGATAAGTAGTATGAGGAAACGGGTTAATTTAAGCAGTTTTATGGAATGACGGTTCCCTATTTTCAAACACATTATTTACATCTTGTTAATCCCTTTCCCACATTCTTTCTTCTGCAGCACAGAATTCGCTGTGGTTGAGTGGTTAGCGGCGGGGATTTCGAAACCGGGTGTCCCGGGTTCGATCCCCAGTCGCGACACTACGGTCATGGTGGAGTGCCCTTGGGCAAGGCACATTTTCTAGCCTAGTACTGGTTTGTTTACCCAGGGATCATGAATAAGTGAACTGTCGCCGTGATATAACTGAAATAATGTTGAAAGCAGCGTTAAACCCCAATCAATAAATTCTTCTGCAGCACAGCACAAGACTTAAAAATATTGTGTCAAAAAAAGAAATTATAAACATGCAGCGCTCTAGATAAGGGGCGTTTTGCATGCTCTAAAATGTCTTATTTGACCCTTTTACCCTATGATTTGGGTACTCAAAAGAATCGTCTCAGTGAGAGGATTCTTTTGAGTACTCACAACATAGGATTTGCTTGGATAATATGAGAGATATTGTGGGAGAGGGGGGGGGGGGGGGGGGTGGGGGGGGGGGGGGGGAAACTGTTTACCCCTCTGTATCTGGACCTCTGTACATGTAATGAACATTTCGAGGGTTTGGCGTGAAATGGTTCTAACTAAAATTGGTATTTTTTTACCAAGGTTAATCAACTCTCCATAAAGTCTTTATAAGCGTCAAATCATTTTTCTTTGTAAACAATGTAAATTTAGGTGCCATTGCTCGTTCTGCATTGTTTACAAAGGGGCCAAAATTGCCCCTAAACTAGGGTTTTCAAAATAGGTTTTGAGTTACAACCGTTTCAAGCCAAGCCCTCGATTTACTCATTTTACTACAATGTTTTCAACCCTTTTCAGTTATTCATTTATAGATATTTTACATACTCTTTGCCTTGTTGTTTTAGTAAGTTGCAGGTTTTGTTGTATGTGGGAAAGGATACAGGTTTGCATTTCTGAACATCTTATCAGAATCTACACAAGTTGACAGAAGCTGATGTTAGTGACATATGAAGTGTAGATCTTGTGTACCTTTTCCTATCGCAAGTTCATTTAACCCTTTCCCTCATACGACAATTCCCCAGCAGAAGAATTTGAACATATTTTGTCAAAAAAATAGAAAATCTCTATAATTGAATGGATAACCTATGTCTTAAAGTGGAAAACATTGTGGCAAAAGGAGAAATTGCTTGTTTTCAGCAAATTCTTCTTTTGTCACTATTTTTTAAAAAAAACTGTCTCATGCAGAGGCATCAGGAAGCATCTGTAGAACCTTGTCTAGAGCTCAGTTGAAAGACGCTCATGATATAATATCGATTTTAAAAAAAAACCAGCACTGTCCCATACAATCTATTTGTTCACAGTATAAACAAAGACGAAATTCAAGGGGGATAACTACAACACCTATAATTGATATGATCTAAGATTATGTCTTGCACATAAGCCATTCATTATTTATCAAGTTTCATAAAAAATATCTTAAAAATTGAAAAAGAAGTTTATTGTACTAAGTTCTAATTTTGTACTGATAGAAAAACCAACTGATTTTCACAGAATGTGTATGTACCAAGTTTGATTAAAATATCTTCACCTATTCCCATCAATAACAAATCTGCAGCAGATGACTTTCTAGGCAAACCTTTGTAATATATCAGTAAATGAAAGTACAATTACTGGAAAAAGTTGAAAACATAATGGGAAAAGAAGAAATTGAATGGTTTGAGCAATTTCGTCTTTTGTCACAATGTTTTCAAAAGTGGTCTGCTCTAGAGGTGTTAGAAAGCATCTATATGTGGCAGTGTGTGTGTATACCACGCGACTTTTGAGGTAATATTTGCATGGTCAGACAGCAATAATTACTCTTGATAAGAATGTAAAAACAATGGTAACTTTTTTTATTTCTTAACCCTTTTTAACAAAACATAGCGCGCAGTCTATGCCGCTTACAATGTCCTATCTCCGTTTTTTTACAGGAGTTTGATTGGTGGTCTAGTTTTTTCAAACACTTTGACGAACCTGTTCTCAAAATCCAGTTTTGTAAATGCTCGGCTGTCGGCGATATTAATACATTCTGAGAAAAGGTTCATCAAAGTGTTTGAAGAAACTAAACCACTAATCAAACTCCGTTTAAAAATCGGAGATAGGGCTCTATTAGCAGCGTAGACTAGGCCATGTTTCATTTAAAATGATAAAGAAATAAAAAAGTTACCTTTGTTTTTACATCTAAACCGAAGTAAACTATGTCTGTCAGCCGTAGCATTTGTGACGTCAAAGTCACGTGTTATAACCCTTTCCCTCATACGACAATTCTGCAGCAGACGACTTTGAACGTATTTTGTCAAAACATTGAAAATCTCCATAATTGAATGGATAACCTATGACAAAAAGTGGAAAACATTGTGGCAAAAGGAGAAATTGCATGTTTTGTGCAATTTCTTCTTTTGTCACTATGTTTTCAAAAAGCCGTCTGCTGCAGAGGCATCAGAAAGCGTCTATATGAGGGAAAGGGATACACACACTGTGTGGGTAAGGGTGAACAGACAGAAAATGTAGCTTCATTCCAGTATATCAGGACAAACTTTGCTTGTTGGTGGATAAATTCTTACAACTTACAGTTTGTACACTCTCCATTTTCGTCCACATTGGGATCCTTCCTGCGTGCTGGATCCACCATACCTGAACCTGCCATGTTGTTGCCCATGTTGCCGCCCATGTCACCGGGCATACAGTTGTTACATGGATCACCAGGCTTGTCACAGATCATCGGTGTCGCACCATTATCACAAACTGAAAGGAAACATTTTGTTTAATATTTTTTTCAGGCAGTTCTTATCCCTTTCCCACATACGCCAGATATGCAGACGACTTTGAAAACATCAAGGCAAAAAATGGGATACATCTCTTAACCCTTTTCCTCATATGACAATTCTGCAGCAGACGACTTTGAACATATTTTGTCAAAAAATGGAAAATCTCTATAATTGAATGGATAACCTAAAGTGGAAAACATTGTGTCAAAAGGAGAAATTGCTTGTTTTGAGCCATTTCTTCTTTTGTAACAATGTTTTCAAAAGTCGTCGTCTGCTGCATTACTAAGGCATCAGAAAGCGCCTGTATGTGGAATAAGGATTAAACAATAACATGAACCTCTGTAAATGATAGTTTTACTATTAATTAACCCTTTCCCTCATATAGACGCTTTCTGATGCCTCTGCAGCAGACGGCTTTTTGAAAACATAGTGACAAAAGCAAAAATTGCTTAAAACAAGCAGTTTGGGTGGAAATGTCATTTAAAGAACAAGTTTACGACGGACGATGGACATCAGTTTATCACAATAGCTCGATCAACATCAGAACTTTGTGCTCAGGTGAGCAGAAAATTAGTAATAGCACAGATGACAGTATATAATTAGTTGAAAACATTGTGGGAAAAGAAGAATATAATCATTAGGTAGCAGACATTAACCCTTTCCCACCTGCAGACGCAGTTTGACGCAATAGCAGCGGACGACTTTTGAAAACATTGTGGCCAAAGATGAAATTGCTCATGATGAGCAATATCTCCTTTGGCCACATTGTTATCAACCTTATTTAACAATTAAGCTTTCTTTTATGGAGATTTTTCAGGATTTCACCTGGAAGTATTCAAAGTCGTCTGCTACAGATTTGCTATATGTGGGAGAGGGTTAACATGATTAAGAGTGATTAAATCATGTGCATTTAAAACCACCTTTTGTTTGATTAGAAATTAATAATTCGAAGCCAAAATACCTTTTTGTTGAGAATCTTGTGGTAACTCTGCCGCAGTATTGCCATCATCATCTGAAAAAGAATGTCAACAGCACATTAACACTTTGTCTCCCACCGTTGGGCTTAAAGTCTATGTGGAACAAGATGTGTTTGTGAAACACTGATGCCCCCGAATGGCAACATCTAGGTTAAAGGTCAAGGTCGCAAGGTCAAACATTTTGGTACTGACAGAAAGGCCATGTCACAAGGAATACACATGTGAAATATGGTAGCCGTACCTGTTATGGTTCAAAAGTAGTGGTAAAGGTTAAAGTTTTTTTCGACAGACAGACAGGCCAAAAACTAGATGCCCACCAAATCGGTGATTCCGGGGGCATAAAAAGCAGGCAGTTGCTAAGTATACGATTGGTTTGTGGAGAACTGGTGTGAGAAAGTCAAGAAACACATGGGTAGGTGAAATGATTGCCGTGAAATGACAGAAAAATTGTTAAAAACTGGGTTAAACCCCAATCAATAGATCAAATACTTTTTTTGACACACCTAAAGCAGACAACCTGTGAAAATGTGCTTAAGACAGCTTTTTGAAAACATAGTGACAAAAGAAAAAATTGCTCAAAACGAGCAATTTCTCCTTTTGCCACAATGTTTTCAACTTTTAGTCATAGGTTATCCATTCAATTATAGAGATATTCTATTTTTTGACAAAATATGTTCAAAGTCGTCTGCTGCAGAATTGTCGTATGAGGGAAAGGGTTAAAGAAGAATATGCTCATGATGAACGAATTCGTCTTTAATCAAAGTGTCTTCAGTAGTATTCAATAATAATGCAATGTACTTTCTTTTACAGAGATTTTTTCCTTTTTTAACCTAGATGTTTTCAATGTTGTCTGCTGCTGATTTGATGTATGTGGGAAAGGGTTAAACAATAATTTGATACAAACAAGAATATATGATTTTTTACCTAACAATAATCACAAGCTATAAATTTTGAAAACATCTAGGTAAAAAAAATGAAAAATCTCTATAAAACAAAGTGCATGTACTATTATTAAATGTGAAAAATCTCTATAAATGAAAGTATAATTATTGCAAATATTACAGAGACATGCTCCTTTCTTCAAATGTGTCAAAATGTGTCTACGAGTGGGTCACAATTAAACTAAAAAGATATATCTTTACAAATAGAAAGTATAACAGTGTGTCATACAGGTTTTACAACTAAAACTATTTGTTTATATGGTATTTTACGCCGTTTTGAACAAGTGTTCAGTTATATCAATGCAATTCATGGGTAAGTGACCAGTATGTCTTGTCGTCACACCAGCTAGTTCAGTTGTAATGGTTAGTCAACAATCTTGAGCGAAAAGGAGGGATTTCTTTTTAACCCTTTCCCACCTTCAGACACATTTTTACGCAATAGCAGCAGACAACTTTTAAAAACATTGTGGCCAAAGGTGAAATTACTCATGATGTGCAATTTCTCCTGCCTTTGGCCCCAATGTTTTCAACTTTATTTAACAATTAAGCAATCTTTTCTGGAGATTTTTCAGGTCTATGCCAGCATGCTTTCAAAGTCGTCTGCTGTAGAATTGTTCTATGTGGGAAAGATTTAAAGTCTTTAGTATTGCCTGGCCAGGGTTCGAACCTGCAACCTCCCGCACCCAAGGTGTATGTTCTTCCACTTCACAAACAAGACAGTCTTTCAACTGTATTCAATTATTGTTATTTCATTTAAAGGGAGTTTCCATATTTGTGTCCACATGTTTCCAAAGTCGTCTGCTGCAGATTTATTGTATGTGAATAATTTGCAGCATAATTTGAAAACATCTTAGAAATAATATGGAATATCTCTATAAAAAAAAATATAATTATTGAATAATTGAAAAGATTCTGGCAAAAGAAAAAAAAAGCACATTATGAGTAATTCTTCTTCTATATGAGGGAAAGTGTTAAAAGTCTTTAGTATTGCCAGGCCAGGGTTCGAGGCTGCAACCTCCCGCACCCAATTTGGATGTTCCTCCACTTCACAAACAAGACAGTCTTTTGAAATAAACAAAAAGCTTACACTACCTCTAGTACATTCTAGGTTTTGGCCGTCTCCGAGGGAACTTGCAACACGAGTTCCATTCCTCTGAACACAGAAACAAAGATTTCCAACGCACTGTCTTGGGCTGAAATCACCATTCTCTTCACAGTCTGGCTCTGGATATTTATCTGTTGGCTTTATTGTGGTGACCGCTAGAATAGTAAAAAAAAAAAAAGGTTATTTATTTAACCCTTTCCCTCATATAGACACTTTCTGACGACGCCTCTGCAGTAGACAGCTTTTTGAAAAAATAGTGACAAAAGAAGAAATTGCTCAAAACGAGCAATTTCTCCTTTTGTCACCACTTTTGTCTATTCAATTATTATACTTTCAGTTAAGGGAAGTTTCCAAAAAATCTAGGGTGTGGTTTCAAAGTCGTCTGCTGCAGATATGTTGTATGTGGGAAAGGGTTAATCCATTTTCGCTTACAACAAAATCTGCAGCAGACGAATTTGAAAACACCTACCCAACCGAATGTGGAAAACTTCTATAAATGAAAACATAATTACTGATCAGAGTGTTTCCTTGATTAACCCTTTCCCTCATACGACAATTCTGCAGCAGACGACTTTGAGCATAATTTTTCAAAAAATAGAAAATCTCTATAATTGAATGGATTACCTATGACTAAAAGTGGAAAACATTGTGGCAAAAGGAGAAATTGCTTGTTTCTTCTTTTGTCACTTTTTTTTCTTCTGATTTTAGTCATAGGTTATCCATTCAATTATAGAGATTTTCTATCTTTTTAAAAAATGTGCTCACAGTTGTCTGCGCTCCATTGATTCTTCTTTTGTCACTATGTTTTCAAAAAGCCATCTGCTGCAGAGGCGTCATAAAGCGTCTTTATGAGGGAAAGGTTTAAATTACGTATTAAAACTTTAAAAATTTAACCATATTAACTCTTTATGGTGCTACCCATTCTATATTTAGAAATGAGCAGACACCCGGTGCCATCCATTATAATTTTAGAAACATTTTGTCACCAGTTTAACCCTTTCCCTCATACGACAATTTTGCAGCAGACGACTTTGAACATATTTTGACAAAAAATAGAATATCTCTGTAATTGAATGGATAACCTATGGCTTAAAGTGGAAAACATTGTTGCAAAAGGAGAAATTGCTCGTTTTGAGCAATTTCTTCTTTTGTAACTATGTTTTCAAAAAGCCGTCTGCTGCAGAGGCGTCATAAAGCGTCTATATGAGGGAAAGGGTTAAACTTTAATATAGAATAGCCACTTACAAACACATTCTACTTGTCCATTTACATCTACACACTTGGTTCCACCAGGACATCTTGCAAGCTAGAATATAACAAGACATAGAATTATAACAGGTTAATTTGTTAACCCTCGCGAAAATGTAATAAAAGAATTCTTTAATCCCTTTGGATGTACCAGTTGCTATAACAAGAGGGCCATGGTCCTGGATCAATCACCTGAGCTTTGCCAACTACATATCGAGGGCTTGGCGTGAAACCTATTTTGAAAACCTGGTTTAGGGGCAATTTTGACCCCTTTGTAAACAATGCAAATTTAGGTGCCATTGCTCAGAACGAGCAATGGCACCTAAATTTCCATTGTTTACCGAGAAAAATGATTTAACGCTTATAAAGACTTTATGGCGAGGTGATTAACCTTGGTATAAAAAAAACCAATTTTAGTTACAACCGTTTCACGCCAAGCCCTCGATATATACAATCATAGTAACTCATTTTTATAAGTAACATACATTCTTCCACTGTTGGCCTATTGCAGAACAGTTTGGAGATCCTCCTCACAAACTAACATTGAGAAATTAATTAAACATAAAAAAAATAAGCCGCACAAATTATACTTAATAAAGATATTATGACACCCTCTGCAGAAATGTTCAAAGTATTAAACTCAGGTTACAATTTGATAAAAGAGTCAAGTATCATAAATGTATCACGATGTACAAGGCTCTTAATAATCAAACTCCAACCTACATAACAAACAGATTGAACCAAGCCAATAACATAAATGCCAAATATTCCTTAAGCCTTTACCTCATACGACAATTCTGCAGCAGACGACTTTGAACATATTTTTTCAAAAAATGGAAAATCTCTATATTTGCATGGATAACCTATGACTAAAAGTGGAAAACATTGTGGCAAAAGGAGAAATTGCTTGTTTTGAGCAATTTCTTCTTTTGTCACTATGTTTTCAAAAACAAATCTGCAGCAGACGACTTTGGAAACATATGAACACAAATATGGAAACTCCCTTTAAATGAAATAACAATAATTGATAGAGTTGGAAACATGGTGACAAAAGGAGAAATTGATCGTTTTCAGCAATTTCTTCTTTTGTTGCCATGTTTTTAAATAGCCGTCTGCTGTAGGTTTTAGAGGGCATCTATATGAGGGAAAGGGTTAAATCAAAGTTTGACATATCCACAGCTGTCAGACAATGCAAAAGTCTTCATGTCATGAGTCAACACAAATCAAAATTATTTCATCTTTTCTCAACAATATTTTCAAAAGCAGACTATAGTGTTCATCCAAATTTATTTCAAGGTTAAAATAATATTCTTAAAAAAACATCCTACCTCGCATCCTTTTGGGGTGACAGAGCGAGCACCTGAAATATTTAAAAGGCGATAATTATACGGCAAACTCGTCATGAATTATAGTTGATTTATTGGGGTTTAGCGCCGTTTTAAAAAAAAATCAGTCATATCACGGCGGCCAGTTCACCTACTCATATGTTTCCTGGTTTTCTAACACCAGTATTCCACATAACATACTTTCCAAGCAACTGGCTGTTTTTCCACATAGACTGATCGGTGAAAGACGAATGACACTTGTCACAGTGACTTTTGTCAAACGTCAGAAAGATTGTTGGCCGAGCTGGGGTTCAAACTCACAACCCCTTGATTGACAGCCCTCGTCGCTACCGGGGATCGTCATGAATAATAGTATAGAGTCACTCATGACCCCATCCAACATACAGCAAATCTCCAGTAGACAGCTTTGTAAAGGTCTAGATTGATGAAAACAAAAAAGAGATTGGAATCATCTACTGGTTGAAAAGGGTTAGAAAATGAGTTTCATTCAGTTATGCATCGGAAATCATCTACCTATAGACGATGTTGGAAGGTTTTGTTTGTTAAACCCTTTCCCTCATTTAAAAATTATGAAGCAGACGACTTTGAACATATTTTGTCAAATAAGAGGCCCATGAGGGCCTATGCTCTACTGGCATTGATCTGGCTTGTTTCAAAATGTCATCAATATTCTAATATCTAAGTTTGGTGAAGATCAGATAGTAAATGGAAGCTCTATTATGTTCACAAGCTGTATTATAGCAATTTTGACAATTTCAAGGGCCATAATCCAGCCATGCATGGGTAGATCTGGCCGTTTTTTTAGAAATGAACCAAACTCTCATGAATATCTAACTACTGTATAAGTTTGGTTGAGATACAATCAAAAGTGAAGACTGTATCGTGTTAACAAGGTCTTTTATAGCAATTTTGACCATTTCAAGGGCCATAATCCAGTCATGCATAGGCGGATCTGGTTTTCGAAAGGAACCGAGCTCTCATGGATATCTAACTACTGTATAAGTTTGGTTGAGATACAATCAAAAGTGAAGACTGTATCGTGTTAACAAGAAATTGTTAACGGACGGACGCACGGACGCAGACGCACTCACGCACGCACGCACGATGGACGAATCGACACGACATAAGCCCTTCTGGCCTTTGGCCAGTAGAGCTAAAAATGGAAAATCTCCATAGTTGAATGGATAACCTATGACTTAACCCTTTCCCTTATTTAGATGCTTTTTGACACCTCTGCAGCAGACAGCTTTTTTAAAACATAGTGACAAAAGATTAAATTGCTCAAAACGAGCAATTTCTCCTTTTGACACAATGTTTTCAACTTTTGGTCATAGATTATCCATTCAATTAAATACATTTTCTATTTTTTGACAAAATATGTTCAAAGTCGTCTGCTGCAGAATTGTCGTATGAGGGAAAGGGATAAAGTGGAAAACATTGTGGCTAAAGGAGAAATTGCTCGTTTTGAGCAATTTCTTCTTTTGTCACTATGTTTTCAAAAAGCCATCTGCTGCAGAGGCGTCAGAAAGCGTCTATATGAGGGAAAGGGTTAAGAAGTATTTTCAGCAGAGCCCTTTTAAACAGATTGTGGCAAAATTGAGCAATTTCTCCTTTTGGCACAATGTATTCAACACTATTCAATGATCAGAGATTTAGCATCTTTTTGCCAACATCTTTTTCATAAGTCATTATACTGTAGATTTGTTTTATGTGGGAAAGGGTTAAATGATGGTAAATATAATAACATGACACTTACTGCAAACTGACTCGCATTTTTCCATACTTTCAAAACTGTTTCTGAACTTCAAGCCGTTACAACCTCTTTCTGTGTACATTTTACATCTACCCTCTGTCGGACAGAAGTAGTAACGTGTTTCTGTTGATGTTGTACAGCTTCCGTTTGATGGCACTTCTAAGCAGATCTTTGGGAACTCTGTAAACACAGTTAAAAATTTCCCTCATACGATGATTCTGAAGCAGACGACTTTGAACATATTTTGTCAAAAAGTGGAAAATCTCTTTTATTGAATGGATAACCTATGACTAACAAGAGCACCGCCCACGGGTGCCTGACGCTCGTCTGATATTATCCTTTTACTGATTATTTATTTCATATAAAAAATATTCAAATTCGGAAAGAATATTTACATATTATAATGACCGCCCACAAATGCTATTTTTCAAGTATTGAAACAAGATTAACTATGTGGAAATAAATACAAGTTCATATACATGATAACTGATAAGAAAGATCTTCACGTTGGATAGCTGTCACAATCAGTCAAGATCATGAGCTGAGTCTTGTGTATAGCAATTGACAGCCAAATGATATTGGTACATTAAGTCAACTTTAACTAAAGATATTGAATATATTACTATTTTCCTATTTTTAGTAACTCTGATTTAAGATACTCATAATATGTTGAAGGACATTATGTTTTTATTGTTTAGGAAAAAATTGAAATCAATGTAACAAACAAGAATTACGCATAATTAAATGTCTTGCTGTCCCCTGCTTTGACTATCAATGCAAGAGTAAAAGTTGCGCTTACAAGACATATGGACAGACAGACAGACGGATGGACAGACAGACGGACGGACGGACAGGGTGATGCTTTTATACCCCCCAAAAACTTTGTTTTCGTCGGGGGTATAATAATAAAACAAGACATACCAGGTGCAGTGACAAAGGTACAGTCCAAATCTTCAGCCGCGCTGGCTTTTGGAGCATTCCTTATCATCATGCCGGTACTTTTATCCACACATGTACAGAATTGTTTGCTCTCACCGTGCTCCACACTCTGGAAACATTGAACCTATAGGGAAAGAAGAATAAACCTGTTAACACTTTCCCTCATATAGACGCTTTCTGACGCCTCTACAGCAGACGGCTTTTTGAAAACATAGTGACAAAAGAAGAAATTGCACAAAACGTGCAATTTCTCCTTTTGCCACAATGTTTTCCACTTTTTGTCATAGGTTATCCATTCACTTATGGAGATTTTCTATCTTTTGACAAAATACGTTCAAAGTCGTCTGCTGCAGAATTGTCGTATGAGGGAAAGGGTTAACCTTTTCCCACATACAAACGCTTTTTGATGCCTCAGCAGCAGAACATTTTTGAAATCATTGTGACAAATAGAAAAACTGTTTTTAATACTTACACTTTCTTTTAAGGTTAGATTTTTAAAACAAGAGGGCCATGAGGCCCTGGAATCACTCACCTGAGAATGGGCTATTTAAGACTTAACTCTTTCAGCGCCAATGACAATATCATCTTGACAAACTTTCTGACAAAATTTCAAGCTTCTCAAGTCAAAAATACGATCTCTATAGTGTTAACAAGATTGTTCTACAATTTGGCCTAGAGACCTAGTTGTTGCCCTGACCTGAACCATATTCGAACTTACCCTAGATATCATCAAGACAAATATTCTGACAAAGTTTCAACATCAGACCCAAAAATGCGACTTCCAGAGTGTTAACAAGATTTTCCTTAAATTTGGCCTAGTGACCTAGTTGTTGACCCAACATGACCTATATTTGAACTTGGCCTAGATATTACTAAGACAAACATTCTGACTAAGTTTCAACATGATCAAGCCAAAAGTGTGGCTTACAGAGTGTTAACAAGATTTTTCTTAAATTTGGCCTAGTGACCTAGTTTTTGACTGGACATGACCCAGTTTCGAACTTGACCTAGATATCACTAAGAAAAACTTTCTGACAAAGTTTCAACATGCTCAAGCCAAAAATGTGGCTTCCAGTGTTAACAAGATTTTCCTTAAATTTGGCCAGACATATTCGAACTTGGCCTAGATTTGATAAAGAGATATATGTTCTGATAAACTTTCATGAAGATTGGATGCAAAATGTTGCCTCTAGATGAACGACAGACAAAATGCGAACACAAAAACACACCTTGAGCACTTTGTGCTCTGGTGAGCTAAAAATTGCCGAGATGATTTAAAAGTGGTCAGCTGCACATTTGATGTATTTGGGAAAGGCTTTATCCCCTGCTCCTCACAACAATAATTCTGCAGCAGACGACTTTTAAAACATCAACTCAAAAATAGGTCATATCTATTTGAATGAAGTTAATAGAGTTTGAATCGAGTTAAAAACGAAGTAATTACTGTTTTTGCCATAATGTTTTAAAAATTGTTGTCTGCTGCAGAAGTAACAAAACACATCTGCAAGTGGGAAAGGGTTAAACGTTTCCCTCATACGACAATTCTGCAGCAGACGACTTTGAACATATTTTGTCAAAAAAAAGAAAATCTCTACAATTGAATGGATATCCCATGACTAAAAAGTGGTAAACATTGTGGCGAAAGGAGAAATTGCTCGTTTTGAGCAATTTCTTCTTTTGTCACTATGTTTTCAAAAAGCAGTCTGCTGCAGAGGCATCAGAAAGCTCCTTTAAGAGGGAAAAGGTTAACGCGTGACTTGACATGAATTCATGAACTCGTCCTCAACTCTGCAGCAGACAACTTTACTAAAAATATTGCGAAAAAAAACATAATGGACAATTAATTTACAGCATGTTGTTATATTAATCCACACATGTACATAACTTCTTGCTTTTTGTTTGTGTGCAGCAGATGACTTTTGTAAACGCTGCTAGAAAAGAGATTCAAGATATAGGGCCAAGCCCCAGTAGCTTGATCAGTTGGTAGCGACGTCTCATACAACAATCCGCACCAGATGACTTTTAAGTCATCTTAGCAAATATGGAAAATATCTATAAATGAAAGTTAAACTAGAAATATCACTGAAGGTGATGAATACCCCCAGCTGGTGCCTGATGAGAAATTCAAGGGGCCATAACTCATTTAAAAATAATTCCAGTGCAACACGCCAACAATATGCACAACTAGGCTTGGTATCAATCATTCTTGTGAAGTTATATTGAATTCTGACAAAGGGTTGATGAGAAATAGTGTTCACAAGAAATGTCCAGACCAACGGACCAACCGACAAACCGACCGTCAAGTGTGACTCCTATATAGCCCCAATATACTATGTATCTGGGGGTATAATTATTTAACCCTTTCCCACATACAACAAATCTCAAGAGCAATTTCATCTTTGGCAACAATGCTTTCAAAAGTTGTCTGCTAGTATAGCGTCAAAATGTGTCTACAGGTGGGAAAAGGTTAAAAGAATTGAAAACATTGTGGCAAAAGGAGAAATTGCTCATTATTAGCAATTTCTTCCTTTGCCACCATGTCTTCAAAATATTCATCTTCTACAGAGGCGCCAGAATGTGTCTACAAGTGGGAAAGGGTTAAATATACTAAATAATGCTCACCTTGGCAAACGACCCATCACTGTCACAGTTGACCATACCATAAAGAGGGACGTATTCAAAACCCATTTTTCTCATGACATTTCCGAGCATTGCAATAACTGGATCTGCCATCAGCATTTCGTTCATGTTGCCCGAGTCGCCACTGTCTTCCGATATCAGTGATGGTTGTGCTAAAAATCACATAAGAACAAAGATATTAACCCTTTAACACATACAGACGCTTTATAACGCCTCTGCAGCAAATCACTTTTGAAAACATTGTGGCAAAAGGAGAAATTACTCAACAAGAGTAATTTCACCTTTTGCCACAATGTTTTTAACTCTATTCACTACTTATCCTTGCATTTATAGAGATATTCCATATTTTAACCCTTTCCCTCACATATACGCTTTCTGTTGCCTCTGCAGCAGACAGCTTTTTGAAAACATAGTGACAAAAGAAGAAATTGCACAGAACGTGCAATTTCTTCTTTTGACACAATGTTTTCCACTTTTAGTCATGGGTTATCCATTCAATTATAGAGATTTTCCATTTTTTGACAAACTATGTGCAAAGTCGTCTGCTGCAGAATTATTGTATGAGGGAAAGGGTTAATATTGCTGTTTTCAGAATCGTCCGCTACAGATGTGTTGTATGTGTGAAAGGGTTAAATAATGCTTGCCATAATATGTTTTAACCCCTTTCCAACATTCAACAATTCTGAGCAGATGACCTTAAGAATATCTTAGCACAAATATGAAAACTCTCTTTAACAGTGTGTGTATACCACGTGACTTTGACGTCACAAATGCTACGGTGGACAGAAATATTTTACTTTGGTTTAGAATTAAAAACAAAGGTAAGTATTTTATTTCTTCATCATTTTTAATAAAACATGGCGCAGTCTACGCCGCTTACAGGGCGCTATCTCTGGTTTTTCAACGGAGTTTGATTAGTGGTTTAGTTTCTTCAAACACTTCAATGAACCTTTTCTCAAAATTTATTAATATCGCCGACAGCCGGAGCATTATCAAAACTGGATTTTGAGAACAGGTTCGTCGAAGTGTTTGAAAAAACTAGACCACCAATCAAAGTTCTGTAAAAAAACGGAGATAGGACACTGTAAGCGGCGTAGACCGCGCCATGTTTCATTAAAAATGGTGAAGAAATAAAAATGTTACCATTGTTTTTACATTCTTATTTAAGAGCAATTATTGCTGTCTGACCATGCAAATATGACGTCAAAAGTCACGTGGTATACACACACTGTTTAAATGAAAGTTTAATCATTGAATAGTAGGGATGTCAACGGTTACTCGGTTAACAGTATGTTATTCAATAAATCAGTTTGCAATTAACCAAGTACTCGGATATATAGATCAAATATATACACAGTTGTGTTTCACTTTTTGATCTTGTCAATTTGTCACATGTAACTAACCAGAGATTAATTATTCATACCTAAATCGAGAGTGTTTACATAACTGTGAAAACAGCTGCACTCAATTTTATTGATGACCGTTTGTTTGTGTACTGTTAATCGAATAAATAAATGTTGCTGACCTAACGATTAATTAAAGGACAGTTTGTTTCTTTTAAAAGAACATTGATGTCTTATGCAGAATAGAATACAGAATACAGAATTTTATTTGTTATAAGTAAATACAATACTTTTAACAATTTTTTCAAATAGAGAGGCAACGAAGAACAAATACATATAATATACATTACAATTTGATTCTGAAATGGTCACTTTGAGGACCTGTGTGTATTCGCATGAAAAATATATTTCATTATATTAAAAATTGTTTTTTTGTTACATGATATGCTTAGATTTTTGAATTTCTTTAAGTTTGGCCATGTATAAAAGTAGGCTTTTAAATATTCGTTGCATAAGTCTATAAAATGAGGACAGATTAGTAAGAAATGATATTCGCTTTCAATAGTTTTCATATTACAAAATGTACATAATCTATTTATTTGCGATATATTGATATGTCTACCTTTTCAATTTCAAGGTCATGTGAAGATAGTCGGAATCTAGTTAAACATGTTCTCAATTTATTTTCTATTTTGTAATCTAGATAAACTTAAATTCATGTTTAAACATGCTATAGTAAGTTAACCGTTAGGAGTTATTTATGTTAGAATACCAACTTTGAAAATATTGATCAAATAGTCTTTGTCTCAATTAAAGATAACTTGATTATTTGATGAGTGCCAAGGTTGTACTGCTATTGCTGCAACCCTGAGTACCAATGTTGTACTGCTATTGCTGCAACCCTGAGTGCCAAGATTGTAATGCTATTGCTGCAACACTGAGTGCCAAGGTTGTAATGCTATTGCTGCAACCCTGAGTGCCAAGGTCGTAATGCTATTGCTGCAACCCTGAGTGCCAGGGTTGTAATGCTATTGCTGCAACCCTGAGTGCCAAGGTTGTAATGATATTGCTGCAACCCTGAGTGCCAAGGTTGTAATGCTATTGCTGCAACCATGAGTGCCAAGGTCATAATGCTATTGCTGCAACCCTGAGTGTCAAGGGTGTAATGCTATTGATGCAACCCTGAGTGCCAAGGTTGTAATGCTATTGCTGCAACCATGAGTGCCAAGGTCATAATGCTATTGCTGCAACCCGGAGTGTCAAGGTTGTAATGCTATTGCTGCAACCCTGAGTGCCAAGGTTGTAATGCTATTGCTGCAACCATGAGTGCCAAGGTCATAATGTTATTGCTGCAACCCTGAGTGTCAAGGTTGTAATGCTATTGATGCAACCCTGAGTGCCAAGGTTGTAATGCTATTGCTGCAACCATGAGTGCCAAGGTCATAATGCTATTGCTGCAACCCGGAGTGTCAAGGTTGTAATGCTATTGCTGCAACCCTGAGTGCCAAGGTTGTAATGCTATTGCTGCAACCCTGAGTGTCAAGGTTGTAATGCTATTGCTGCAACCCTGAGTGTCAAGGTTGTAATGCTATTGCTGCAACCCTGAGTGCCAAGGTCATAATGCTATTGCTGCAACCCTGAGTGCCAAGGTTGTAATGCTATTGCTGCAACCCTGAGTGCCAAGGTCATAATGCTATTGCTGCAACCCTGAGTGCCAAGGTTGTAATGCTATTGCTGCAACCCTGAGTGCCAAGGTTGTAATGCTATTGCTGCAACCCTGAGTGCCAAGGTTGTAATGCTATTGCTGCAACCCTGAGTGCCAAGGTCATAATGCTATTGCTGCAACCCTGAGTGCCAAGAAGGGAAGTCATTACTACCATTCTGGTAGTCTTTGACCAAACCAAAAATATGAACCCTGGTCTACTACTCCCAAGAAGCACACTCTTAACACTAACCCCTTTCCCACCTATAGATGCTACTTTTGAAAACACCGACAAAAGGATTTTCAACTTAACCCTTTCCCTCATATGGACGCTTTCTGATGCCTCTGCAGCAGACGGCTTTTTGAAAACATAGTGACAAAAAAAGAAATTGCACAAAACATGCAATTTCTCCTTTTGCCACAAAGTTTTCCACTTTTTGTCAAAATACGTTCAAAGTCGTCTGCTGCAGATTTGTCGTATGAGGAACAGGGTTAAAGGACCTGGTACATGTTACAGACATACACACCCTATGTTGTGAGTTGATAACATACACCATAGGGTTTGGTTGAGTAATAAGAACTGAATTGAATAGGGTTTAACGCTGTTTTCAACAATTTTTCAGTCATACCATGGCAGCCAGTTCACCTACTCAAGTGTTTCCTGGCTTTCTCAAACCAGTAATCCAGACAAAATTCTTTCCAAGCAACTCACTGCTTTTCCAAATAGACTGTTAGCCCATTGGTGGAAGAAGAATGACGCTTGTAACACGACGGAACGAATGTTGGCCGAGCTGGGGTTGGAAATCATATCCCCTGGATTGTCAGACCGTGTTGCTACTTGGGCTTGTTTATAAAAAGAATAAAGTGGAGAAAAGTCCATTCCACCGCCCTGATCCAGTCCTCTGGTTGATAGTACGATTTTATGATTTACCCGAGGACTCTGCAGCAGACGCTTTCTGAGGCCTCTGCAGCAGACGAATTTTGAAACCATTCGGCATTGTGATGACAGAAAAAATTGCTCAAAACGTACAATATCTCCTTTTGCCACAATGTCTTCAACTCTGCTCAATAAATATTATTTCATTCATAGAGATTTTCCATGTTTTTCTATCTAATGTTTTCAAAGTCATCTGCTGCAAATTTATTGTATGTGGAAAAGGGTTAAAGCGAGATTTTCCAAAAATATTCTACTTAATGTTTTCAATGTCGTCTGCTTTTGATTTGGTGTATGTGGAAAAGGGTTAAAGAGAGATTTTCCAATATTTTTCTACTTAATGTTTTCAAAGTCGTCTGCTGATGATTTGATGTATGTGGAAAAGGGTTTAAGAGAGATTTTCCAAACAAATTCTTTTTAATGTTTTCATTGTCGTCTGCTGTTGATTTGTTGTATGTGGGAAAGGGTTGAACGACATGTCAATCACTACTAACCTTCTCCACCACGCTTCTTTCTCATTACTGACGGCTGTCCCAGGACCAATGCGAAGACTTTAGACATCATACTCTTAAGACGGTTACACTTCGCTGAAAAATAAATATCATGGATTAACCCCTTTTCCACATGCAGATGCTTTGTAATTTGTTTACAAGTGTTAAGATTAAAATCAGTCCAGACCGGCAAATGTTTGGTATTCCGGAGGCCTGGTATAGAGTTTCCTGAAACAAAAAATCCACAGGAGGCGAAAAGTGTCTATTCGGGTCAGCCTGCACGACATGCTTAGGCTTATTGCGGTCGATACTTTACGCACAGTCCACAATGTTGGTTTTCATTTGCGAAAATTCGGGAAAAAAACAGACAATAGTCCTTCTATATGGTCCATATGCAAAAATAATAATGACCTTAATGTTTTTGTATGAGAAAACTTGGAAAGTTTGGTTTGCATTTAAATTTCATTAGTCTTCCACCGATGGGCGGGCTTACTGTCTATATTGGAAAGCAGCCAGTTGCTTTGATAGCCTGTTTTGTGGATTACAGCTGTGACCATTTCACAACCGCCAGGTCAACTACTCTCAAAGCGTACTCCACAAAACAGGCTATCCAAGCAACTGGCTGCTTTCCTAAATAGACTGTAAGCCGGTTCATTGATGGATGACGAATGACTCTTGTTGCAATGAAAACACCAGAAAGAATATTGACCAAGTTTTGGTTTGAACTCAAAATCCCTGAATTAACAGCAGATATAGCTTCCCACTAAAACTTCTCCCATTGCAGCGATGTTTTCACTTTTATTCAATCTTTGTTTATCCCTTTCCCTCATATAGATGCTTTCTGACGCCTTTGTAGCAGACAGCTTTTTGAAAACATAGTGACAAAAGAAGAAATTATGTTCAAAGTCGTCTGCTGCAGAATTGTCGTATGAGGGAAAGGGTTATAGAGTTTCTAGGATTTAACTAGATGTTTTCAGTGTCATCTGCTGCAGAATTGTTGTATGTGGGAAAGGGTTAAGGCTAACCCTTAAAGGTTAAAGGTTAAAGGTTAAGCCTTTCCCACATTCAACAAATCTGCAGCAGACAACTTTTTAGACACTCCTTAAAGCTGAAAAAACATTGAAAACATTGTGGCAAGTGAATAAATTGCTCATCTGCTGCTGAGACGTCGGAATGAATGAATGTATATTGTTTTATGGCGCATCGACAGCTACGGTCATTTAGCGCGCAATTAAATTTAATTATTCATGATCCCTGGGTAAGCAAACCAGTACTAGGCTAGAAAATGTGCCTTGCCCAAGGGCACTCCACCATGACCGTAGTGCCGCGACTGGGGATCGAACCCGGGACACCCGGTTTCGAAATCCCCGACGCTAACCACTCGACCACAGCGGATTCCTCTGAGACGTCAGAAAGTGTCTGTATGTGGGATATGGATAACCCTTTCCCTCATACGACAATTCTGCAGCAGCCGACTTTGAACATATTTGGTAAAAAAAATGGAAAACCTCTATAATTGAATGGATAACCTATGACTAAAAGTGGAAAATATTGTGGCAAAAGGAGAAATTGCTCATTTTGAGCAATTTATTCTTTTGTCACTATGTTTTAAAAAAGCGGTCTGCTGCAGAGGCGTCAGAAAGCGTTAATATGTGGGATATGGTTAAGGCAGATTGTGCTACCATTCAGTTACAATCCAAACTTATCAGCGGGTCTCAAATTTGTAGACACATAAGCAGTAATATTAATTAACCCTTTCCCACTTGCAGACACAATAGTATGCATCTGAAGCAGGCTCTTTATGAAATCAGTGGGGCAGGAGGAGAAATTGCTCATGATGAGTAATATTCTCCATTTGCCGCAAATGATTACACTTCCATTTTTAGAAATTCTTCATAGTTTTGCCTTGATGTTTTCAAATTTGTCTGCTGCAGAATTATTGTATGTGGGAAAGGGGTGAATACATTAACCCTTCCCCTCATACGACGATTCTGCAACAGACGACTTTGAACATATTTGGTAAAAAAATAGAAAATCTCTATAATTGCACGAATAACCTATGACTAAAAGTGGAAAACATTGTGACAAAGGAAGAAATTGCTCATTTTGAGCAATTTCTTCTTTTGTCACTATGTTTTCAAAAAGCCGTCTGCTGCAGAGTCGTCAAGTAGCGTCTATATGACGGAAAGGGTTAAAAAGAAATTACTTACGCATGTTAGGCATTTTACACTCAGCAGTTACGTCCCTTGTTACACCGTTCATTGTAACGTTCCACAATGCATTGCAATCGCCACAGTAATTATTCCTGAAAGAAAGATTCAAACTGTGTGTTTTAAGCCGCTTTCAAGGGTATTTCAGTTATATCATTGCATTTTTCTAGGTAAATTACCCCAGTACTTTCAGTACTTTTCATCCTGACACCCAGTACATCAGTGATAATGATATCCTCGGGCGCCAACCATGGGCGCCAAAGAGAGAAGCGTGGTTACCACAATTATCTAAGTTTGTAAAAATTGTGGCAAAATGAGAACTTCCTCATTATGTGCAAATTCTCCTTTTGTCACTATGGATTCATAAGTCGTCCGCTGCAGATGCGTCAAAATGCATCTGCAGGTTGGAAAGAAGATATCTCATACATGTAGACATCATTGACGTTTACTAAAAATGAGTTATTTCTCCAATTCACACAATATTTTCAAAAGTTGTCTGCTGCAAATAGGTCAAAGTACGTCTGCATGCTCTTTATTAGTTTAAGCTTATTTATTTTACATCGATTGCGAAGGAAGCTCGATACCTGCTTCCTGGAGATTTAACCAGTACTCGCACCATTTAATCTATAATTGAATGGATAACCTATGACTAAAAGTGGAAAACATTGTGGCAAAAGGAGAAATGGCTCGTTTTGAACAATTTCTTCTTTTGTCACTATGTTTTCAAAAAGGTGTCTGCTGCAGAGGCGTCAGAAAGCGTCTATATGAGGGAAAGGGTTAAATCTCTATAAATGAAATTGTAATTATTGAATCAAGTTTAAAAAATTGTGACAAAAGGAGAAAGTGTTTTTTAACCCTTTTCCTCATATAGACGCTTTTTGAGGCCTCTGCAGCAGACAGCTTTTTTGAAAACATAGTGACAATAGAAGTAACACATTGAAGAATTAGGTCAAGGTTAGTTTTCATAGAACACTGCCATAATTTAGACCCATGTGCATGTTGTGCCTTCTGTATGGTCGCATTTTGCATAATCACATGGCAAAACTAAACAATTACATTCACATGCATTTTGCACTTTCTATTTGGTCGCATTTTGCATTATCACATGGAGAAACTAAACAATTACATTCACATGCATTTTGCACCTTCTATAAGGTCGCAATTTGCATTTTCAAATGGAGAAACTAAACAATTACATTCACATGCATTTTGCACTTTCTATTTGGTCGCATTTTGCATTATCACATGGCGAAAGTAAACAATTACACTTACGTGCATGTTGCTCCTTCTATATGGTTGCATTTTGCATTATCACATGGATAAACTAAACAATAACACTTACGTGCATGTTGCGCCTTTTATATGGTCGCATCTTGCATTATCACATGGAGCAACGAGACACTGAACTTGTTCCGAGACGGAGCAGGTGACTGAAACAGTAGAAAACAGTTATTAACCCATTCCTACATACAGATGCTTTCTGATTCTTCTCCAACAGACGCCCCCTCGCAGCCATGTTTTTCATCAGACCCAAGAAACATCTGTGCCAAATCATTTTTAAATAGGGCAGGTACTTTTGGACAAGAAGATTTTTAAAGGTTTTACAATGAGTAAATAATTTAACAGTGTTATACAGAACATGTATTGTGTTGGAGTATTTTTTTTGCTTTTTCTGCTACTTTAACCTTTTCCTACATACAACAAATCTGGAATAGATGACTTGAACAATCTTGGAATATGATCCCCAAAGGAACATTTGTTTCAAATCAGATTTTTAAAATGTTGGCAATTTTCACCATTTCATTTAACAACTTCCAAAAGGGACCACCTAAGGAACATTCCTGTGAAATTATTTTGAAATTAATCCATTGGTTTAGGGGGAGAAGTTGTTTGTATGAAAAAGTGAACAGACATACAGGACAGACAGACGGATGCTGGATGAAAAGCGATCACAATAGCTCATCTGGCACTTTATGCAAAGGTGAGCTAAAAAGAGAAATTGTCACAAATGCACAGACAGACGAATAGACTGATGGAAGGACAAAACAACAGAGAAGTGAGACTTGTTAACACTCTGGATGCTGCATTTTCAACTTGAGCATGTTAAAACTGTATTAGAATGTTTGTCTTGATAATACCTAGGCCAAGTTCGAAAATTGGTCATGTCTGTTTAAAAACTAGATCACTATGCCAAATGGAAGGAAAATCTTGTTAACACTACATTTTCAACATGCTCAAGTTAAAAATGTGACTTCCAGAGTGTTTACAAGATTTCCTTTCAATTTGACCTAGTGACCTAATTTTTGACGGCCCAGTTTCAAACATGTCCAAGATTTGATAGATATGAATGTGCTCTATATGCAGATCTGATGCAAAATGTAGCCTCTAGAGTGTGAACAAGGCAATTGTTGATGACGGACAACTGACAGTGCACAACGGACGGACGCCGGACAAAATGTGATCACAATTTATTTTTACAAAACATTTCGTAAATATCTCTTATTCCATGCCACTGTTGCCATATTGAAAGGTAACAATGGTCTCATGACTTAATAAACTCATTCAAATTCATAAAGATTCGCTAAAATGCCAACAGCCAATCGTATGCATGAAACCATTACCCCATGCATTCAATAGGATTTCCTCCGGTAATTCCGTCATCCATCAGTAGTGAAGCATTCACCAAAGAGGTATTCCGATTGGCATTATCTATCAGATTACATGATTGTCAAAGTTAATTGGATCAATAATCTCTCGAAGGTTTACAGACGATAGCGTTCTTGCTTACAAAGTGACATACAGTGTAGGTGTTAGTGAGATTTATGAAAATATCTGGACCAAGATTTTTACAAGTGTTTAATTAAACATAAAAATCAGTCCAGCAAATTAGAAATCAGACCAGACCGGCAAATCTTTGGTATTCTGGGGGCCTGGTATAGATTTATGATTCCTGAAACAGAAAATGCACAGGAGGCGAAAAGTGTCTATCCGGGTTAGCCTGCGCGACATGCTTAGGCTGATTGGGGTCGATACTTTACACAGAGACCACAATGTTGGTTTTCTCATGGAACATCTCATATGTGGATATATAACTTAATATCACAGCATCCAAGTTTTCATTTGCGAAAATAGGGACAAAACACATGATAGTCATTTTATATGGTCCATATGCAGAAATAATAATGACCTTAATGTTTTTGTATGAGAAAACTTTGAAAGTTTGGTTTGCATTTAAAGCATCATTGGTCTTCCACCAATGGGCGGGCTTTCTGTCTATATTGGAAAGCAGCAAGTTGCTTGGATAGCCTGTTTTGTGGATTACAGCTGTGACCATTTAACAGCCCCTTGTACAATACCCCTTCCCCTCATAGGACGACTCGGCAACCCTAGGATAATTTCTACAAAATTATTTGAAAATCAGCCTGACACTTTTGGAAGGGAAGATTTTTTAAATTTTCACTATAGCCATATAATGCAAAGTAGCCCTGCCTAATGGCGGCCATGTTTTTCGACCAATCAACATGGCTTGAAGGAATCTGAAAGTGGGTCACTTAAGGAACATTTCTACAAAATTATTTGAAAATCGGCCAGACATTTTCGGAGAAGAAGATTTTTTAAGTTTTCACTTTAGCCATATAAAAGTGGAGCGTTGTGAGCAATTTCTTCTTTTGTCACTATGTTTTCGAAAAGCAGTCTGCTGCAGAGGCTTCAGAAAGCGTCTATATTAGAGTAAGGGTTAAAGAATATATACTTACGCATGTTAGGCATGTTACACAAAGCAGTTACGTCCCTTGTTACACCATTCGTTCTAACATTCCACAATGCATTGCAGTCGCCACAGTTATTATTCCTGATAGAAAGATTCAAACTTCGATTCAAACTGCGTGTTTTAAGCATTTTTCTAGGTGATCTACCCCAGTACTTCCAGTACTTTTCATCCTGACACCCAGTACATCAGTGATAATGAAATCCTTTGGCACCAACCTTGGGCGCCAAAGAGAGAAGCGTGGTTACCACAATTATCTAAGTTTGTAAAAATTGTGGCAAAATGAAAACTTGCTCATTATGTGCAACTTCTCCTTTTGTCACTATGGATTCATAAGTTGTCCGCTGCAGATGCGTCAAAATGCATCTGCAGGTTGAAAAGAAGATATCTCATACATGTAGAGATCATTGACGTTTACTCAAAATGAGTTATTTCTCCAATTCACACAATATTTTCAGAAGTCGTCTGCTGCCAATAGGTCAAAGTACGTCTGCATGCTCTTTATTAGTTTAAGCTTATTTATTTTACATCGATTGCGAAGGAAGCTCGATACCTGCTTTATTTATTTTTCAGCTTATATTAATCATGCTCAATGTTTGCTTCCTGGAGACTTAACCAGTACTTGCACCGTTTATGTAGAAAAATTCCAAAGTCAAAACCCGCTCATCACGGACCTCGAACCGGCGACCTTTGATACGAGAGGCCGACACTATACCTCTGCACCATTGTCTTCCAAAAAGAATGCTCTGTGAAAAAACAAACAATAAGGAATCAGTGTAGATCCAGATCAGTCAGCTCACCTGCATAGTCTGATCTGGCTCTGTAATTTTTGACAATTATTCGCATTAAACATCATCACATGGAGAAACTAAAAACTTACATTAACATGCATTTTGCACTTTCTATATGGTCATATTTTGCATTATCACATGGAGAAACTAAACAATTACACTTACGTCCATATTGCGCCTTCTATATGATTGCATTTTACATTATCACATGGAGAAACTAAACAATTATATTCACATTCATGTTGCGCCTTCTATATGATTGCATTTTACATTAGCACATAGAGAAACTAAACATTTATATTCACATGCATGTTGCGCCTTCTATATGGTCGCATTTTACATTATCACATGGAGAAACTAAACAATAACACTTACGTGCATGTTGCGCCTTCTATATGGTCGCATTTTACATTATCACATGGAGAAACTAAACAATAACACTTACGTGCATGTTGCGCCTTCTATATGATTGCATTTTACATTATCACATAGAGAAACTAAACAATTATATTCACATGCATGTTGCGCCTTCTTTATGATTGCATTTTACATTATCACATGGAGAAACTAAACAATAACACTTACGTGCATGTTGCACCTTCTATATGGTCGCATCTTGCATTATCACATGGAGCAACGAGACACTGAACTTGTTCTGAGGTGGAGCAGTTGACTGAAACAGTAGAAAACAGTTATTAACCCATTCCTACATACAGATGCTTTCTGACTCTTCTCCAACAGACGCCCCCTGTTTTTCATCAGATCAGAATAATTTCAACAATCTTGGTAGAGGGTCACCCAAGAAACATTTGTGCCACATCTTTTTTTAAATAGGGCAGGTACTTTTGGACAAGAAGATTTTTAAAGTTTTTACAATGAGTAAATAATTTAACAGTGTTGTACAGAACATGTATTGTATTGGAGTATTTTTTATGCTTTTTCTGCTACTTTAACCTTTTCCTACATACAACATATCTGGAATAGACGACTTGAACAATCTTGGTAGATGATCCCCCAAGGAACATTTGTGCAAAATAATTTTCAAATCAGACCAGTTCTTTGGGACAAGAAGATTTTTAAAATGTTGGCAATTTTCATCATTTCTGATGCCGCTGCAACCAAAGTTCTACATGGAATTGAATTATTTTAACAACTTCAAAAGGGGACCACCTAAGAAACATTCCTGTGAAATTATTTTGAAATTAATCCATTGGTTTAGGAGGAGAAGTCGTTTGTATGAAAAAGTGAACAGATGGACAGGACAGACAGACGGACGCTGGATGAAAAGCGAACACAATAGCTCATCGGGCACATCGTGCAAAGGTGAGCTAAAACGAGAAAGTGTCGCAAATGCACAGACAGCCAAGCATTATTTACGAAAGATGAAATTGTTACAACCCATGCTACAACATTTTTGATCAAATGGGCTTTTGAAAACATTGTGGTCAAAGGAGAAATGGCTCATGATGAGCAATTTATTCTTTTGCCACAAAGTTTTCAACACTATTTGATTATGAATCTCTCATCTATTGAGATTTTTTCATGTTTTTGATAATACGCTTTTCAAAGTCGTCTGCTGCAGATTTATTGTGTGTGTATAAGAAAGGGTAAATAGATTACTCAATTTTACCTGCTGTACAAACATGGCCACAACCATTACTACAACATTTCTCATTGGATTCGCAAGCATTGTCAGATGAACATTCCTCTACACATGTACCAATTGTACCCTCTGGCAAGGCAGGACAAACTCCTGGGTGCTCTGATATTAGAAAATAAAATGTATGAACGATTGCTACACGATGGCCTGTCAACCATTAAAGTCATGATAGGCGAAATAATTTGAAAATTAAACAATAATGGATACTAGACTATAAGAAAATTGATATAATAAAAAAAATTTAGATACTGAATAAACAGAGCAACCTAATAAAATATAAAATAAATGTAATTAAAAGTAACATCGAGCAAAAGCATATGAAATTTAATGCACTGGGATCCTTCTTCTCCTTTAACCCTTTCCCATATATAGATGCTTTCTGACAATTCTGAAGCAGACGACTTTTGAAAACAATGTGACAAAAGAAGAAATTGCACATATAAGGAAAACAAGCCCCACCCCTGGTGGCCATGTTTTTCAATGGATCAAAATAATTTGAACAATCTTGGTAGATGAACCCCCAAGGAGCATTTGTGCAAAATAGTTTTTTCAAATCAGACCAGTTCTTTGGGACAGGAAGATTTTTAAAATGTTGGCAATTTTCACCATTTCTGATGCCGCAGCAACCAAAGTTCTCCATGGAATTAAATTATTTTAACCCTTTCCCTCATATAGACGCCTCTGCAGCAGACGGCCTTTTGAAAACATAGTGACAAAAGAAGAAATTGAACAAAACATGCAATTTCTCCTTTTGCCACAATGTTTTCCACTTTTTGTCATAGGTTATCCATTCAATTATGGAGATTTTCTATGTTTTGACAAAATACGTTTAAAGTCGTCTGCTTCAGAATTGTCGTATGAGGGAAAGGGTTAACAACTTTAAAGGGGACCAGCTAAGAAACATTCCTGTGAAATTATTTTGAAATTGGTCCATTGGTTTAGGAGAAGAAGTCTTTTGTATGAACTAGAATGGATTGCTCCGCGGAGCACGTATGTCATCTGCACCTGCTCATTGAAAGTGTGACGGACAGACAGATGCCGGACAAAAAAAAAGTTATCCCTAAGTGCCTACCATGCTATGCAGGGTGACACAAAGAGTGAACAGACGGACAGGACAGACAGACGGATGCTGGATGAAAAGCGAACACAATAGCTCATCTGGCACTTCGTGCAAAGGTGAGCTAAAAAGAGAAAGTGTCATAAATGCACAGACAGACGAATAGACAGATGGACGGACAAAACAACAGAGAAGTGATCCTTATATGTATGTCAAATCAGGCCCCATATTTAATGAAAATGGCATTACCTAGAATCTATTAGGAAAGATGTTCTTTCCAAGTATTATTTACGAAAGATGAAATTGTTACCAGGAATAAATATATTTATAAAGAGTTCAGTCTTACCAGCAATAAATACATATAAATTGAAATTGAATTTTTACCAGGAATAATAACACTTATATTGAACTATTAACAGTAGTAATTCATGAAAGATAAAAAAAAAATTTTTACCAGTAACAATTACAATACTAGAATTCTTATCAAGAATAATTACATTAAAATCAAATTCTAATCAGTATTATTCAGACAAGGAAGTAATTCTTACCAGGAATCATTTTTTGTTAATTTCTTAGTTATAATTCATGAAAGATGGAGATCTCACCAGTTATAATACAATTAGACGGATTTTTACCAGGAGTTTTTGATATAGAAGGATTAAACTCTTACTATAATTTTCACAGTAGAGTCCATGATACCCTGTCTGGCATTGACACATTTGGGCCATGTGGACGTCTCCTTTGCATGGACTTCCATTACACACGTCTGACATTGATAGCTTATTGACCACAGAACAAAACTTGCTTCTATACACCTCTGCAAAATAAAGAGCATACTATATATAACCCCTAAAAAGAAACAGTTCATTCAAACACTTCCCCCCTTCCCATCATTTCTCCAGATATATCGGTTATTTGACATTCCGTATCTATTTAACCTCATTAATTGACTGCAGTTTAACACTATTTTCAACAGTATTTTAGCTATATCACAGAGGCCAGTTCACTTCACACTTTTCAACTTGGAGATGCATTTTAACGCACCTGCAGCAGACAACTTTTGAAAACAGTGTGACAAAAGGAGAAATTACTCATAATGAGCAATTTCTCCTTTCGCCACAATGTTTTCAACATTGTACAGAAATTATACCTTTATTCATCGAGATTTTACATGTTTCTGCATGATTGTTTTTGTTGTTTGTGGGAAATGAATGTATATTGTTTTATGGCGAATCGACAGCTAAGGTCATTCAGCGCGCAATTAAATTTAATTATTCATGATCCCTGGGTAAACAAACCAGTACTAGGCTAGAAAATGTGCCTTGCCCAGGGGCACTCCACCATGACCGTAGTGCCTCGACTGGGGATCGAACGCGGGACACCCGGTTTCGAAATCCCCGATGCTTACCACTCGAACACAGCGGATTCCTGTGTTTGTGGGGAAAGGGTGAATGAAACTCCTGATTGCAGAAATATCAGATAACCCTTTCCCTCATACGGCAATTCTGCAGCAGACAACTTTGAACGTATTTATTGCAAAAAGTAGAAAATCTCCATAATTGAATGGTTAACCTATGACAAAAAGTGGAAAACATTGTGGCGAAAGGAGAAATTGCACGTTTTGTGCAATTTCTTCTTTTGTCACTATGTTTTCAAAAAGCCGTCTGCTGCAGAGGTGTCCGAAAGCGTCTATATGAGGGAAAGGGTTATTTGAAATTCATTATCTATTTAACCTATCAATTGGTTTGATTTTAACAGTATTTTCAACAGTATTTCAGTAACATCACAGAGGATAGTGCACTTAACGTGTGATTCTTTGCTGTCTTGCACCAGCTTTAACCCTTTCCCTCATACGACAATTCTGCAGCAGACAACTTTGAACACATTTTGTCAAAAAATAGAAAATCTCTAGATTTGAATGGATAACCCATGACTAAAAGTGGAAAACATTGTGGCAAAAGGAGAAATTGCTTGTTTTGAGCAATTTCTTCTTTTATCACTATGTTTTCAAAAAGCTGTCTGCTGCAGTGTATGAGTGAAAGGGTTAACTAACAATAACTCATTGGAACATTGACTATTGAGTCCATTCGCAGAAGAGGATTGATTGATTGTGTGGTGTTTTACACTAATTTCAACAATTTTCAGTTATATCACGGCGTTTCCTTGGTAAGTTACACGAGTACTACTGGTCCATTTATCCTGACACCAGCCAGTCAGTTGTAATGCTAACCGCTCAGCCCTGAGAACAAAGGAGGGCAGCCATTACTATCATTTGGTATGATCCGGCTGGGGAACGAACCCGCCGCCTCCCACATAAGAGGTGGACCCTCTACCACTACGCCACCGAGGCGATGTCAGAAGATGAATGAGGCTTGTCACGATGACTTTTGTTAATCATCAGAAAAAAGGAATGGCCAAATCAGGGTTCAAACTCACTATAAATCAATCCTTATAAATACTCTTAAAACTCATCAAAGAATAGATTTGTTTAACTCGCTGGAAACTGCATAAGTAGCTTAACCTTTAACAAATCTGCTGCAGGCGACATTAAAAATATGGAAAATCTCCAAAAAATGAAACCATTATTACTGAATAGAGTTAAAAAAAGTTGTTGCAAAATGAAATAAGAACTTTCCCCTTGTGACAGTGTTTTCAAAAGTTTTCTGCTGCATGAGTCACCTTCATGTGAGTAAGGGTTAAATAATTAGAAAATTTGGTACATGCGCTTTCCTATATACTACAAATCAGAAGAAAAAATACAGGAAAAATATAGGAAATATAGGAAGTCTCAATAAAGGAAAGTATAATTACGGAATAAGGATTGAAAAAATTACGTCAAAATGAAAAATGTCTCATTATGTGCAACTTCTCCATTTATAACAATGATTTAACCGTTTCCCTCATATAGACGCTTTCTGACGCCTCTGCAGCAGACGGCTTTTTGAAAACATAGTGACAAAAGAAGAAATTGCACAAAACGTGCAATTTCTCCTATTGCCACAATGTTTTCCAATTTTAGTCATAGGTTATCCATTCAATTATGGAGATTTTCTATGTTTTGACAAAATACGTTCAAAGTCGTCTGCTGCAGAATTGCCGTATGAGGGAAAGGGTTAATAAATCGTCTGCAGCAGGTGGATTAAAATGCGTCTGCAGGTGGGAAACAAATTATCTCATGATGACATCATCTACATTTGAATAAGGTTAACGCTTTCCCACATACAGCAAAATTAATCAGATTAATCAGCAGATGACTTTGAAAACATATTGGCAAAACTATGTAAAAGAAAGTGTAATAGTTGAATAGAGTTGAAAACATTCTGACACATATGAGAAATTGCTCATTATGGGCAATTTCTTCTTTTGTCAAAATGTTTTCAAAAGACATTAGGTTGTTCTGCATCAGAGGCTTCTGTACGTAGGAAAGATTTTTTAACAAGAGCACCGCGTACGGCACAGACGCTCGACTGATAGAAAACAGAAAAAAAGCTGAGCTGAACAAAAAACCTTAACCGGACGACCACGCAGCCGCCAACAAAAAACCTTAACACCGGACGACGCCAGGGTCATGACAATAGCTCTCGTTTTTTCAAAAGTCGAGCTAAAAATGAAATTTTATTTACCCATGTCATCAATCCTACGATTAGAACTGCTTGGCTGACAGCACACACCCATTCCTTTCCATCCGTTGCTACTGGTTGCGGAACAAGACGATCCTTCTGGACAAGTTTTTGCTGCCATTGGTGTTGGATTACATGTCACACCTTTAATGGGTACATTGCCTTCTGTGCAAAGATCTTCAGTGTTGCGGCCTTCAATGGACAAGAATGTAAATGCCTAGAGAATATTGACCCTTTCCCCATCAAATCTTAAGGCAAATATATTGAAGATCTCCGTCTGAAAAAATTGTGGCAAAAGGAGGCATTGCTCATTGTGAGCAATTTGTCCTTTAGCCACAATGTTTTCAAAAGTCATCTGCGTCAAAGTGTGTCTAGAGGTGAGAAAAGGTTAACCCTTTCCCTCATACGATAATTCTGCAACAGACGACTTCGAACATATTTTGTTAAAAAATAGAAAATCTCTATAATTGAATGGATAACCTATGACTAAAAGTGGAAAACATTGTGGCAATAATTCTCCTTTTGTCACTATATTTTTAAAAAGCCGTCTACTGCAGAGGCGTCTATATGAGGGAAAGGGTTAACAAAGAGTTTCAATATGTTTGACTAAACGTTTTCCCACATATAGACGCTGATGCCTCTGCAGCAGACAACTTTTGAAAACATTGTGACAAAAGTAGAAATCGCTCAAAACGAGCAATTTTTCCTTTTGCCACAATGTTTCCAACTTTTTTCAGTAATTATACCTTCATTTAAAGCGATTATCTGTGTTTTTGTCTAGATGTTTCTAAAGTCGTCTGCTGCAAATTTGCTGTATGTGGGAACGGGTTAATCACTCATCTAAACCCCCTACTCATTGAGACAATTCATTTGAGAACCCATAACATATGGTTGTAAGGTCAAACATAACCTTTAGATCATCAAATATCCATCTTGACTAAATTGTTGTGAAAACATTGAAATTAAAAGTTTTTCTCTAATACAGATTTTCTGTATGTGCATCAGACACCTTTTCAAAACTTTTTCAAAACATTGTGAGAAAAGGAGAAGATGTTTAACCCTTTCCCCCATACGACAATTCTGCAGCAGACGACTTTGAACGTATTTTGTCAAAAAATAGAAAATCTCTATAATTTAATGGATAACCTATGACAAAAAGTAGAAAACATTGTGGCAAAAGGAGAAATTGCTCGTTTTGAGCAATTTCCTCTTTTGTCACAATGTTTTCAAATAGCTGTCTGCTGCAGAGGCATCAGAAAGCGTCTTTATGAGGGAAAGGGTTAAAATGAGCAATTTTATCCTTTTCCACATTGTGTTTCACAGAAGTAACACTGGTTCTCTGATATTTTTAAAAGCAGGAGTCTAAATTTTCGTATCTAGAGAACAGTAAATCACTTCCTTTGAACATACTTGTACGGTGTTTTATGCCACTTTCAACGACTTTTCAGTAATGTCACAGAATTTCTTTGGTAAGTTACCAATACTACTGGTGTCAAATGTATCAAGACACCAGTGGGTCAGTAGTAATGCTATCCCAAAAATTCTGTGAGCGTTAAAAAGCGACCAATTTGATCGGAATGGAAAAAAATCGATCACAATGATTTGAACGACTGAACGCTTTAAGAACGGTTTGGAACATGAGCGGAGCGGAACTGAATGGAACAGAGCGGAGCGTGAACGGTAAATTTGTCAATTTCGTGATATTCTTAACTGTATCTCCCTGCCTAAGAAGGAAACACAAAAATCAGCAATTCCTTCTTTTTTCACAATATCTCCAAAAGTTGTATGCCGTCATGTCATTTAAGTTCATCTTTATTAGAGAAGGGATTAAATTTTAGTCTATTGCAACAAGTGTGTAACCTTTCGTGCTTCTTGTTTCAACAACACATCCTGTACAAAAGTCGACTGCTGCAGATATACGTCAAAATGAATCCGGGTGTCTAAAAGGTTAAATGAAAAAAAACAAAAAAACAAACATACCAATCGCAACAGCCAGAGTTTTATGCCCACACACTAGATTGTCACAGCATTTGGCGCCTTCCGGAGCATCGGAGTCGTCTTTACACATAACTGCCTTGGTGAAACAGTTTCGTCGGTTGAAGTTCAAGTAGGAGAGTATTGGACAGAAACCGTACTTTTTCATCTCCTTGCGTTTCACATCTGAAAGGGAAAGAAGTCAACAGAAAAGTGTTGATTTATGTGTCTGTGTTTTTATTTTACCCTTTTCCACATACAGACACTTTCCAATGCCTCTGCAGTAGACAACTTTTGCAAACAGTGTGGCAAAAGGTTTAATCAATTGATTGGAGTTTAACAACATTTCATCAATTTTTCAGTCATATCATGGCGACCAGTTCACCTACTCACGCGTTTCCTGACTTTCTCATACTAATAGTCAACATAACATACTTTCCAAGCAACTGGCTGCTTTTCCACATTGGTGAAAGATGAATGACGCATGTCACAGTGACTTTTGTCAAATGTCAGAAAGAATGTTGTCCAAGCTGGGATTTGAACGAACAACTCCTGGATTGACAGCCCACGTTGCTACCAGGACAATATTACTGCTTTTCCCAGACTGTTTCACCCTTTCCCACATACAACACATCTGCAGCAGACGACATTGAAAACATTAAGGCAAAAAATATGGAAAATTTCTTAAAATGAAATAACAATTACACTATTGAATAGAGTAAATATCATTGTAGCAAAAAGAGAAACTTGCCATTTTGAGCAATTTTTCCATTAGTCACATATGTTTTCAAAATTTAGCCTGCTGCAGAGGCATCTTAAAGCATCTGTGTGAGTTAACCCTTTCCCATCTGCAGACGCATATTGATGCAATAGCAGCAGACGACTTTTGAAAACATTGTGGCCAAAGGTGAAATTGCTCATGAGGAGCAATTTCTCCTTTGGCCACAATGTTTTCAACTTTATTTAACAATTAAGCTATCTTTTATTCAGATTTTTCAGGTTTGTGTCACTATGTTTTCTGCTGCATATTTGTTGTATGTGGGGAAAAAGTTAAAGGGATAAATTCATGCAACATGCATGAGGTATGATCCTTGCATCTTTATCTGATCTCTATTCTAGGAAAGCATATGAAAAGAATTCTTTATAAATGATATTGTAATTATAGACTAGAATGGAGTGCTCCCCCGGAGCATGTGTGTCACCTGTCGGGGCCTTTTCAGAAAATTTTAATTTTTGACAGAAAAGGGGCAATAACTCTGATATAAAAATATTTGGATTATCCCCCTTTTGTATCACACACATTGATATAAACATTTGTCAGAAGTTTCAATGTAATCCTTTGAGTAGAAAAAAAGTTATTAAAAAACGTGACGAAAAAGTGTGCTTCTAAGTAACTTTGCTTTGTTTGGGTTATCGATCGTACCTGTTTTACAAAGAACAATTTGGTAAGCGTTTATTTGATTGGTTTTCGCAAAGGTCAATCTAAGATGACCTGTATGGGGCTGTCATCAGATCAATAAATATGTGCGAACAAAGTTTAGGTCTGGTTTAAGTATGATCTGCTAAACAAGTACATACATTTCATGGGGATACATCTGAATCCGGCTCCATAGGGACAGCATTTTGAGTTTTTGCCACAATAGGCATTGCTTTCCGGGTGACAAAGGATTTCAGCACTGCCAACAATATCCATGCTCGTTGCTGGACAATCGTACATTGGTTCTGAAAGATAATCCACAAGTCAAGATAAACCTCGATGTTAAAAAGCCCCTTTTCCTCAAACGACAATTCTGCAGCAGAAGACTTTGAACATATTTTGTCAAAAAATAGAAAATCTCTATAATTGAATGGATAACCTATGACTAAACGTTGAAAACATGGTGGTGAAAGGAGAAATTGCTCGTAATGAGCAATTTTTTCTTTGTTACTATGTTTTTAAAAAGCTGCCTGCTGCAGAGGCGTCTATATGAAGGAAAGGGTTAACCTAAAATCTTTGTCTTCTTTTTTTAACTTGCCTTCAGTAGCTAATTTTTATCTTTGGTAGACAACCCTTCATACATTTCTGCAGCAGATAAATTAGAAAACATTGTGACAAAAAGGAGAAGCATCAAAATGAGTTTGTTTGTAGGAATGGGTTAAGAAAATTAATACAAATCTATCAGATTGGGAAAAATTGTCCATTGATAGACAATTGCAGTATAGATGACATAAAAATGATGTCATATTTATTATGTCACAACTATAAAACATGTGTCATCAATTCGCACTATAAAACAGTATAAACAGCTTCTTTTATCAAATACAAGATTGTGTGAAGGAACACACAAGTTGCCTGCTAAACAGCTAGTAAGTGAAAGTGTGATGGACAGAAGAGGTGAACAGTTGATTAAATTGTTTGGTGTTTTGCACCGCTTTCATTAATATTTCAGTTATATCGGTGTGTTTCCTGGGTAAGTTACCAGTACAAATGGTACATTTATCCTGACACCAGCCAGTCAGTCATAATGCTAACCCCGCAACCCCGGGTGCCAAGGAAGGCAGCAATTACGCAACATCCCACATGCAATATTGTGTGGAGGAACACATGTCGTGGGCTTCAAGCAAAACGGTTGTAACTAAAATTGATATATTTTTACCAAGGTTAATCACCTCACCATAAAGTCTTTATAAGTGTTAAATCATTGTGCTTTCCACAAAGACTGTTAGCCTATTGGTAGAAGAGGAATGACGCTTGTCGCATAGACTTCTATCAAACATCAGAAAGAATGTTGGCCGAGCTGGGGTTCAAACTCACCTTTTGAATGACAGCCCGCGTCTCTACCGACTTAGCTACTGGAGCCTGGCCAAAACCCGAAGAGGCAATGAAACTTCAAATCACTTGAAACAGCTCAAAAAACCCTTTCTCAGATACAACAAATCTGCAGTCGACTTGATTTTTTTTTTTAATAATGTCTGTTAATGAAAGTAGTCAAACCTTTTCTAAAGACCACCTTTGTTTAGCAATTCCCTGTCTATAGCAACCACACTTTAAATGATCAAATTACCCATTTTCTGCATAAACGACCATGTAATTGAAAACCACCTGTGATGAAAGACCAGATTGTTCTCTTTCCATGGGTGGTCTTTAAGAACAGGTTGGTCTGTATACTTAATGAAAAGTGGGGAAAACATTGTGGTGAAAGGAGAAATTGCTCATTAAGAAAAATTTATCCTTTTGTCACGATGTTTTCAATTATAATCTGCAGCAAACGCAACTAACACGTCTACAAGAAAACCAACATTATGGACTCTGCATAAAGCATTGACCCGGATCAGCCTAAGCATGCCGCACAGGCTAATCCGGTCATACACTTTTCACCTACTGTTGATTTTCTGTTTCAAGAATCATTGCTGTATACCTCTATCCCCCTGAGATGGAATGTGTCAGCCCAGTTCAGTCTGATCTGGGTTGATACATTACGCAGAGGTCATAATGTTGGTTTTCTCGCGAGACGGCTCTTTTATTGACAAATTCAAGAAATTGTGTATTCATATATACCTGGCACTTTACAAGGACCATGTGCCTTGATGACATACAACTCTTGTTTCTGACAAGCATAGTGTTTCATGTGGCACTCTGTTGGGAATGTTTCTTGGATTCCTTCATTTCCCACTAGGTGGGCGCACACAGGGTTGTAGTTCACATCGTAACACATTGGGCATCCACATATCCCATCCATACACGTCTGATACAATTCGCATTGTGAATTGCCACATTGACCTGTAAAAAACATGGTTTACAATTATCTTTCTCCCGTAGGCAGATACATTTTGATGCATCTGCAGCAGAAGACTATAGTAAACATAGCAGCCAAAATATTTTACGTTTAATATTTAATCCTTTCCCACCTAAAGACGCATTTTGACCAATAGCAGCAGAAGACTAGAAAACATTGTAGCCAAAATATTTTATTGACCATTTAATATTTAATCCTTTCCCACCTATAGATGCATTTTGACCAATATAGCAGCAGACGACTTTTGAAAACATTGTGGCCGAAGGTGAAATTGTTCATGATGAGCAATTTCTCTTTTGTCCACAATGTTTACAACTTTATTTAACAATTAACCCTTTCCCTCATACGACAATTCAGCAGCAGACGACTTTGAACATATATTGTCAAAAAATAGAAAATCTCTATAATTGAATGGATAACCTATGACTAAAAATGGAAAAGATTGTGTCCAAAGGAGAAATTGTTCGTTTTGAGCTATATTTTCAGCAGATTTTGGAAGATAAATGATACTTTTCAAATGTTGCAGACTACAAAAAGGTAGTCGAAAATAGCTTGGGTGTGAAAAGAATTAGTCGCTAAACGATATAAACACATACTTGGCCTACATTCTCCCATGTAAAGAACTTGCAGATCATGTTTTTCACACATTATGGCTTGTCTTAAAATGCATGGATTAGATATTGTCAATAACTCAGCTGCTACACCCTGGGTATTTGATGATTTATAGACGCATATCGGAAGGTACTCTTTGGTGCATGCCATCTCGCACCTGGGATTCTGGACTGAAAACAAACAAAAAAATGTAATAATAATCCGACATATATGTTAACCTATTCAAAGCCTGTGAAAGAAGTCATCGTTATAAATTAGCCAGAAGGGAATACTTGGCTGAAAAATCATCTGCAGCAGATGACTTCTTTAGCTCCATTATATAATTATACTTTCATTTACAGAGTTTCTATTTTTTCCCTAAAAACAAGCATTTCTCCTTTTGCCCAAATGTTTTCAATTTTTCAGAAATTATACCTTCATTTATCCCTTTCCCTCATACAGACGCTTTCTGACACCTCTGCAGCAGATGACTTTTGAAAATGAGCTAATCTCCTTTTGACACAATGTTTTTTCAAATCTTTTCAATAATTAAACTTTCATTTAAAGAGTTTCGCTATTTTTCTAAAAATAAGCAATATCTCCTGCAGCAGACGATCTTGTGAAAACACTGCGGTCAAAGGAGATACTGCTCGTAATGAGCAATTTATTCTTTTGCCACAATGTTTTCAACACTATTTGATTATTTTATAATCACTCATTTATTGAGATGTTTTCATGTTTTTAATAACACGTTTTCAGAGTCGTCTGCTGCAAATTTGCTGCTCAAACTTACCTGTTGTATATACATGGACACAACCCATGCTTCAACTTTTCTGATCAGATGGGCTTTTGAAAACATTGTGGTCAAAGGAGAAATTGCTCATGATGAGCAATTTATTCTTTTGCCACAACATTTTCAACACTATTTTATTATTAATCTCTCATTAATTGAGATTTTTTTCAAGTTTTTGTTAATACGTTTTCAGAGTCGTCGAGATCTGCTGCAAATATGTTGTGTGAGTATAAGAAAGGGTAAATAGACAACTCAAACTTGCCTGTTGTACAAACATGGCCACAACCATTACTTCAACATTTCTGTTTGGATGGGCTTCAGCAAACATTGTGGTAAAAGGAGAAATTGCTCATCATGAGCAATTTCTTCTTTTGCCACGTTTTCAACAAAGGGTAAATAAATTACTCAATCTTACCTGCTGTACAAACATGGCCACAACCATTACTACAACATTTCTCATCGGATTTGCAAATGCTGTCAGATGAACAGGCCTCTTGACATATACCAGCTGTACCTTCTTTGATGGCAGGACAAACTCCTGGGTGCTCTGATATTGGAAAAAAAATATGTATGAATGATTGCTACACGATGGCCTGTCAACGATAAAGGTCATGACAGGCAAAAGAATTTGGAAATTAAACAATAATGGATACTAGACTATAAGAAAATTTATATAATGAAAAAAAGTTAGATACTGATTAAACAGAGCAACCTAATAAAATATAAGATAAATGTAATTAAAAGTAACATCGAGCAAAAGCATATACAAATTATACAAATAATATATAAATTATTGATAAAATATTAACCAAATCTTATTAAAAAAAATTAATCTCTCCCCGAAATTCAAAAACTATTTCAGGCATCAAAGACTCAAAAAAGGTGTTTCAATGTATAAACATTTGAAAAATGTATTGCAAATAGGCTGTCAACATCGATACATTCTAAAAAAAAAATGTTTTGCATGAAATTTAATGCACTTGGATCCTTCTTCTCCTTTAACCCTTTCCCATATATATAGATGCTTTCTGACACCTCTGAAGCAGACGACTTTTGAAAACAATGTGACAAAAGAAGAAATTGCTCAAAACAAGCAATTTCTCCTTTAGCCACCCTTATTTATGAAAAATTGTCATGTTTTTGTCAAAATATTGAAGTCGTCTGCTGCAGATTTGCTGTATGTGGGAAAGTGTGATCCCCCTTTTTTTTCCAACATACATCAAATCTGCAGCAGACGACTTTGAAGAAAAATCTTTAATATCTCTTTATCCCCTT
The DNA here is from genome assembly GCA_031761405.1 of Serripes groenlandicus. Taxonomy (NCBI): domain Eukaryota; kingdom Metazoa; phylum Mollusca; class Bivalvia; order Cardiida; family Cardiidae; genus Serripes; species Serripes groenlandicus. Next base: position 12,103,911 of record JASEVX010000002.1, read on the forward strand.
CCCATGTATAGACGCTTTCTGACGCCCTCTGCAGCAGACGACTCTTGTAAACACTGTGACAAAAGAATAAATTGCTCAAAACAAGCAATTTTTTCTTTTGCCACAATGTTTTCAACTCTTTTCAGTAATTAAACCTACATTTATAGACCTTTTCTGTGTGTTGTGCCTAGATACGTTCAAAGTTGTCTACTGCAGATTTGTTGTATGTGGGAAAGGGTTAAACGTAAGTTTTGCTTTATATTAGAATTGAAAATATTGTTTCAAGATCGTGGCTCCAAAGTACCGTGTTGTAGCGGGTCTCCAGTGTATTATGGGATAGGGTTAATATAGGAGGTGTGAGCTAGTACTTACGTCCGATATCTTCACATGGCACTACTGTTAAATTCATCATTTTTTCACAGGAATACTTCTTTAACATACAGAGGCTAGAGAATGTTTGACCATTGCTTACGCAGACCTTCAAAACAAAATTAACATTTTTCATTTGGTTGATTATTTGATTAATTGATTTATTGATTGATAATTGGCAGAAACAGTTTCTTGATTGATTGATTGATTTATTACATACAAAATAGAGACAAACCCGTCGTAAGTAGCCTGCCAGAGGAGAGTCAAAAGTTGGCTGCCTAACACAGATGGCTTTTAACCCTTTCCCTCATATGACAATTCTGAAGCAGACGACTTTGAACATATTTTGTCAAAAAATAGAAAATCTCTATAATTGAATGGATAACCTATGACTAAGTGGAAAACATTGTAGCAAAAGGAGAAATTGCTCATTTTGAGCAATTTCGTCTTTTGTCACTATGTTTTCAAAAAGCCATCTGCTGCAGAGGCGTCAGAAAGCGTCTATATGAGGGAAAGGGTTAAAAACAAGTGAATTAAAGTTTTGGTTAATCTTCAACTGGCTGCTAAACCCTTTTCCATATACAGCAAATCTGCAGCAGACTACTTTGAAAACATGGCGACAAAAACCAGAAACTTCTGCATCAAAAATAAAAGATATTCTAAAATATAAATTCACAACCTGATATTTCAAAGAAATTTTGCAGTATTACTTTTACGAAATGATATTACAAAGGAATTATATAGTATAAATTTACAAACTGAAATATCAAGGACATTTTGGGATATAACTTTAATGAAATGAAATTTCAAAGGAATTATAAAGAATAAATTCAATACCTGATATAACGAAGGAATTTTTCGGTATAACTTTTATAAATTGATATTTCAAAGGAATTATAAAGTATAAATTCACAACCTGATATTTCGCAGAAATTTGGTTTATAACTTTAAAATTTATGAAATGATATTTCAAAGGAATTATAAAGTATAAGTTCAAAACCTGATATTTCAAAGGAAATTTTGGGTTTTACTTTTATGAAATGATATTTCAAAGAAATTGTAAAACTTAAATTCACAACTTGATATTTTGATGGAATCTTTGGGTATAACTTTTATGAAATGATATTTCAAGAAATTGTAAAGTATAAATATTTCTTCACAAATTGATCGATCCTAAGAATTTTAGATTTATAATTTTACGAACTGATATATCTAAGGAAGTTTATGGCACAATTTTCATGAACTGATATGTCAATTGATTGATTGGGGTTTATCGCCGTTTTTAACAATTTCTCAGTTATATCACGGCAGCCAGTTCAACTACTCATGCATTTCCTGGTTTTCTCACACCAGCACTCTGCACAACAAGCTTCCATAGCAACTTGCTGCTTTTCCACATAGACTTAGCCCATTGGTTGAAGACGAATGACGCATGGCGCATTGACTTTTGTCAATCGTCGGAAAGAAAGTTGGCCGAGCCGGGATTCGAACTCACAACCCCTGGATTGACAGCCCGCGTCGCTACCGACTGAGCTAACGGGGCTCGGCGAACTGATATGTCAAAGAAATTCTTTAAGTATTATTTCACAGACTGGTATTTCAAAGGAACTTTATGGTATCATTTTCATGAACTGATATGTCAAAGAAATTCTTTAAGTATAATTTCACAGACTGGTATTTCAAAGGAAGTATAATTTCACAGACTGGTATTTCAAACTAATTTTAGGTTATTATTTCATGAACCTAAAGTTTGAAGAAATTTTAGGTTATCATTCTTGAACAGATACATACCATATTTAATGCTGCATTTTCTGCTTCATAATCGCATGTTGGACACACACAGGTATCGTTGACACACCTGGCCTCGGGAGAACATCGCTGAGTACCACACAAAACTGAAAAAATAAAAGTTTCACCATGCTCAAATAAAAAATTGTCGTCTCTTGAGTGTTAACAAGAGTTTAGCCTGGACCCAATCAAGATAAACAAACCCAAAAAGTTGGACGAAAATAGTGACCTCTAGAGTGTTTACAAGCAAGGAGAAGTATGACGGACAGACAACAGACAAAAGCCTATAACAATAGCTCACCTTGAACTGACGGTTTCAACATGTTCAAATAAACATGGCTGCCTTTTGATTCTTAACCCTTTCCCTCAGTCGACAATTCTGCAGCAGACGACTTTGAACACATTTTGTCAAACAATAGAAAATCCTTATAATTGGATGAATTGCCTATGACTAAAAGTGGAAAACATTGTGGCAAAAGGAGAAATTGCTCATTTTGAGCAATTTCTTCTTTTGGCACAATGTTTTCATAAAGCCGTCCTGCTGCAGAGGCGTCAGAAAGCGTCTTTATGAGGAAAGGGTTAAAACAAGATCTTTCTCAAGTTAGGCCTAGTGATCCAGTGTTTAAACTAATGAGACGCATATTCACACTTGGCCAAGATATTATCAAAATCAACTAATTGAAAACCTTTCATGAATATTAGATAACAAATTGTGGCCTCTGGCGTGTTAACCCTTTCCCACATACAACAGATATGCAGCAGACGACTTTGAAAACATAAGTGACAAAAACCTGTAAAATCTCCATAAAAGATAGCTTAATAGTTAAATAAAGTTGAAAACATCATGAGCAATTCCATCTTTGGCCAAAATGGTTTCAAAAGTCGTCTCCTGCTATTGCATCAAAATGCATCTACAAGGAAAGAGATGAACCTATGATATCGAGAACTGCATTCATAGTACCACAAAATGATCAGAGTTTAATGATACTTATGTAGCAACTTCTTCTTTTGCAACAAAAACTAGTTATACAATTGTCTTATGCTTTGGATTCTTTTCTACAAATTCTTTAACAATCTGCAGTGGTGGTACAACGAAACTGTCACAGGCAAAGGTAACTTACATTTTCTTCATTTTCAAACAATGTTTTCCTCTACAGACAGACAGTATTAACCCTTTCCCACATATAGACGCTTTCTGAAGCCTCTGCAGCAGTCAGCTTTTTGAAAACATTGTGACCAAAAGAGAAATTGCTCAAAATGATCAATTTCTCCTTTGGTCACAATGTATTCAACTTTATCAGATAATTCCTCTTTCATTTATAGAGAATTTCCATATTTTTGACTAAATGTCTTCAAAGTCGTCTGCTGCAGATTTGTTGTATGTAGGAAAGGGTTAAGACAATTTGTCTATGCTATCATTTCTTTTCCTTCAATTCGGAAGAGTCCAATATTAGCTTAATTATAAGGTAAAAGGTTAAGACTGATACTTACCTATAGGGTCTGTGCATACTCGAGCCATGCCATTTGAGCAGCAAACTTGATCGTCTTTGCAGTGGTTATCGTCATCACAACTATTTGTCATATCAGGTTTCCCCATCGCAGGAGTTAATGCCCTTGGAATTGGACAGGCGGGAGAGTCGTATTTATAATCAACATACCCTAGAAGAAAAGAAAAGGAATAATAATTTAACTCAATAGTCGATAGCAGCAGACGAATTTTTAAAACATTGTGGCCGAAGGTGAAATTGCTCATGATGAGTAATTTCTCTTTTGGCCACAATGTTTTAAATTTTACATTACAATTGAGCTATCTTTTATGGAGATTTTTCCGTTTTTTGTCACGATGTTTACAAAGTCGTCTGCTGCGGATTTGTTGTATACGGGAAAGAGTTAAGTCACATACAATGATTTTTGCAACAGACGGCTTTTGAAAATATAGAAAATCTCTCTTATTGAAAGTGTTAATTGCGGCAAAAGTAGAATTTTGCTACAACGATTTCAAAAGTCATATGTTGCAGAGGTGTCAGACGGCAGAGCTGTATTTGTAATCAACATACCAGTACACTAGATGTGGAAGAGAAGAATGTTTGATTTAACATATAAATCTAGTAGAACTCCCAGCTATATTCGTTATCGGATCACCATCGGCGTAAAATGATCGCTTTTTTACCTTTCCTATTTTTATTTATATAAAAAAATGACGGAAACTTTTCAAATTGTTGCTATTATAAAAAAAAAAAAAATCACATAAAAAATGTGAAAATGTCTAAAATTGTTAGTATTTCAATGTCTTGTCTATGATCTTGTTCTCAATTATATATATTGATAGATTGATTGATTTTTGTTAACCCTTTCCCTGATATAGACGCTTTCTGACGCCTCTGCAGCAGACAGTTTTTTGAAAACATAGTGACAAAAGAAGAAATTGCACACAGTGTCCGACAAATCCATTGCCCGGAGCGCGCGGGCTACCACAATAATTGCTCGGGCTACTGTCATTTTTCAAATGAAAGCCCGGCGGGCTACTGTTTATTCCTGTGTCTGGTAGCCCGACTTAATTACTTACACACATGCCGTGTATAAACAGTGACTGTTTGTTACATGCGAAAACCACTCGCTGTGACCATAAAAAAATCAATAACAGTAGGCGGAGTTACCTATCTGTCAGATCGAGTGGTTTCAGCCAACCGAATCACGGCAGTAATAGTCAATTAACGTGATATATATACCCAGTATACCGGTCCTATCATTAGTGACCATTGTTCCCTGGGGCTATGTGTTAATCCATCAATGCTAAGCAAATAAGCAATGAAATTAAAATATTCCCTTAAATTTATTTTGAACCATATTTCTATTTTCGGTATGCGATGTTTGCAAACTGGTGCAGACCGGTTCAGAAAGACGGAAAAGAAAATTTTTGCCATGCAGAAGTTAATGAAATAAATTCGAATCAAATATTAAAGACAATACGACGACTTCTAGTTCTTATCTTGCCGTTTATCAAATATGAAACACCTTCATAATCGACATAGTAATCGTAATATCAGGGACGCTAGTATAATCAAAGAAAATGTTTGGGATGAAATCTATAAATGATTCCCCGTGAATAATAAATGCCCAATCACGGCTTTGTTTACCAAAATTAATTAGCATAACCGGCGGGAAAAAAATCATATGACTTAATAATTGCGATTTCATTGGATGAAATGAGAAATTGGGTCAATGACGTTCACGACTCCGATCAAGAGTGGACCCCGATGTTTACATTCAACGCTGTTTACGATTTCTAATTCTCAGTAGGGAACCATGATTAACATTGCGCAATTTTCAAAATGGCGGCTATGTTGTGAATAATACCATAACACATGAAACAAATTTTACGTGTTTCATACAATGTGTTACGGTATTATTCGCGTCATTGTTTTTGACAATATTTTATGATTTAATAACTACATTGAACATGATAAATTTAACTTTTGGTTAATAAAATTGAATTTTATTTAATGTCTTTTTTTGTAAAACTGACACTCATATCGTATGCCCTGTTTCGGTGACCTCCAATTTGAAGAGTTATATTGCATCATTTGATCATTTGGTCTCAAGTTTAAAATTTGAATCTTTTTTAAATATGGATAAAATACATACATTTTATGCAGAATATTTCAAATAACCTAGTGAAAAATAATCTTGAAAAACTTAGTACCAATTTTCTCCTATCTGTCAAGCTCCACCAAAAAGTATCTTTTCCAAATTTCATTTTTTTTTAACTGAATGCTGCACTTCAGGTCTTTTGCAACACAGTCATGTTATTTGAATTGGTCACTACCCTTAAATCATGTACATGTTGTGCTCTTAATATTATCTTTGTACAGAAGTAGAAAAAAGAAATAACCATAAAACACTCATTAGCATCCGCGATATTTCGGGCTACCAGCTTCTAAATCTGGTAGCCCAGTGCAGTGGGCTACCAAACAATTCTGAAATTATTCGGACACTGGCACAAAACGTGCAATTTCTCCTTTTGCCACAATGTTTTCCACTTTTTGTCATAGGTTATCCATTCAATTATGGAGATTTTCTATGTTTTGACAAAATACGTTCAAAGTTGTCTGCTGCAGAATTGTTGTATGAGGGAAAGGGTTAAACGCCACATTCATCTGCTGCAGATGTGTAAAAATAAATTTGCAGGTGGAAACATATTATTTCCCACATACAACAAATCAGGCAACTTTGAAAACAAATGAAAGCATAATTACTGAAAAAATAAAAAAATTGTGGCAAAAGGTGAAATTGCTCATCAAGAGTAACTTCTCCTTTTGCCACAATGTTTTCAAAAGTCGTCTGCTGCAGAGGCGTCAGAAAGCGTCCATATGAGGGAAAAGGTTAATCCTCAAGGTGGGTTCAATGAGATTTTATTAACCTTTTCCTACGAACAAACACTTTCTGATGCCTTTGAAGCAGACTACTTTTGAAAACATTGTGGCAAAAGAAGAAATTGCTTATGATGAGCAATTTCTCCTTTTGCCAGAATGTTTTCAATTCTATTCAATGATGGAACATTTATTTATAGAGGTTAAACACATTTTTGCCGATGTATTTTCTAAGTCAGCTGCTGAAGATTTATCTTATATTTCCCATATGCAACAAATCTGCACAATTATTGAGTAAAGTTTAAAAAACTGTGGCAAAAGGAGAAATTGCTCAATTTGAGCAATTTCTCATTTTGTGACAATGTTTCAAAAGTCATCTGCTGCTGGGGCGTCAGAAAGCGTCTGTATTAATTTTAAGGCTTCTGCAGCAGATGACTTTTAAAAACATTGAAGCAAATGGAGAAAGAATTACAGTCTAAGAAAGCTTACGTCCGCATTCTGTTTGACACTGATGAAGGTTGTAGAATCGGTTTGTGTTCCCAGCGTAGCCTTTATAAGTAAACTGGATACACGTCCGTAAAGATGGTTCGAAATAGTAAGCTCCGCTTTCTTTTTGACCTTCTCCTTGATCTTTTGGCTGCATGCAGTATGGTTTCATCGCTAAAAGGAATGATAATCACAAAAATATGTTAACCCTTTCCCTCATAGGACAATTCTGCAGCAGACGACTTTGAACGTATTTTGTCAAAACATAGAAAATCTTCATAATTGAATGGATAACCTACGACTAAAAGTGGAAAACATTGTGGCAAAAGGAGAAATTGCACTTTTGTGTTATGTTTTCAAAAAGCGTCTATATGAGGGAAAGGGTTAATCAGATTGTTAAACTGTTATTGGTTTAAATAACAAGAGGGCCAAGATGGCCCCTTAATTGATCACCTGAGTGATAGTAAATTAGTAGCAAATATTTAACTGCAAATATCTGGGAAAATTTGATCAGGAGTGCAAATGAAACTAACTTCATGGAGTGGACACTGTTAAAGAAATAGCCATTATAAAGGTCATTTGTATCTCTAAATCTAACAACAACTTTAACAAGAGCTATCGGAGGACAGCGGGCTCGACTATATGGCGCTTAATCACATAAAGCACTATTGCATTATATTGCACTTAAGTACTTTTAAATCATATATACTCTATATGTAAAAGCAACTGAATAGATACATATATTTAAATATATATAACTTAAAAAAAATCAAATTTCCTAAGTAAATCAATGGAGTTATCTAACCTAATTGTGTGATGGTCCTTAACAAAAGTGTTAAGTATGAAGTGATTTGAATGAATGATCACAAATAGAAAGGAACGTAACCAAATATTATGAATTTATCTCAAATTCTCAAAATCGAACAAAAATCATGTTTTTTACCTCAAAAAGTCACACTCAGCATCTTTAACATACAATGTGAAGAAAGGTTTTATATGTAATTATATTCCAAATATGAAAGGCCTAACACAAGTACTTATTGAGAAAAAAATAAAATGAAAATTCCAACTTGCCCTAAAACTGTAACCACCTAAAATCATGTTTTTGACCCCAAAAAGAAGGTCACACTCAGCATCCTCAGCATTCAATGTGTTGAAAGGTATTATATGTAATTATATTCCAAATATGAAAGCCCTAGCACAAGTACTTATTGAGAAAAATTTAAAAAAGAAATGAAAATACCAACTTGCCCTAAAACTTTAACCACTCAAAATCATGTTTTTGACACCAAAAAGAAGGTCACACTCAGCATCTTCAGCATTCAATGTGAAGAAAGGTATTATATGTAATTATCTTCCAGATATGAAAGCCCTAGCACAAGTACTTATTGAGAAAAATTAAAAAATAAAATAAAATTCCAACTTGCCCTAAAACCACCCAAAATCATATTTTTCTACCCCAAAAAGAAGGTCACACTCAGCATCTTCAGCTTACAATATGAAGAAAGGTATTCGATGTAATTATACTCCAAATATGAAAGCTCTAGCACAAGTACTTATTGAGAAAAAAAAAAAAAAATAATTAAATTCCAACTTGCCCTAAAACTTAACCACCCAAAATCAGGTTTTTTACCCCCAAAAAAGTCAAACTCGGCATCTTCAGCATTCAATGTAAAAAAAGGTATAAAATGTAACTATATTCCAAACATGAAAGCCCTAGCACAAATACTTATGAATGAAAATGCCAACTTGCCCTAAAACTTTAACCGGATGCCGACGCCGACGCTGGGGCGAGTAGTAAAGCTCTCATATTCTTCGAATAGTCAAGCTAATAAGGATGGAATTATAAAGTTTTTTCATTTTTCCACTTTCCTGATGCCGCCTGGCTGCCCTGTTTTTCAACGAAATCAATATGGCTTGAAAAGTTTTTGTAAAGAATTACTCAAGGAATTTTTCTATCAAATTATCTTGCAATCAGACAAGCAGATTATGGAGGAAAAGGATTTTTAAAATTTGGGTATTTTTCTCACGTTCTGATGCAGCAGCAATCGTAGTTCTACACAGAATGTAAATCTTTGAACAATTTTGAAAGAGGACCAACAAAGATACATTCCTGTGAAGTTAAGTTGAAATTGGTCCAGTCGAATGACCAGTTGTCATTTGTAGCTAAAAGTTCAGTTTACCCCTTTTGTGATGAAGCCTGGTTGCTATGATTTTG
>JASEVX010000002.1:12113320-12170716 GCA_031761405.1 Serripes groenlandicus
GTCACCGCCGTGACCTTGACCTTTGACCTACTGACATAAAAATCAATAGGGGTCATCTACAGGTTAGGACCAACCAGCACACCAAAGTATGAAGTTCCTGGGCATAAGCGTTCTTGAGTTATTGAGTAAAAAACATTTTTCAGCTGAAGGTTATTGTGACCTTGACCTTTGACCTTGTGACCTCAAAATCAAACACAATCAATAAGGGGTCATCTACTGGGTTAGGACCAACCTGCACACCAGTATGAAGTTCCCTCGACATAAGCATTGCTTTAGTCATTAAGCGGAAACCATTTTTCAGCTGAGGTTACCATGACCTTGATCTCTTTGATCTAGTGACCTCAAAATCAATAGGGGTTATCTGCGGGGTGGTGACCCAACCTGCACACACAAGTATTAAACTTCCATGGCCAGAATCATTCTACAGTTATTAAGCAAAATCAATAGGGGTCCTTCTACCGGGCATTGCCAACCTGCGTACCAAATATGGGAGTTCTCGGCCTAGAGCGTTCTTCAGATATTGAACGATAACAATTATTTACCCTCACAAGGTCACCATGACCTTGACCTTTGACCTTCTGACATCAAAATCAATAGCGGTCATCTACTAGGACATGACCAACCTGCATATCAGAAGTATAAAGTTCCTATGCACAAGCGTTCTTCGAGTAATTGAGCGGGAACAAGTGTGACGGAAGGACGCACGCACAGTACGGAAGGACGGACAGGGCAAAAAACAATGTCTTTTTTTTTAGACATAATAATAATTTAGTACAGTTGAAAACATTGTGACAAAAGCATTGCTCATTGACCTAATTTTCTCTTTAAGCTACAATGTTTTTAAACAGTCTGTCTTGTTGGTTCATGCCAGACATACTAATTTTACTATAGTACGCCGGGTATTCGAATCTGTCTGATCAATCTAGTCAACATGGTTGGTTCATGCCAGACATACTAATTTACTATAGTACGCTGGGTATTCGTAGTCTGTTTGATCAATCTAGTCCGCCCATTGTAGGTTCATGCCAGACAAACTAATTTTACTATAGTACGCCGGGTATTCAAATCTGTCTGATCAATCTAGTCAACCATTTGTTGGTTTATGCCAGAGGTTATAATTTACTCTAGTATGCTGGGGAACCAGACTGCATTGTTGGTTCATGCCAGAGGTTCTAATTTACTGATAGTATGCTGGGAACCAGACTGCATTGTTGGTTCATGCCAGAGGTACTAATTCTTCTATAGTATGCCATTAACAGACTAAATTGTTGGTTCATGCCAGAGGTTATAATTTACTCTAGTATGCTGGAAAACCAGGCTACATTGTTGATTTATGCCAGAAACTATAATTTTACTACAGTATGCTGGGAACCAGGCTACATTGTGTGGTTCATGCCAGAGGGTTATAATTTACTCTAGTATGCAGGGAACCAGACTGCATTGTTGGTTCATGCCAGAGAGTTATAATTTACTCTAGTATGCAGCGGAACCAGACTGCATTGTTGGTTCATGCCAGAGGTACTAATTCACTACAGCATGCCCATTAACAGACTACATTGTTGGTTTATGCCAGAGGTTTATAGATTTACTCTAGTATGCAGGGAACCAGCCTGCATTGTTGGTTCATGCCAGAGGGTACTAATTCACTACAGCATGCCATTACAGACTACATTGTTGGTTTATGCCATGAGGGTCTATAATTTACTCTAGTATGCTGGGAACCAGACTGCATGCTATTGGTTCATTGCCAGGTGGTACTAATTTACTAAAGTTATGCCATTAACAGACTACATTGTTGGTTTATGCCAGAGGTATATATTTACTCTAGTAATTTTGGGAACCAGACTGCATTGTTGGTTCATGCCAGAGACTATAATTTATTATAGTATGCCTTGGAACAGTGCTACATTTGTTATTCATGCCAGAGGTTATAATTTTACTCTAGTATGCTGGGACCAGGCTACATTGTTGGCTATGCCAGAGGCTATAATTTACTCTAGTACGCCAGGAACCAGACTTCATTGTTGCTTCATGCAGACCCTTCTAATAAACTATAGTATGGCCAGGTACCAGACTTCACATATGGTTCATGGCAAGACATACTAACTTTCTACAGTATGCAGAGTACTCAGACTAGAGCTCAAAATTACTAAACCCTGGTTGACACTTACATCCAGCAATGTAGATCTCCTCAATTCGAGATCAGTCTGCATCATGCCCTCAAGCATGGTCATTTCACCATACTCGTTCTTATCCCCCATCATATCACCATCATCATCGTCGTCAAATTGTCATCATCATTGTCCATTCCCATTCCCATATCGTCCATGTCCAATGTCAAGCCTACAAGATATGAGTTGTGCTTTTATTTAACCCTTTCCGAGATACAAAAAATCTGCAGCAGACAACTTTGGAAAACATGTAGGAAAGAAATTATTGAATGTCTCTATAAATAAAAGTATAATTATTGAAAAAGGTTTAACCCTTTCCACTCATACAACAATTCTGCAGCATGACGACTTTGAACACATTTTGTCCAAAAGTAGAAAAATCTCTATAATTGAATGGAAAACCTATGACTAAAAGTGGAAAACATTGTGGCAAATGGAGAAAATTGGCACGTTTTGTGCAATTTCTTCTTTTGTCACTATGTTTTCTAAATAGCCGTCTGCTGCAGAGGCGTCAGAAAGCGTATATATGAGGGGAAAGGGTTTAAACATTGAGGCCAAAGGAGAAATTGCTCATTATGAGCAATTTATTCTTTGGCCACAATGACTTCAAAAGTCGTCTGCTTTAAAGGTCGGTCAACTTATTTTACAATTAAGCTATCTTTTAGGGAGGTTTTTGTCTGGACGACACCTGATTGATCTCCTTGGTCGTTACACACTGAGTTATCAAAGCTCAACACATCAAAGGTAACGTTACTTATTTATCCAATTGATCTAGAAATATGCAACAAAACAATTGACTTTTTCGTAAACTATCAGAAAGAATGGATTGACAAGTCAGGGTTTGATCTAATTGATACCTAGATTGATCTCCTTGGGTTTTGTCACTTTGTTTTCAAAGTTGTCTGCTGCATATTTGTTGTGTGTGGTAAAGGGTTAACATTGTTTTTCAATGGTATTTCAATTATATCATTCGGTGCCAAATAACCGGACATGTTTTTTTAACGCCATTTCAACAATTTGTTCAGTCCATATCACGGCGGCCACTTTCACCTACTCATATGTTTCTGGCTTTTTCTCACACCAGTACTTCATACAACATTCTTTCCAAGCAACTGGCTGACTTTTCCACATAGACTGATAGCCTATTAGAGGAAGACGGAATGACGCTTGTCACATGACTTTTGTCAAACGTCGGAAAAAATGTTAGCAGAGCAGGGGTTCGAACTCACAACCCCTTGATTGAATGATGTAAGTGACAATGACTTTTTATCAATCATCAGAAGGACTAATTTGCAGCTAAACTTGACTGGATGTTGCTTAGCAGATCTGGATCTACACTGGTATCAAATGCTCAAATAGAGTGGTTTTCTAGGAAAACTACCCTCAGGATATTTGTGACCAGTGTAACTTTCAGATCACAGTTACACATTCCCCATAGATTGATCTTGCTATAGCTTTTATCATCAATATGAAGGAACAATATTTCTAAATAGAGTTGAAAAATATTATTGGCCTAATGGGTAATTCCTCATAATGAGCTAAATTTCTCCCTTTGCCTAAATGTTTGTCAAAGCTGTCTGCTGCAGATGGGAAAGGGGTAACATAATTGATCATCAGGAGAGAGATTTATCCTATTGCCTCAAAGTTTATACGAGTCATCTGCTTGCAAATATGCCAAATACTCTCTGCCAAGTGGAAAAAGGTTTAACGCATTTTCATCGTATTTTAGTTATCATCACAGTAATTAGTGCACCTAAACCCATGTGTTTCTTGGTTTTCCCTCACAACATTCTTTCAAAGCACCAAACTTCTTTTACCAAATATACTTATAAATCCCAAGACAAAAGATGCTACAAACAATGGCGTTGTGTCAACCATCAGAAAGAATGAATGGACAAGTCAGGGTTCAATCTTGTGACCCCTGGATTGATAGCCTCCATTGTTACTGACAGAACTGTTGATGCTCGACATTAAGGTAAGGATAAAGAGAGATTTGAAATTAGAGTTAATCCTTTCCCACATACAACAACTTTGCAGTAGAATACTTTAATTTCATCTTCACACAAATGTAAACTAGAACCGTTTTCTGTGAGTGAACTCACAAAGATACCCCCTGTTGCGCTTACAAGACATATGGACAGACAGACGGACAAATATATTTCCGACCGGGATAATCTTACAACTGTGTAAAGTTTCATCAGAATCGGTCAAGCCGTTAAGGAGGAGTTGCGCTTACAAGAAATATGGACAGACAGATGCACAGACAGACGGATGGACGGACGGACAGGGTGATTCCTATAATACCCCCCAAAACTTGTTTGTGGGGGGTATAAAAATCGCTTTAAATGAAATGAAAGTTTAACTATAGAATAAAATTGAAAAAAATTTGGCAAAAGAAGTAATTGCGCATAATGGTTACCTCTCATCCTCAAGGTCCATACTGCCCTTTTTATCGTCCATCATCGAATCGTCTGATAGTTTATGCGCCTTAATAAACTCATACAGTTTACTTTCCGCACTTTTGCTCATTGCTCGATTTTTCATCCTTGCCATGGCTTTCTTCATGTGACACATACTCACGCCTGTGACGAAAAACAATCAGATTGATAGGGTTTTACGCCATTTTAACACTTTCTCTCATATAGACGCTTTCTGACGCCTCTGCAGCAGACGGCTTTTTGAAAACATAGTGACAAAAGAAGAAATTGCTCATGCTCAAAACGAGCAATTTCTCCTTTTGAAACAATGTTTTCCACTTTAAGTCATAGGTTATTAGTCACCGGGCGCGACTTCTATTTTTAATAGGTTTTCGGAAATCACATGGGAGCGGGGATTATTATTAGAAAGAAACACATTTAGATGTCTTGAACATATTACAATTGTGTTTGTTTAAAAACACTAAGTAATGACACATCTAAAATGAAATAAATATTCCGATGTTTTAGGTATTTTCAGTTTCTTTATTTCGACTCGCATTTATGTTTTTTTGTTTTATTTACGAAGACAAAACAGTCCCTATTAGCTAGACTGGTATACTTTATTTTACACTATATACTACATGTACTCAAAAGGCGATAACTACAAACCTTTACGTCGCACAGTCTAATTTGTTTACATACGCGCACCTGCTTGAAGCAGACTGTTTGTTATGTGTAAATATCGAGATGAAAATGACCTCGAATATTCTCCTTTTAATGGCAATTTTAACTTACTGAATGTTATTTTCATGTTCAAAGAGATGTCTTGATTTTGAAGAAGGCACTTTATAATGTTTATCCATGTAAATCAAAAATACTAAATGTTTCTAAGCTAAAACTGTTGATCGCGTGACTCGCGAATACCAACTGCGTAGATCAATCTCCTTTGCAGAGAGCCGCTCTTTACACTCACTTACAAATAGTAAATCATAGGTGATTTAAAATGTTTATTTGGTTCGAAACAAATGAAGAAAAGAACAAACCGAGATAAAACTAGTTTTAATAGAAAAATTACTTTGAACGAACACTCTCTGCCTATAAACAGAGTTACAAAAACGACACATCTGCGAATAAGAAAGAATCGGGTCTTTCATACAAAATTATTTCTTCCTTGACAATTTTAAATGTGTCATTCAATTCCCTAAAGGCATATTGCTTCCGATCTGCATATTGTTATGCATCATTGACACAAGGGCGCTCATCATAATATAATTTTAAAACATGAGTAGTTTGTTATTTTCATTATAAAAAAGGAAGGAAAGAATCAAAATAAATTAACATGTTGTAGGGCTCAGTTTATGTTCGAAATTAAGTTTAAATTATACAACAATTCCAATGAGATTTAACTGTTTAGTTGATATTATATTTCGAAGGTGGTCTGCTTTATAAATATTGGACTACATTTCAACATTTGTTAAAGTATGATATAATTAGGATGCCAAGCTAATATCATTTTGAGAAAAAGAGAAAACTCATGTCTTCAGCGATTTAACCCTTATCTCATTGTTTTAAAAGTAGATTGCTGCAAATGTGTCCACTGTTGACTTTAATAGAGGAAAGGTAAAATGACGTGCTATTGCATGCAAATCCTAAATTGTCTGTTTTGTGGTTTTATTGAAAAATAATAAAATTCAAATATTCTGACAAATATCTTGAAAAGTGTATGTGGAATTCACAAATCTTATAATTATTCCTTAATGAAAGCACTGTATACATACTAAGACTAATGATTGGCAAGATTTCTCATTTCCATTACTGTTTATGATCAATAATTAGTTGGTTGTGTGTATGGTCAACCTACTTTGAAATGGAGATTGATCATAAACAATGAAAGGCTTCAATTATCATTCACTTCGTTGACAAAACAATGCAAGTTATGATACATTTTCACTTGACCCCCACCCCTGATGTTCCAATATGCCCCTCAGTTGATAACTGTTTATTCAACTACTATAATGTTAGTGTTATGCATAACTGCACTATGGATATACGGTGACATTGATGCGTTGCATCAACTTTCTCTTGTCCATTCAATTAAAGAGATATTCTATTTTTTGACAAAATATGTTCAAAGTCGTCTGCTGCAGAACTGTCGTATGAGGGAAAGGGTTAATCTTAAGTTTTTTCCTAACTAACAACAAACTGCAGCAGATGACTTTGAAAACATATAGGCCACTTGACTTTAAAGCTATATATGAATGAAAGCTGCGCCAAAATGTGTGTATATGTGGGAAAGGGTTAAGTCTGGGTTGATATCTACTTCCCTAGGGTTAAAGGGTTAAACAGCATAGTGGAACCTGTGTATAAAGACCACCCATTGGAACACAACAATATAGTCTTTGTTCACAGGTGGTCTTTAATTACATTTATGCAGAAAAAGAGTAATTGGGACACTAAAAGTGTGGTTGTTAAAGGGATTGAATCCCATATGAGAAAAAAGCGGAAAAAAAAGAAAATTGTTAAAAATTGCTATTACCTTGATGTTTTTGCATGTAAGGCATTGAGATTTGCTGACTCAGATGTACTACAATAAATGTACACTATAAATATTGCGGAGATTTTTCGTTATTTTGCATTGTAAAATCTACTGGTTTAGTAACCCAGTAAATCTAAAAATATCGCTGTATATTTATCACGTGATCACTACAACCGAATTGACAATCTCCTTTGCAGAGTTGTCGTTCCTGACACTCACGCGTACATGAATGTAATGAGTCGATAGTGTTAGAGAATGCCGAATTGAATGCACAAATTCAAATGAGCAAGAGGAAATTCCACGGTATTTTTAAACGGGAAAACACGGAGCAGACGTTTTTTTAACTGCTTATTTCCTATGAAATAATGAAAAACAAGACTTGTACGACCTTCTACAACATTCCGTTACATATATATCGACGTATTGTGGATTAATTAGAATAAGTATAAAATATAACGATTTTGGACCATTATGGTGTTCAGTCCCTTTAAAGACAGGGGTTTGACTGTAAATCAGTTACAACATGAAAGCTGTTCATTTATCCGTGATCCTAGGGCAATTACAACATGAAAGCTGTTCATTTATCCATGATCCTAGCGCAATGTAACTACTTAACCCTTTCCTTCAAACGACAATTCTGCAGCAGACGACTTTGAACATATTTTGTCAAAAATGGAAAATCTCTATAATTAAATGGATAACCTATGACTAAAAGTGGAAAACATTATGTCAAAAGGAGAAATTGCTTGTTTTGAGCAATTTCTTCTTTAGTCACTATGTTTTCAAAAAGCCGTTTGCTGCAGAGGCGTCAGAAAGCGTCTTTATGAGGGAAAGGGTTAACTCTTTCCAACTTACAGACTCGTTTAAGCGTCAGCTTTTTTCTAACTCCAAAAAGGGGCATTACTGAATAATCATTAAAGCAAGAGTTACGTGACTTGGTATATACATGTGTATTGTTCCTAGAATTGTCAATAAGTTTTTGAGTAATGAGGTAATGTTAAAGTTTTGTGATGACACAGACGACGCAGCAGACAAACACATCACAATACCCTGTTGGTTTTTTTTTTCAAAAAACAGGTGAGCTAAAATAAAGAAGTGTACCTAGAGAACAGTTCACAACGTCATTGTGCTTATTGTAGAACTCCACCTTGCATCCGCCACACGGGTTGGGCCTGCACACAGCCGTCTGATCAGCCAAACATACCTGTCCCTGACACATGTTGACTGGACAACACTTTCGCTCCACACCATCTGGACATACTGGAATAATTTAAATATAATTTGTATAAGTTTTTTTTATGCCAATCTTTACATTTTTTTGCACTATTCCGAATTGTTAACAGGACAACCAGACCTCTCTACAGCAGGGGAATGCACTCTAAGCCTTTCCCACTTGCAGACGCTTTCCGACGAATTCTGCAGAAGATGACTTTTGAAAACATTGTGACAAAGGGGAAAATTGCTCTGTTCACTAATTATAATGTACTATCATAAATAGAGATTTTTCATAATTCTGGCTTTTTGAAAACATAGTGACAAAAGAAGAAACTGCTCAAAACAAGCAATTTCTCCTTTTGTCACAATGTTTTTCCACTTTTAATCATTCAATTATTAAGATATTCTATTTTTTGACAAAAAAGTCGTCTGCTGCAGAATAGTCGTATGAGGGAAAGGGTTAATCTTAAGTTTTTCCCTAACTAGCAACAAACTGCAGCAGATGACTTTGCAAACATCTAGGCCACTTTAAAGCTATATATGAATGAAAAAATGTGCATATATGTGGGAAAGGGTTAACCCTTTCCCTCATACGACAATTCTGCAGCAGACGACTTTGAACATATTTTGTCAAATAATGGAAAATCTCTATAATTGAATGGATAGACTAAAAGTGGAAAACATTGTGACAAAAGGAGAAATTGCACGTTTTGTGCAATTTCTTCTTTTGTTACTATGTTTTCAAAAAGCCGTCTGCTGCAGAGGCATCAGAAAGCGTCTATATGAGGGAAAGGGTTAAGTCTGGGTTGATATCTACTTCCCTACAGTGATTAATTGTTAGCTTGTAAAAATGTGTAATGGAGAAGGCAAACACATGGAAAGGTGACCAGTACGCCACCATGATATAATTGTTTTTAGGGGGTTTTACGCCATTTTCAACAGTATTTCATATTTATCTTCTGACAATTCACATATGCATGATCTCTTAATAAACATATCAGTACTAGGCTAGGAACTGTGCCTTGCTCAAGGGCACGCCACTACGACTGCAGGGACTGGGTATTAAACACAGGAAGCACAGTTTCAAATCCCAAGAACTAACCCCTTGAACACGATGGATTCCTGATATACGGTTGACAATGGTATAAAACCAATCAATCAGCTGAAGTGTCTGCCTGCTTTACAGGCAGGCATCGCAATAATTAACCATTTCCCTCATAAAGACGCTTTCTGACGCCTCTTTTTGAAAACATAGTGACAATAGAATAAATTGCTCAAAATGAGCAATTTCTCCTTTTGTCACAATGTTTTCCTATTTTAGTCATAGGTTATCCATTCAATTATTAAGATTTTCTATTTTTTGACAAAATATGTTCAAAGTCATCTGCTGCAGAATTGTCATATGAAGGAAAGGGTTAAAACAAAAGAAAATATATATATTTTAATCACTTTTCTACATGCATACACATTCTAATGCCTCTAAAGCGGAAGATTTTTGCAGACATTGTGACAAGAGGAGAACGAGCAATCTCTTCTTTTGTTACAATGTCGTTATTTTTTTTAATAATTATACTCTTATTTATAGAGATATTCTTTATTCTTGACATGATGTTTACAAATTCGACTGCTGCAGATTTTTTGTATTAAGAAAATGCTTAATACTTTCTCACATACAATAAATCAGCAGCCGAGGACTTAATTTGAAAACATATTGGCAAAAACCTTTGAAAATCTCCATTAATGAGATGAGAGAGTTAACTCTACCCACATCTGTAGCAGACGACTTTGAAAACTACAAGGCAAAAATACGGAAATTTTAAAGCTCTATAATTGTAAGTATAATAACTGAAAAAAGTTGTGGTAAAAGGAAAAGTGTGCACGTTTTGTTTTCAAAAGTTGTCTGCTTCAGATGCATCAGAATGCGTCTACAGGTGGGAAAGGGTCAAATTACTATATAGAAATGAAAACATTGTGGCAATAGGAAAAATTGCTCATCATGAGCAATTTCTCTTTTTTCAAAAAATGTTTTCAAAAGTCGTCTGCCACTGAAGCACTAGAAAGTGTCTGTAAGGGGTAAATACTCACCCTCAATGGGTTCAGTGCCTTGAGCTGTAAAATAAGAGAAAACAAAATGTTATCAAGTTACCATTTGTTTTTTAACCCTTCCCCTCATATAGACGCTTTCTGACGCCTCTGCAGCAGATGGCTTTAAGAAAACATAGTGACAAAAGAAGAAATTGCTCAAAACGAGCAATTTTTCCTTTTGCCACAATGTTTACCACTTTTAGTCATAGGTTATCCATTCAATCATAGAGATTCTTTTTGCTGCATAATTGTCCTATAAGGGAAAGGGTTAAAAGTTGTCTATTTCAGACAGCAGTTTCACAAGTAACATGTAATTGATTACTGCACTAAGTGTTCACGTCTAACAAAAATATAAAAGATTCTTTTACAATCAACATGGCTTAACCCTTTCCCTCATATAGACGCTTTCTGACGTCTCTGCAGCAGACGGATTTTTGAAAACATAGTGACAAAAGAAGAAATTGCACAAAACGTACAATTTCTCCTTTTGCCACAATGTTTTCCACTTTTTGTCATAGGTTATCCATTCAATTATCGAGATTTTCTATGTTTTGACAAAATACGTTCAAAGTCGTCTGCTGCAGAATTGTTGTATGAGGGAAAGGCTTGAGGGAATCATACAGAGATTCATTAAGGAGCAATCTATGAAACAATGGCAGATAATATGCCATGACATAATGATCAAAATATCCAATCACCGCTCACTGTTGATTGCTGCAATACAAGTCATAAAACCCCTACGTTTATACAAGGCAGATAATTCGCTATGACATAATGAGCTAAATATCATATCAACACTCACTGTCGATTGCTGCAATGCAGGTCCTAAAGCAAGATCCGGTATCTTCCGTGTAGCAGCACTTCTTTCCCTCCCCACAACTTTCTTCATCACTTGTACAAGATGAAACAATATTTTCTTTCATAGCGGTCATACACACACTTGGCATTTTTGCGGGGCATCTGCCAGGTTGAGCTGTAAAATATATAAGAATAAATCAACAAACAGTTTAAGAAAGAAGTCATCTGACCATTTAATACAATAGAATTTGTCGTTAATCGGCTAAAAGACGGTTATTGGAGGGAGTTTAAATACTATTTGCACTTTGATCCTGAAGTATTATTTACGCCATAGTAAATAAAACGGGTATCTGCCTATCCAATTGGGATATTACACTGTGCAGAAAGTTTATATTTAACCCTTTCCCACCTGCAGACGCATTTTGACACAATAGCAGAAGATGACTATTGAAAACATTGTGGCCAAAGGTGAAATTGCTCTTAAAGAGCAATTTCTCCTTTGGCCACAATATTGTCAACTCTATTTAACAATTAATTAATTAAACTATCTTTTATAGAGATATTTCAGGTTTTTGTTACTATGTTTTCGAAGTCGTCTGCTTCAGATTTGCAGTATTTGGGAGATGGTAAACAAAATAAACTAAATCTAAATCTAGAGTTTCCAAGCAGATTATTCTTTTCCCACATTTTGTAGAATCTGCAGTAAACATAATTCTAAAACATTGTGGCCTAAAAATCTACTGGCTGAAAAAGTCTGCCAATATTTCTTCTGTACCCTTTCTCTCATACGACAATTCTGCAGCAGACAACTTTGAACATAATTTGTCAAAAAATAGAAAATCTCTATAATTCAATGGATAAGCTATGACTTAAAGTGGAAAACATTGTGGCAAAAGGAGAAATTGCTATGTTTTCAAAATGCCGTCTGCTGCAGAGGTGTCTGAAAGTGTCTATATGAGGGAAAGGGTTAACACTGTTCCAGATTACTTCATTCTATTTGGATCAAGCTAACACTTACTTGACCTAGCACAGGTAGGAAAGCATATTCATAAATGTAAAATACTTGACCTATTACACACACAGAATGTTTTAGAATATTCACACTAACAACAAATTTGGAGCAGACAATTTTAAAAACATCTAGCCCAATTTATGAAAAATCTATATAAATGGAAAAATGATATTTACTTTTTGGACAGTCAACATTTCCTCTAAACACTGCTCCAGGTATCTTCATGCCATCGGGTGTGACACACTGACATAATCCACTGGCTTTGTCACACTGGATTGGTCCATATCTGTAGAAAAACAAGCAAATTTATGAAATTTATATCCCCCCGCTTGCAGGAAATATTGTAGGAAAATGTTGAGGTTAGGTTTAAACATGTCAGTAGACTTTTTATTGAACATGTATTACAGGGTAAATTAAACGAACTTGGCCTAGGTTGTTACCAAGTTTGAAAAAAAAATGGTTCACATTTGTGGCAGTTATTGCACGGAAAACAGCAACAAACAACTTTTTTTGTTGTTAATTAAGGGGCCATAACTCCACCAAATAAAGTCTGCCGAAAAAGACGATCAAACTTGGCCTAGCCCTTAAGGCAATTAACCTTGTTACCAAGTTTGAAAAAAAAACGGTTCACATTTGTGTCAGTTATTGCACGGAAACAGCAAGAAACATCATTTTTTGTTAAATAAGGGGCCATAACTCCACCGAATAAAGTCCGCCGAAAGTGACGATTGAACTTGGCCTAGCCCTTAAGGCATTTAACCTTGTTACCAAGTTTGAAAAAAAAACCAGTTCACATTTGTGGCAGTTATTGCACGGAAACAGCAACAAACGACTTTTTTTGTTAATTAAGGGGCCATAACTCCACTGAATAAAGTCCACTGAAAGTGACGATCGAACTTGGCCTAGCCCTTAAAGCATTTAACCTTGTTACCAAGTTTGAAAAAAAATGGTTCACATTTGTGGCAGTTATTGCACGGAAACAGCAAGAAACGACATATTTTGTTAAATAAGAGGCCATAACTCCACCGAATAAAGTCTGCCGAAAGTGACTATCGAACTTGGCCTACCCCTTAAGGCATTTAACCTTGTTACCAAGTTTGAAAAAAAAAAAGTTCACATTTGTGGCAGTTATTGCACGGAAACAGCAAGAAACAACATTATTTGTTAAATAAGGGGCCATAACTCCACCAAATAAAGTCTGCCGAAAGTGACGATCAAACTTGGCCTAGTCCTTAAGGCATTTATTCTTGTTACCAACAGACAGACGGACAGACAGACCTGCCTACGATTGGACACTTGTTGGGTATTTTCCTTTGATGTTTGCTTGTTGCGTAGTAGTACCCAACAAGGGTACGGTTTATTCCGTAATTATCACCCTTTTACGGAATAAATAGCATTAATATGCTAATTAGGTACCCATTAGAAAATTATAAAAAAAAAATACTTATCAAAGTGTCTTATAAGGGTGGTGGATGGACAGTACCCAACAAGTGTCCATTCGTGAGTGCAGACAGACAGACGGACTAAACAAAATTAATAACCCCCCTTTTTTTCTTTGAAAAAGCGGGGGATAAAAATAAGATTACTGATATAACCCTTTCCCTCATACGACAATTCTGCAGCAGACGACTTTGAACATATGTTGTCAAAAAATAGAAAATCTCTATAATTGAATGGATAACTTATGACTAAAAGTGGAAAACATTGTGGCAAAAGGAGAAATTGCTTGTTTTGAGCAATTTCTTCTTTTGACACCATGTTTTCAAAAAGCCGTCTGCTGCAGAGGCGTCAGAAAGTGTCTTTATGAAAAGGGCTAACCCAGCTTCCATCTCCTTTGTAAGCATCTTAGCAAAAAAGTATTCATCCTTTCCCAATATACAACAAATCTGCAGCAGGCGTCTTTGAAATATGTTTTGCAAAAACACTGAAAATCTCTTATAAATGAAGGTTAACCCTTTCCCTCATACAATAATTCTGCAGACTAACATAGTTTGTCAAACAAATAGAAAATCTCTAATTGAACCTACGATTAAAAGTGGAAAACATTGTGGCAAAAGGAGAAATTGCTTGTTTTGAGCAATTTCCTTTTTTGTCACTATGTTTTCAAAAAAACGTTTGCTACAGAGTTGTCAGAAAGCGTCTATATGAGGGAAAGGGTTTGACTACTAAAAAAGGTATAAAACATTGCGGAAAAATTGGGCAATTTCTCCTTTTCCACAATGAATCAAACTCAATTAAATGATTATACTTACATTTACAGATAATTTTCTTTTTTACACCAAGATACTTTAAATCTGGGTACTACAGTAAGTGGGATCGTGTTAACCCTTTCCCTCATATAGACGCATTTTGACGCATCTGCACCATACGACTTTTGAAAATATCGTGACAAAAGGAGAAATTACTCAAAACGAGCAATTTCTCCTCTTGTCACGATGTTTTCAACTTCTTTCATTAATTATACCTACAATTATAGAGATTTTCCAAATTTTTTAGTAGATATTTTCAATTTTGTCTGCTGCAGATTTATTGTAAGTGGGAAAGTGTTAAGGCTTAACAATTGGCAAATGGGGATGACTACCAATTATGATGTTTGATTTTTCCTCATACTTTTTAACCCTTTCCCACATAAAGCAAATCTGCAGCAGACGACATTGAAGACATTAAGAAAGAGTGAACCCATCCCCACATGGATAAATTATGCTGTCTGACGCCTCTGCAAAAGAAGGTTTTTGAAAATATTGTAGCAAAAGGATGAAGGGCTCATAGCAGCTCCAGAAAGAGACGGGGCTTTCGCCCTCTTTCTCCGCCCTATTGAGTAATCAAATTTCTCCGTTTGCCACAAGGATTTTAACTTTATTTAATAATAATGCTTTCAATTATAGATTTTTTTTTTTACAGTTTTCAAAAGTCTTCTACTGCAGATTGGTTGTTATGCAGCTAAGGGACTATGTACATGTTCAGTTTTAACCCTTTCCCTCATATAGACGCTTTCTGATGCCTCTGCAGCAGGGGGCTTTTAGAAAACATAGTGACAAAAGATGAAATTGCTCAAAACAAGCAATTTCTCCTTTTGCCACAATGTTTTCCACTTTTAGTCATAGGTTATCCATTCAATTAAAGAGTTTTTCTATTTCTTGACAAAATATATTCAAAGTCGTCTGCTGCAGAATTTTCTATTAAGATTAAGATACTAACCCTGTATTCTGGCAACGAGGTATCACCATGGAGCCCGAACCATCCCCGCAAACACCATGCTTCTGCAACAACAGCCCCCTACTGTACACTTGCATTTCACAGCTACTCTTCTCTCGTGTTTCTATGAAATGAAATGCCTTGGATTAACCCTCCTTTCCCTCATATAGATGCTTTCCGACGCCTCTTAAGCAGACGGCTTTTTGAAAACATGGCGACAAAAGAAGAAATTGCCCAAAAAGAGCAATTTCTCCTTTTGTCACCATGTTTTCAACTCTATTCAATTACTGTTCTTTCATTTAAAGGTATTTTCTGTGCCTTTGCCAAGATGTTTTCAAATTCGTCTGCTGCAGATTTGTTGTATGTGGGAAAAGGTTAATCTAAATACATGTACTAGATTTATTACAAAAGTTCTCATTTAGGGGCATAATTCGTGTATCTTATTTTTTGTTATTGAACTCAAAACCCTATGCTGTGGTTATTTCAGTTAATTGCCCCATGTAAAACCATCAAAACAAGCAAATTCAGAGAATTATGGTCCCCCGCCAGGGTCAAGGTCACAAGGTCAAAAAAATTGGTATTGATGGAAAGGGGTTGTCACAAGGAATACACATGTGAAATATGAAAGCAGTACCTATTACGGTTCAGAAGTTATGACCAAGGTTAAAGTTTTTGTGACAGCGTGACGGAGGGACTGACGGACGGACTGACGAATGAGAAATAATAGTCCCCACGCTTTCGCTAAAAGCGGGGGACAATAAGGTTAAATTGAGCCAAATTTGACAATTTGGGCGGTATTCACATTTCAAATCAGGGAGATTTGAAATTTTGATAGGGTGTTAATGGCAGTTAAAGAGGGAGATATTGTAAAACTAACCAATCATTGTACAGGTATTTAGGTAATTCACAATTCAATCATTGTACAGGTATTTAGGTATTCACAATTCAATCATTGTACAGGTATTGTGAACCTAAGAAATCATTGTACAGATAATTACATTTCAAAGTTTTGGAGATCCCATCATTTCTAAATGATAAGAAAATATTGCAAAACTCTTCAACGGGGTGATGGCATTGAGAGAATCACACACACAAATGGGAGATATGGTAATTGTAAAACACACCAATTCCCTTACCAAAATGTTTTATATGTTACTTTTTAAGCCATTTTTATATGTATTTTAAATGCAAATTAGATGTAAGTGAAGTATATGTGACATATATGTTACACAGTGTATGTAAAAAAAATTATCATTGTACAGTACAGGTAATCACATTTCAAAGGTGGAAGATTTGGAAGAAAGCGGGGGGATGGCAGTTAGGGATTCTTGCAAACAAGAGGGCCAGTATCGCTCCACTGCCATTAGGCAAACATTGGATTTTCCAAACAGCTCCACCCCCTGGTGGCCATGCTTTTTTACCAATCACCATGGCTTGAAAGAATCTCATAGAGTGTCACCCAAGGGACATTTCCGCAAAATTATTTGAAAACGGCCAGATACTTTCGTCTGAGAAGATTTTTTAAGTTTTCACTATAACCATATAAGGCACAACAGCCCTGCCCCCCCTGGCAGCCAAGTTTTTCAACCAATCAACATGGCTTGAAGGAATCTGATAGAGGGTCATCAAAGGAAAATTTCTACAAAATTATTTGAAAATCGGCCAAACAGTTTTGGAGGAGAAGAATTTTAAAGTTTTTTCTTTTGGTTGCCATGGAAACCAGAATTTTGAATGGATCCAAAAAATTTGAAGGAATTTTATGGGAAGGATGCTTCATCCCAATTGGCCAAGATGTTAGGTAGCAGAAATTTGATGCACGCACGCAAGCCCAACGGCCAATTTGCCATGACAAAAGCTCTACTGGCTTTCAGCCAGCCAGTGGAGCTAAAAATGGGAGAAACGGTAATTGTGAAACTCACCAATCTTCGTACAGGTCTTACTCCCACAACCCTGATCACAACATTTCATCATCTCACCACAGTCCGTGTCCATTCGGCATCGACGTTTCTCCGAGCATCCAACAACACGCCTGTCTTCCATCTTCGGACACATGCCGTAATTCTCCGTCGGGCAGCAGTATTTATTCCTTACGCACGTGTAGTTCCTTGGGCACATCTGACTGGAGCAATCGCGGCTAGATAGAGGTTTCATGTCTCCACCACATATGTTCTTTTTCACTGTAAAGAAAATTTGTGAAAGTATGATTAAAACATGATTATTTCTGGGTACCCACAACTTTGGGTCTCTTGGGTCACTCTTGTTTGACAATATTCAGCTTAAAGGCAAAAAGGAGATGAACAGAGAAGAAATAAAAGAAAATGAAAATTAAATAATTAAAAGGAATAACAAAGATTAAAACTTGTACATGCACAAGATTTATGCATGTTACTTTAAATTTACTTCAATTAACCCTTTCCCTCATATAGACGCTTTCTGACGCCTCTGCAGCAGATGGCTTTTTGAAAACATAGTGACAAAAGAAGAAATTGCACAAAACGTGCAATTTCTCCTTTTGCCACAATGTTTTCCACTTTTTGTTATAGGTTATCCATTCAATTTATACATTGTTCAAAATTGATGGTAATATACATTACTATGAAACATTGTTCAAACTTGATGGTAATACATTTTGTACAGACAGACAAAGACCTGTGAAACATTGTTAAATTTTATTGAAATCCACAGAACTATGAAATATTTTTAAATTTAATTGAAATAGACAGAACTATGAAGTACTGTTCAAATTTGATGAAAATATACAGAACTATGAAACATCATTCAAATTTGATGGAAATACACATAACTATGAAATATGTACCGTTACACACAACTATGAAATATCATTCAAATTTGATGGAAATACACAGAACAAATGATTAATGTTAACTTAGCACAAAGATCAGAATCAGATCATTATAGTTTAGTAGTATGACAATCCGCAGTGCCAAGTGGTACATACCGGTACTTTAACTTAGCACAAAGATCAGAATCAGATCATTATAGTTTAGTAGTATAACAATCCGCAGTGCCAAGTGGTACATACTTTAACTTAGCACAAAGATCAGAATCAGATCATTATAGTTAAGTAGTATAACAATCCGGAGTGCCGACTGGTACATACTTTAACTCAGCACAAAGATCAGATCAGTACAGTTCAGTAGTATAACAATTCGCAGTGCCGAGTGGTACATACTTTTACAATCATCAGGATCCAAGTTTCCGAGAATGTCCTTAAATCGATCTTTATATTTCTCCATCACTTCGGTCACCAAATCTTTACACTGTTCTAGACGGAAATTGTACAAGTCCCTCGTGGTAACAGTATTGTTTTCCAGCGCTAAGGTGGCCACACACGTAATCATGTTATCAAATCGTCTGTAAAATAATGGATTTATTGATTGATTGGGTCTAAAAGTCGTTTTCAACACTTTTTTTCAGTCATATCACAGTGGCCAGTTAACCTGCCCATGTGTTTCCTGGCTCTCTCACACCGGTACACAACACAATAGTATTTCCAACTAACTGGCTGCTTTTCCAATTAGACAAATAGCCCATTGATGGATGACGAAGGAAGCGCTTGTTGCAGTCTTCAAAATAAACCCGAGCCATGGTATTATTGACTCTCCGCAAAAATATCACATAACGGTTAATTTTTACCCACTTGCAGACACATTCTGATACATTTGCAGCAGACAACTTTTGAAAACATTGTGGCAAAAGGAGAAATTTCTCCTTTGAGGAGAAATTTCACATTTTTGCCAATATGTTTTCAATGCTTTCTGCTGCAGAATTGTCGTTTGTGGGAAAGGGTTAACATTGCCCCACATACAGCAAATCCGAAGCAGACAAGTTAAAAAATATCATAGGAAAAAGTATGAAAATTCTCTAAAAATATAATTATTGAATAAAGTTATAAATATTTTGGCAAAAGTTCAAATTGCTCATCATGAGCAATTTGAAATTTTGCCAAAATGTTTATAAAAGAAGCCTACTGCAGATGTCACATTTGTTAAATTTCTTCTAAGAGACGGTTGTATGGCATAAAATTAACAGGATTATAGTTTAAGAATGTTGTCAATAAATAAATAAACAAGAAGGCCATGATATCCCTAGTTTGCTCACCTTAATTATACAATGTACTGCAATGCAAAACACATGAAGACAATTATTCTGAATGCAACCTCCACAGTGTTAACAAAATTTTCCTTCATTTGGCCTAGTGATCTATATATTTTTTTACCTGATATGACCCATATTCCAACATGGACTAGATATCACCAAGACAACATTCTGACAAAGTTTCAACATGCTCAAAGTAAAAATGCGGCCTATATATATACGGAGTTTGAACAACATTTTCCTTTATTGACTTTGTTTCTGACCCAATATGACCCATATTCGGACTTGACCTAGATATAATTCAGACAAACATTCAAGCTGCTGAAGCAAAAATTGTGGCATCCGAAGTGTTAACAAGATTTTCCTTTAATTTGGCCTAGTGACCTAGTTTTAAACCCTACATGACCCATATTCAAACTTGGCTTAGATATCATTTGGATAAACATTCTTATCAAATGTCAAGCTGCTGTAGCTAAAAATGCGTCTTCTACAGAGTTAACAAGATTTTCCTTCAATTTGGCCTAGTGACCTAGTTTCTGACCCAATATGACCCATATTCAAACTTGACCTAGATATCTTTAAGACAAACATTCTGACAAAATTTCAAACTTCTGAAGCAAAAAATGCGACCTCTAGTGTTAACAAGATTTTCCTTCAATTTGACTTGGTGAACTACTTTTTGACCCAACATGACCCATGTTCAAACTTGACTTACATATCATCAATACAAACATTCTGATAAAGTTTCATCATGCTCAAATTAAAAATGCAGTATTCAGAGTGTTAACAAGATTTTCCTCCAATTTGGCCTAGTGACCTAGATTCTGACCTAATATGACGCATATTCCAACTTTACCTAGATATCTTCAAGACAAACATTCTGACAAAATTTCAAACTGCTGAAACCAAAATTGCGGCCTCTAAGGTTTTTAACTTTGTAAGATTTAAACAGCGTCGAAAAGTATTCCAAGACAAACAACACTGAAATTTGAAGAGTGTCAAAAGGTGTTCTAAAACTTTCCATTCTGTAAGATTTGAAGAGTGTCAAAAGGTGTTCTTCGACTTTCCACTCTGTAAGATTTGAACCGTGTCAGAAAGTATTCCAAGACTTTCCATTCTGTAAGACCATATACACTGTAAGATTTGAACAGGGTCAAAAAGTATTCCAAGGCTATCAGCACTAAGATTTGTTTTGAATTGTTGGTTGATTTTATTTTACAGTTAAGAACATCATGAAATTGACAATTTGAGCGGAACGTGATTGGATCGTGAGCATGATTGGAATGCTTAAAGAGCGGAAGGGAATTTTGCGCTCTGAACGAAACAATCATAATGAAGAAAAACAAGAGCACCGCGTACGGCACAGATGCTCGACTGATAGGGAGAAAACAGAAAAAAAATAATTAGCTAAACAAAAAACCTTAACCGGACGACCACACCAGGGTCATGACAAATAAAAATAAAATCACATGAATGCTTGGCTCATTGAGCAGTTGCAACAATTTACTTGATAATTATTTTACGAAACTACTTTTGATGTAACAAAAAAAGGGTTCCCAGTGAGCGTAAAAATGCAATCAATTTGATTGGAACGGAAAATAGCAATCACAATGATTTTAACGACAGAACGCTTTAAGAGAAGATTGGAATGTGAGCAGAGCGGAGCGGAACTAAAACCAAACTATTTCAGCATGACTATAACCAAGTTATTGTGGCTTGACTATAACCAAGCTATTGTGGCCTGACTATAACTCAAGTTATTGCGGCTTGACTGTAACCAAGCTATTTCAGCTTGACTATAACTAAGCTATTACAGCTTGACTATAACCAAGCTATTGTGGCCTAACTATAACCAAAGTTATTGCGGCTTGACTATAACCAAGCTATTGTGGCTTGACTATAACCAAGCTATTGTGGCTTGACTATAATCAAGCTTTTGTGGCCTGACTATAACTCAAGTTATTGTGGTTTGACTATAACCAAGCTATTGTGGCTTGACTATAAACAAGCTATTGTGGCCTGACTATAACCAAAGTTATTGCGGCTTGACTATAATCAAGCTATTGTGGCCTGACTATAACCAAGTTATTGCGGCTTAACTATAACCAAGTTATTGTGGCTTGACTATAACCAAGCTATTGTGGCTTGACTATAACCAAGCTATTGTGGCCTGACTATAACCAAAGTTATTGCGGCTTGACTATAACCAAGCTATTGTGGCTTGACTATAACAAAGTTATTGCGGCTTGACTATAACCAAGCTATTGTGGCTTGACTATAACCAAGCTATTGTGGCCTGACTATAACCAAAGTTATTGCGGCTCGACTATAACCAAGCTATTGTGGCTTGACTATAACCAAGATATTGTGGCTTGACTATAACCAAGCTATTGTGGCTTGACTATAACCAAGCTATTGCAACTTGACTATAACCAAGCTTTTGCAGCTTGACTAGAACCAAACTATTTCAGCTTGACTATAACTAAGCTATTGTGGCTTGACTATAACCAAGCTATAACCAAGCTATTGCTGCTTGACTTTAACCATGCTATTGCAGCTTGACTAGAACCAATGTTATGACAACTAGAGATTGCTTTTTTGAAAAAGCGCTTGTCTCCCCATTTGTGTGGTCGTAGGGGAGGAAAAAAAATGATGGAGATGAATTTTTAGTTTTGGACTGGAGATGAAGCAACAGTGACAATCCTTAGTTATTGAGCGGAAACCATTTTTCAGCTGAGGGTTACCATGACCTTGGTCTTTGACCTAGTGACCTCAAAATCAATAGGGGTCATTTGCTGCCGGTGACCAACCTGCACACCAAGTATGAAGTTCCTGGGCCCAAGCAATCTTCAGTTATTGAGCGGAAACCATTTTTCAGCCAAAGGTCACCGTGACCTTGACCTTTGACCTACCGACATCAAAATCAATAGGGGTCATCTACAGGTTAGGACCAAGCTGCACACCAAGTATGAAGTTCCTGGGTATAAGCGTTCTTGAGTTATTGAGTAAAACACATTTTTCAGCTGAAGGTTACCGTGACCTTCGACATTTGACCTTGTGACCTCAAAATCAAACAAATTCAATAAAGATCATTTACTGGTTAGGACCAACCTGCACACCAGGTATGAAGTTCCTCAACATAAGCATTCTTTAGTTATTGAGAGGAAACCATTTTTCAGCTGAAGGTTACCATGACCTTGACCTTTAAGCTAGTGACCTCAAAATCAATAGGGGTCATCTACTGGTGGTGACCAACCTGCACACCAAGTATTAACTTCCATGGCCAAAGCATTCTACAGTTATTAAGCAAAAACAATGTTTCAGCTCATTGTCACTGTGACCTTTCAGCTCAAGGTCAGTGTGACCTTGACTTTGACCTCAAAATTAATAGGGTCTTCGACTGGGCATAGCCAACCTGCATACCAAGTATGGAGTTCCTCGGTCCAAGCGTTCTTCAGTTATTGAGCGGAAACCATTTTTTACCTCACAAGGTCACCATGATCTTGACCTTTGACCTTCTGACATCAAAATCAATAGGAGTCATCTACTGGTCATGACCAACCTGCATACCAAGTATGGAGATCCTATGCCCAAGCGTTCTTTAGTTATTGAGCGGAAACAAGTGTGACAGATGTGACCTTGACCCACTGTGACCTTGACCTTTGACATAGTGACCTTAAAGTTAATAGAGGTCATTTGCTGGTGGTGACCAACCTGCACATTAAGTATGAAGTTCCTGGGCCAAAGCAAAAACTATTTATCAGCTCATTGTTACTGTGACCTTTCAAGCTCATGGTCACTGTGACCTTGACTTTAGACGTACTGACCTCAATAGGGGTCTTCTACTAGGCATGGCCAACCTGCATACCAAGTATTGAGTTCCTCAGCCAAAGCGTTCTTCAGTTATTGAGTGGAAACCATTTTTTACCTCACAAGGTCACCATGACCTTAACCTTTGACCTTCTGTTATCAAAATCAATAGGGGTCAGCTACTGGTCATGACCAACCTGCATACCAAGTATGAAGTTCCTACGCACAAGCGTTCTTCAGTTATTGAGCGGAAACAAGTGTGACAGACGGAAGGACGGAAGGACGGACAGAACGGGCAAAAACAATATGTCACCCCCATGTAATGGGGGAGACATAATAATACCTTCCCACCCACAGATGCAACTGCAGCAGATGACCTTTGAAACATAGAGACATCATGTCCAATTTTTCCTCATGTGAATATTTCAACTCTTTTCAATATCAAACTTTCATTCGTGGTAAATTTTCATATTTTCTGTATGCGGGAAAAGGTTTAAAATATGTAAACAGTACAAATATTGTTAGCACCCATTTGAGAGGACTTGTACTTACGTGCATTCTTCATCAGTTCCTGAACTAAAAGCACGGCTCATACATTTTTGGATTGGGCCCATAAGGGCGACTGCCTTCGCACACTTTTGCAATTCAGCTGGCACTAAAATTCATAGAATATTGTCAACTTGACCTATTCCCGCATGTAAACGCTTTCTGTTGCCTCTGCAGCAGACGACTTTTAAAAACACTGTGGCAAAAGAAGAAATTACTTATGATGAGCAATTTCACCTTTTACCATTTCCATATTTTTGTGAGATGTTTTCAAAGTCGTCTGCTGCAGATTTTTTGTATGTCGGAAAGTGTTTAACCAATTGTTCAAAGGAATACATGTTTACCCAAAAAATAACAACAATTATATAAACATTATTTCTAGAGGAAGCAACATTTGGTGTTTTACACTGCTTTCAACAAATAATCATTTATATCATGACATTCTTGGGTAAGTTACCAGTGCTACTGGTCCATTTATCCTGACTTTTTACTACTATTTTAAAAGTCTTTGGTCAGACCTGGCCGGGGATTGAACCAGCAACCTACCAACGGTCACGCCATTTTGCATGCAAAGTTTTCCCTCTTAACCTCTGGTAATACATGTATGTAACAACGCATAGACAAGAACGCCGCAAAGCGAACACTAACCCTCGTCTATTTTTTCTGCGTCGAAAATGGGCATTACTGAATAATGAGTTATGTGACATGCAAATTGTTCCTAGGAACATGTGTACTAAGTTTCAGTTGGACGGTTTTTGAGGTAAGGTTAAAGCTTTGTGATGACGACCCAGGCCAGCTCAAGATGATCTAACTGCACAGCAATGCTAAAGGATCCAACTTAAAACTGCCTCTTAGAAGTTTCTTAACCATTTCCCTCATACGACAATTCTGCAGCAGATGACTTTGAACATGTTTTGTCCAAAATTAGAAAATCTCTATAATTGAATGGATAACCTTAAAGTGGAAAACATTGTGGCAAAAGGAGAAATTGCTCGTTTTGAGCAATTTCTTCTGTTGTCACTATGTTTTCAAAAAGCCGTCTGCTGCAGAGGCGTCAGATAGCGTCTATATGAGGGAAAGGGTTAACCCTTTCCAACAAATCTGTAGCTGACGACTTTGGAATGATATTAGCAGAATTAGGGAATATATCTATATAAATTATAGATTACTAAATGAGTCGACTTTTTTTTTAAAGTCGTCTGCTGCAGATTTTTTGTATGTGGAAAATGGTTAACTAGAACTCAGTATCAATAATAGTCAAGAACTCAAAGATTTTCCCGTAGTATGACTGGAACGTACCTCGTCGTCCACCATCATCATCGTCGTCATCATCATCGTCGTCCATGGCTGAATGAAAAAATAAAGAATACAAATATTAATATGTCTGACCATCTACCATTTTGACCATCAAGACATTAAGTCTAAAAGACAAAGACAAAATGTGTGTGCAAAAAGGGAGAAAGGGGAGACAAAGTAATGTCCAAAATATTCAGTAATAATACGGCATCCAGTTCACCTACTAATATGTTTCCTGGCTTTTTCATACCAGTTCTCCACACTACTGACTTTCCTGACAACTGGCTGCTCTTCCACATAGACCAGTAGCCCATTGGTGGATAATGAATGATGCTTGTCACAGTGACTTTTGTCAAACGCTGGAAAGAATATTGGCCAAGCTGGAATTCAAACTCCCAACCCCTGGATTGACAGTCCATGTTGCTACCGACAGAAGCTACCCAGGCTTGGCAGATAATATCTGGATTATTTCCTTTGTAAATAACATTCAGATCATTCCAATGAACAGATAACAAACAAAACTTTCCCTCCACCAGATAAACATATAAAACATTCCTTTTACCAGATAACATCTAAAACATTTACTTTATCAGATAACCATCTGAAACATTCCTTTTATCAAATAAACATCTTGAACAATCCCTTTATCATATAAAAACCTAAAACATTCCCTTTATCAAAATAAACATTTTAAACAATCCCGTTATCATATAAAAACCTAAAACATTCCCTTTATCAAATATATTGAACAATCTCTTTATCATATTAAAACCTGAAACATTCCCTTTATCAAATAAATATATGGAACAATCCCTTTATCATATTAAAACCTGAAACATTCCCTTTATCTGATAACATCTGACACTTTTCCTTTATCAAATAACATTCAAATTCTTCCAGTTATCATATTAACATCTGATACATTGCATTTATCTGATAATATTAGAAACGTTTCCTTTATCAAACAGTTTTATACTATCCCCATGAGCAGATATCATCGGAAACATTATGTTTGCCAGATTGCGTCTGAAACATTCCCTTTATCATTATTTAAACATTCCATTAATCAGATACATCTGAAACATTCCCTATTTCATTATTTAAACATTCTGTTAATCGGATAATATCTGAAACATTCCCTTTATCATCATTTAAACATTCCATTAATCAGATACATCTGAAACATTCCCTATTTCATTATTTAAACATTCTGTTAATCGGATAATATCTGAAACATTCCCTCTATCATTATTTAAAAATTCCGTTAATCCAATAACATCTAAAACATTCCCTTTATCAAACAATATAGCCAAACTGTCACAAAAAACGCCAGGGAGGGATAACTCTGGAAATTCTTAAGTGACCTGGCCTGTCTGTTATTGCGATGGAGGTTTTATGACCATAAACCTTCACAGCAGAAAGAGTAAACAAGGCTTATTTGCCAACATTTCGGATAATGCAAGGGGTTACAATCCAAATGAACCTTGCACGATTAGACTGTTTATCAAACTTGGCCTAGACATTATGCCTAAAACCATTTTTTATCAACGTTGGTGAAAAAAGGATGAAAACTATTTGACTTTGTCAAGAGTGGACAAGGCTAATTTGGCCAGTTTTGGATAATTCAAGGGCCATTATATATCGAAACGTGCATTGCATGATTTGACTGGAAATCAAATTTGGCCAAAACATAATGCCAAAAAACATGTTTAACAAGTTTGGTGAAGATCGGATGAAAAGGCTTTGACTTAGACAGCTGTCAAGGAGGGTAAATTTAGCATTGGGCTGGTTAACCCTTTCCCACTTGCAGACGCATTCCGACGCATTTGCAGCAGACGTCTTTTTGAAAACATAGTGACAAAAGAAGAAATTGCACAAAACGTGCAATTTCTCCTTTTGCCACAATGTTTTCCACTTTTCGTCATAGGTTATCCATTCAATTATTGAGATTTTTTATGTTTTGACAAAATACGTTCAAAGTCGTCTGCTGCAGAATTGTCGTATGTGGGAAAGGGTTAACAAACCTGGCCTAGACTATAATTATGCAAATAAACTTTTACAACAAGATTGGTGAAAATTAGATGAAAATTGTTTAACTTAGATAGCTGACAATAATTATGTAGATGCTGCCCGATAAACCAATGAATTTGTTCCTTTTATCAAATAATGTCTGAAGCATTCCCTTTGTTAAATGGCATTCAAATTATTGCATCAAACCCATTCCTATATCTGATAACATATAAAACATTCTCTGTATCAAATAAACATCCAAAACATTCTCTTTATCCGATTACATATGGAGCATTCCCTTTGTGAGGTAACATAATTATGAAACATTCTCTTTATCAGATAAACATCCATAACATTCCTGTCATCAGGTAATATTCCTGTAATAAGCATTCCTGTTGTCAAATAGCATTCAAATTATTACATTCATCACATTCCATTTTTCAGATAACATAATTATTAAACATTCTCTGTATCAGATTAACATCCAAAACATTCTCTTTATCTGATTACATATGAAACATTCCCTTTGTGAGATAACATAATTATGAACATTTTCACTTTATCAGGTAATATTTGAAGCATTCCTGTTGTCAAATAACATCCACATTATTACATCCATCACATTCCCTTTATCAGATATCATATGAAACATTCTTTTTGTCAGATAAACCATACAAAACATACCCATCATCTGATAACATATGAAACATTCCCTTTGTGAGATAACATATTATGAAACATTTTCTCTTTATCAATTAATATTTGAAGCATTCCTGTTGTCAAATAACATTCAAATTATTACATCCATCACATTCCCTTTATCAGATAACATGAAACATTCTTTTTGTCAGATAAACACCCAAAACATTCTCTTTATACAATAACATATGAAACATTCCCTTTTTGAGATAACATGAAACATTCTCTATCAGGTAATATTTGAAGCATTCCGGTTGTCAAATATCATTCAAATTATTACATTCAACCTCTTATCAGATAACATATGAAACATTCCCTTTATCCGATAAACATCCAAAACATTCACGTTATCTGATAACAGCAGAAATACTGACTTCATCAGGTAATAATTGAAGCATTCCTGTTGTCAAATAACATTCAAATTATTTACATCAATCACATTCCATGTATCCGATAACATGTTTTAAAAACATTCTCTTTATATCAGATAAACAACCAAAACATTATTTTCAATTGATAACATATGAAACATTCCCTTTATCAGATAAACATCCAAAACATTCTCTATCAGGTAATATTTGAAGCATTCCGGTTGTCAAATATCATTCAAATTATTACATTCAACCTCTTATCAGATAACATATGAAACATTCCCTTTATCCGATAAACATC
Organism: Serripes groenlandicus; assembly: GCA_031761405.1. Lineage (NCBI taxonomy): Eukaryota > Metazoa > Mollusca > Bivalvia > Cardiida > Cardiidae > Serripes > Serripes groenlandicus. The sequence goes on from JASEVX010000002.1 coordinate 12,141,902, forward strand.
CAAAACATTCACGTTATCTGATAACAGCAGAAATACTGACTTCATCAGGTAATAATTGAAGCATTCCTGTTGTCAAATAACATTCAAATTATTTACATCAATCACATTCCATGTATCCGATAACATGTTTTAAAAACATTCTCTTTATATCAGATAAACAACCAAAACATTATTTTCAATTGATAACATATGAAACATTCCCTTTATCAGATAAACATCCAAAACATTCTCTATCAGGTAATATTTGAAGCATTCCTGTTGTCAAATAACATTCAAATTATTACATCCATCACATTCCCTTTATCAAATAACATATGAAACATTCTTTTTGTCAGATAAACTTCCAAAACAATCTCTTCATCCGAGTACATCTGAAATACTCCCTTTATCAGATAATATATGCAACATTCCCTTTATCAGATAACATGAAACATTCTCTGTCAGGTAATATTTGAAGCATTCCAAAACATTCTGTTCATCTGATTACATCTGAAATACTCGGTTAATCAGATAACATCCAAAACATTCTCTTTATCAGGTAAAATGAGAAAAATTTCCTTTTTCAAATCATTCAATTGCACAAATAAAATTTAAAACATTCCTTATCGGATCTGATAGTCTCTGAAACGTTTTATCGAATGAAATCTGAACAAATCCCATTATCAGATAACATTCCAAACATTCCCTGTATCATACAGCATCTGAAAGTCTGGTTTTTATGTGATAACATTCCAATCATTCCCTGTATCATACAGCATCTGAAAGTCTGGCTTTTATGTGATAACATTCTTATGTCATGTAAACCCTTTCCCACATATCAACACACCTGCAGCAGATGTTTATTGAAGATATTAAGTCATCTATGGAAATTGTACATGAATGCAAAAACAACTACAACTATCACTGAAGATGATAAATACCCCCCAAACAGCACCTTCACATACACCATAACTTAATAAGTAAAAGGGCCATAACTCTGTAAAATAACAAGCAATTGTAACCCCTTCAGGATATGCACATCTCCTCATGGTATAGAAGCTTCATGTAAAATTGTATTGAATTCCACCCAGTGGTTTTTAAGAAATAGGCCGGACAAAATATGGCTTGCTTCCGGCCGGCCAAACAGACCGACAGACAGACAGACTGCCCGACACAGTGACTCCTATATACCCCCTCTTCTTCGAAGGGGGTATAATTATTGAATAAAATTGAAAATATTGTGGAAAAAGAAGAACAACTCATTATGAGCAATTTCTCTCTTTGTCACAATGTTTTAAAATATCAGAATGCATAGATCTGCATGTGGCAAAAGGTTGAATATTATACCAAACATTCCCTCTAAAGGATTAAATCATACTTACCACATTTATCTGCACCTTGTGCATATATGCCTATATTGAGAGGTAGATCTATTCCTAAAGACTTCACAACAGCATTTGTAAGGGCATTGGGTTCTCTTTTAATTATCGCGTACATCTTTATCAGGCAGTCTTCTGTATTCTCATCATCTATCTCTTCAGCTGCACAGCTTAATCCATCCTTCAATACACTGAAATGATTCCAAAGTATTATGTTTATACAGGATAAAAAAAATATGGTGGATATGAGAGAAATTGTTTTGTTTTAGTTATTTATGCTTTCCCCACAATGTTTTTTAGAACTAGACTGCATCATAGAAAGTATTTAAAATGTTTCTTTTTTTTTCTTCGGATGTTCTATACCTTTGCTACATACAATAAATATGGGCAGCATAAAATGTTACGGTGAGTTATCTCAAAATCCTTCAAGCGGTTCAAAAGTTATGGAGTGGACACAATTTGTGACGGCCAAAAACAATATAATGAAAGTGTTATTACTGAAAAGAGATGAAAACCAAGGAAGAAATAGCTCATCATGAGTTTTCTATGGTCAGCATAAAATGTTACGGTGAGTTATCTCAAAATCCTTCAAGCGGTTCAAAAATTATGGAGTGGACACAATTTGTGACGGCCAAAAACAATATAATGAAAGTGTTATTACTGAAAAGAGATGAAAACCAAGGAAGAAATAGCTCATCATGAGTTTTCTATGGTCAGCATAAAATGTTACGGTGAGTTATCTCAAAATCCTTCAAGCGGTTCAAAAGTTATGGAGTGGACACAATTTGTGACGGCCAAAAACAATATAATGAAAGTGTTATTACTGAAAAGAGATGAAAACCAAGGAAGAAATAGCTCATCATGAGTTTTCATCTCTTTCCCAAATGTAGGCGCCTTTTGAAAATATTGTGGCAAAAGATGAAATTACTTCTTTTGTCAAAATGTTTTCAAGATTCGTCTGCTGCAGAAGCATCACAAAGCGTCTGCACATGGGAGAGAGTTGACAACTCTTTGACAGACGAAGAAATTTCTCATCATGAACAATTTCTTCTTTTGCCCAAATGTTTTCAATATTCGTCTGCTACAAAGGCGTCACAAAGCATCCGCACATGGGAAAGAGTTGACAACTCTGTGGCAGACGAAGAAATTTCTCATCATGAAGAATTTCTACGTGATTAGTACTTACCTACAAAAATCAGTCTGACTTGTAACAAATAATATTTGTGCAAATTTGATAGCACATTCATTAGTTGCTAAAACTGTTACTAAAACTTCATCCACATCGGAACAAGTTTGGGAAGCCCCTGAAATAGGAAATTAAGTATAGTTAACACTTTCCCATATGCTGTCACTTTTTGTAAATAGTGTGGTAAAAGAAGAAATTGTATCCTTTTGCAACAATGTTTTCAACTCTCTTTAATCACTATGATTCAATTTTTTATACATAGATTTTATAGTTAACCCTTTCCCACATGAAGTCACTTTTTGTAAATATTGTGGCAAAAGGAAAATTGTCTCTTTTTGCCATAATGTTTTCAACTATCTTCAATTACATGTATTCTTATTAAATTTTGTATGTATACATGTATTTTCCATATTTTTCTTCCTTAACCCTTTCCCTCATATAGACGCTTTCTGACGCCTCTGCAGCAGACGGCTTTTTGAAAACAGTGACAAAAGAAGATATTGCACAAAACGTGCAATTTCTCCTTTTGCCACAATGTTTACCACTTTTAGTCATAGGTTATCCATTTAATTATGGAGATTTTATGTGTTTTGACAAAATACGTCCAAAGTCGTCTGCTGCAGAATTGTCATATGAGGGAAAGAATAATTTAAAAGTCATCTGCAGCAGATTTGTTGTATGTGAGAAACGTTAGAGTGAATACATGCAGATAAATATGACGCCTTGGCGCGAAGTTAGAGTAGCGTCTTTGTAGTCTGAAGGTCACGTGTTCAATTTCAATGAGGGTGGGGTCAAAATTTGATTTGATTGTTTGGTGTTTTACGCCGCTTTTTACATTTTTCAATTATATCACAGCGTTTCCTGGGTAGATTACCAGTACTTCTGGTTCCATTAATCTGATACCAGCCAGTCAGTTGTTATGCTATTCCCACAACCTTGAGCGCCAAGGTCTAGGTAGACATACACAGTAGATTTTACGAAGCAAATCACCGAAAAATCTACTCAATATTAATACTTTGCATGAAATGTAGTACATCAATCAGTAAGCAAATCTCAATGCGTTTCATGAAAATACATCAAGGTTAACCCTTTCCCTCATATAGACGCTTTCTGACGCCTCTGCAGCAGACGGCTTTTTGAAAACATAGTGACAAAAGAAGAAATTGCACAAAACGTGCAATTTCTCCTTTTGCCACAATGTTTTCCACTTTTTGTCATAGGTTATCCATTCAGTTATGGAGATTTTCTATGTTTTGACAAAATACGTTCAAAGTCGTCTGCTGCAGAATTGTTGTATGAGGGAAAGGGTTAAATAGCTATTATTAACAATTCTCTCTTTCTCTCCCTATATCTTGTCATATGGAGTTCAGCTCCTTTAATCTTTTCCCACCTGCAGACACATTAATGAGGAGCAATTTCTCCTTTGGCAACAATGTTTTCAACTTTAGTTAACCCTTTCCCTCATACAACAATTCTGCAGCAGACGACTTTGAACATATTTTGTCAAAAAATGGAAAATCTCTATAATTGAATGGATAACCTATGCCGAAAAGTGGGAAGCATTGTGGCAAAAGGAGAAATTGCTCGTTTTAAGTAATTTCTTCTTTTGTTACTATGTTTTCAAAAAGCTGTATGCTGCAAAGTCATCAGAAAGTGTCTATATGAGGGAAAAGGGTTAACAATTAATCTATCTTTTATGGAGATTTTTCAGGTTTTTGATTAACTGTGTTTTCAAAGTCGTCTGCTGCAGAATTGTTGTATGTGGGAAAGGGTTAAGAGCAACATCTGGCAGATGCAAAGAAAAACATTGAAATACAGGTGTTCTAAGGAGATGTTGCTGTTTAGAGGGAAATGGAGAAAACAGTACTAAGATGTGTTAACCCTTTCCCTCATACAACAATGCTGCAGCAGATGACTTTGAAAATATTTTGTCAAAAAATAAAAAATCTCTTTAATTGAATGGATAACCTATGACTAAAAGTGAAAAACATTGTGGCAAACGGAGAAATTGATCGTTTTGAGCAATTCCTTCTCTTGTCAATTTATTTTAAAAAGCTGTCTGATGCAGAGGCATCAGAAAGATAACAGGGGAGATAAACTATATAAACAAGATATCGGTGGAACCAAAGGATGGTCCCCGAGGACACAAAGTCATGAATGGCGATAATATGCACATATCCTCTTGTTAGGGAAGCTGTCCATAAAGTTTCATTGAGTTTAAGTCAGTTGTTGCTGCAGAACAGTATTTAGCTATGTCATAATTTATAAATATTAAAAGGGCAATAACTCTGTAAAATATCCTCGAACCAGAACATGCACATTTCCTCTCTCTTATTAGTGAAGCTTTCCATAAAGTTTTTATAGAATTCAAGTCAGTAGTTACTGAGAAATAGGTGTCCTATGCCATATTAAATAGAAATTTTAAAGGGCAAGCATTCCCTCTTAACCCTTTCCCACATATAGACACTTTCTGACGACTCTGCAGCAGACAGCTTTTTGAAAACATAGTGACAAAAGAAGAAATTGCACAAAACGTGCAATTTCTCCTTTTGCCAAAATGTTGTCGTATGGGGGAAAGGGTTAAGCATTATATCATACTTACCATATTCATTTGCACCTCCTGCATGTAGAGGCATCAGAATGCATATATCTACATGTGGTATAAGGTTGAATATCACACCAAACATTCCCTCTAAAGGATTAAAACATACTTACCACATTCATTTGCACCTCCTGCATGTAGAGGCATCAGAATGCATATATCTACATGTGGTATAAGGTTGAATATCATATCAAACATTCCCTCTAAAGGATTAAAACATACTTACCACATTCATTTGCACCTCCTGCATGCAGAGGCATCAGAATACATAGATCTGCATGTGGTATAGGGTTGAATATCACACCAAACATTCCCTCTAATGGATTAAAACATACTTACCACATTCATTTGCACCTCCTGCATGCAGAGGCATCAGAATACATAGATCTGCATGTGGTATAGGGTTGAATATCATATCAAACATTCCCTCTAAAGGATTAAATCATACTTACCACATTTATCTGCATCTTCTACATATGGGAGTACATTGCCAGGTAGGGTTAATCCTAAAAGGCCAAATGCTCCCGAAATGGCATCTGCAAGGGCCTTGGGACTGCTTTCAATTATCGCATACATCTTTCTAAGGCACATTTCTGTATTCTCTTCATCTATCACTCCAGCTGCACAGCTCAATCCATCCTTCAATACACTGAAATGATTCAAAAGTATAATGTTGATACAGGATAAAAAAAAATATGGTGGAGATTTTTTTTTGTTTTAGTTTTTTATCCTTTTCCCACAATGTTTTTAGAACTAGGCTGCATCATAGAAAGTATATTTAAAATGTTACATTTTTTTCTTCATATGATCTATCCATTTCCTACATAGAATTAATCTGCAGCATATGACATGATAAACATTTATGCACATATATGAAGATCTGTATTAATGAAAGTACATTAAATAAACCCTTTCCCTTATACCGACACTTTCTGATGCCTTTGCTGCAGAAGACTTATGAAACATTCTGACAAAGTATGAGCAATTCCTCAATTTTGCCACAATGCTTTCAACTCTATGCAATAACTAAACTTTCCCTTATATAATTTTGCCAATATGCTTTCAGTCGTATGCTGCAGATTTGAAGAATGTCAAACTGTAAATAGAATGGATTGCAATTTCTCCTTTGGCCACAATGTTTTCAACTTTATTTAACAATTATGCTATCTTTTATGTTGATTGTTCAGGTTTTTGTCACTATGTTTTCAAAGTCGTCTGCTGCAGATTTGTTGTATGTGGAAAAGGGTTTAGAGATATGGAGCAGAAATATAGTCATATAATTGTGACCTTGACCTTGAACCAAGCTGGTTGTAACATGCACTATGCACATCGTTTAAATATGGTCAACATAAAATTTTATGGCGAGTTATGTCAAAATCCTTCAAGCGGTTCAAAAGTTATGGAGTGGACACGATTTGTGATGGACAAAAATAATATTTTCAAAATCATCTACCTTTGGGAAAGAGTTGAAAACCCTATTGCAAAGTAAGAAATAGCTCATCATATGCAAATTCTTACTTTGCCACAGGGTTTTCATCTCTTTCCCAAAGGTAGATGATTTTGAAAATATTGTGGCAAAGAAGAAATTGCTCATCATGAGCAATTTCTTCTTTTGTCAAAATGTTTTCAAGATTCGTCTGCTGCAGAGGCGTCAAAAAGCGTCTACACATGGGAGAGAGTTGAAAACCCTGTGACAGAGGAAGAAATTTCTCATCCTGAACAATTTCTTCTTTTGCCCAAATCTTTTCAAAAGTCATCTGCTGTAGGTATCTTAACCCTTTCCCTCGTACGACAATTCTGCAGCAGATGACTTTGAACGTATTTTGTCAAAAAATAGAAAATCTCCATAATTGAATGGATAACCTATGACAAAAAGTGGAAAACATTGTGGCAAAAGGAGAAATTGCACGTTTTGTGCAATTTTTTCTTTTGTCACTATGTTTTCAAAAAGCCGTCTGCTGCAGAGGCGTCAGAAAGCGTCTATATGAGGGAAAGGGTTAACACTATTTATTAGGAAAAAGGATTACCGGTAATACTTACCTACAAAATCCTTTCTGACTTGTAACAGTCGAGATTGGTACAAATTGTGTAGTACAACTAGGAGTTGCTAAAACTGTTGTTAAAATTGCATTCACATCGGAACATTGGGTGTCTGAAATAGGAAATAAAGTAACTAATCATTTTTTGAAAACATCGAAAGGATTAATTTTCATGTTTGAAATCGGACAAATGTGTCTAAGGGTTGAATGCATGGTAGAAACACTGACAAAACCCTTTGTTCGAGTTTCGCGCTTTTATTTTTTATAGATTAAAACAAATATTAAGAAATTTGGACTAGTTAGTTTGTTTGGCTTATTTGGATTTATAAAATCAGGTTTGTGCATTATTATCTTAATGTATCATTATCCAGTTTTACATCGAGAACCATTTTTTTTTGAATTTTTTGGGAGTAACTTCAAAACACCCGAAATTGGGGTCAAAATGGACCCTCGACTTATGGCCGCGGATATATGGTAGTTAACACTTGTCCACATGCTGTCACGTTTTGTAAATAGTGTGGCAAAAGGAGAAATGGTCTCCTTTTTGCAATGATGTTTTCAACTCTCTTCAAGTACCATTATTTAAGTGTGCAATTTTAAAGCACATTGTTTCAAAACGTCATCTTCTGTAAATCACGAGTCTTTCTTTCTTTATTATAGTACTCACAAGTTAAAAAAAAAAAGCAATTCAACATCATTTTGTTTTATCAAATGCATTAAGATAGATCCTTTGTAATATGCATTACTTCTAAAAAGTTAGTCACAGTACATGTGGGTAACTTGTTTTTCAGCAAACACTTTAATTTCATGTATCACATACAAGGTTGATACATTATTTACTCTTGTTTACTTGTGACGCTTCTGTATCACAATTGACGTTTTCATTTTTGATGTTATTGAAGGGGGGGGGGGGGGGGGGGGGGGAATTAATTGTTTCATCATTGTATGTTTCTTTATGATAGCTATTAAGATGGCCTCATTGTAAAATAGCCAATGGCTAAATGAGTCACCATTTATAAATAAAGTATTATTATTATTATTATTATTATTATTCAATTTTATTTACATAGATTTTATAGTTATCCCCCCTTCCCACATGAAGTCACTTTTTTGTAAATAGTGTGGCAAAAGGAGGAATTGTCTCTTTTTGCCATAATGTTTTTAACTCTCTTCAATTACATGTATTCTTATTAAATTTTGTATGTATACATGTATTTTCCATATTTTTCTTCCTTAACCCTTTCCCTCATATAGACTCTTTCTGACTCCTCTGCAGCAGATGGCTTTTTGAAAACATAGTGACAAAAGAAGAAATTGCACAAGACGTGCAATTTCTCCTTTTGTCACAATGTTTACCACTTTTAGTCATAGGTTATCCATTCAATTATAGAGATTTTCCACTTTTTGACGAATTTATGTTCAAAGTCGTCTGCTGCAGAATTGTTGTATGAGGGAAAGGGTTAATAATTTAAAAGTCGTCTGCATTTTCTACCCTCGTTTTACTTGGATAACATAAAGAATAACATTTAGGGCGAATTTGATTTTTTTTCTTTTTTTTTTTTTTTTTGCCGTGCCATCTGGATTTCAGTCGCTTTAATATTTTGCATGAAATGTAGTACATTAATCAGTAAGCAAATCTGAATGAGTTTCATGCAAAAACATCAAGGTTAACCCTTTCCCTCATATAGAAGCTTTCTGATGCCTCTGCAGCAGATGTTTTTTTGAAAACATAGTGACAAAAGAAGAAATTGCACAAAATGTGCAATTTCTCCTTTTGCCACAATGTTTTCCACTTTTTGTAATAGGTTATCCATTCAATTATGGAGATTTTCTATGTTTTGACAAAATACGTTCAAAGTCGTCTGCTGCAGAATTGTTGTATGAGGGAAAGGGTTAAATAGCTATTATTAACAATTCTCCTTTTCTCTCGCCATCTTGTCATATGGAGTTCAGCTCCTTTAATCTTTTCCCACCTGCAGACACATTAATGAGGCGCAATTTCACCTTTGGCAACAATGTTTTCAACTTTAGTTAACCCTTTCCCTCATACAACAATTCTGCAGCAGACGACTTTGAACATATTTGGTCAACAAATGGAAAATCTCTATAATTGAATGGATAACCTATGCCGAAAAGTGGAAAACATTGTGGCAAAAGGAGAAATTGCTCGTTTTACGCAATTTCTTCTTTTGTTACTATGTTTTCAAAAAGCTGTATGCTGCAAAGTCGTCAGAAAGAATCTATATGAGGGAAAAGGGTTAACAATTAATCTATCTTTTATGGAGATTTTTCCAGGTTTTTGATTAACTGTGTTTTCAAAGTCGTCTGCTGTAGAATTGTTGTATGTGGGAAAGGGTTAAGAGATACATTGAAATACTGGTGTTCTAAGGAAATGTTGCTGTTTAGAGGGAAATGGAGAAAACAGTACAAAGATGTGTTAACCCTTTCCCTCATACAACAATGCTGCAGCAGACGACTTTGAACATATTTTGTCAAAAAAACTCTGTAATTGAATTGATAAACAATGACTAAAAGTTGAAAACATTGTGGCAAAAGCAGAAATTTATCATTTTGAGCAATATCTTCTCTTGTCACTATGTTTTCAAAAAGCCGTCTGCTGCAGAGGCGTCAGAAAGATAACAGGGGAGATAACCTATATAAACAAGATATTGGTGGAACCAATGGATGGTCCCGGAAGTTTATCTAGGATACATGAATGGTGATGATATGCACATTTCCTCTTGTTGGGGAAGCTATCCATAAAGTTTCATTGAGTTCAAGTCAGTTGTTGCTGCGGAACATTATTTACCTATGTCATATTTGATAGAAATTAAAAGGGCAATAACTCTGTAAAATATCCTCGAACCAGAACATGGGGATAATATGCACACTTCCTCTTATTAGTGAAGCTTTCCATAAAGTTTCATTGAATTCAAGTCAGTAAATACTGAGAAATAGCCCGAACAAAATTGTCCTTTATCATATTGAATAGAAATTTTAAGGGGCAATAACTCTTAGTTTAAACTTATTTATTTTACATTGATTGCAAAAACAAGCTTTAAGCTTATATTAATCATGCTCGATGTACTGAACCAAAAATTGTTGGGGGAGCAAAATAAACAAGATAGAGAAGCATGTGATCACCAAGTGTATCGATTGTATAAAAACAAGGAAAACTATCAATTATTCTTAAATGTATAGGGTCGATTCAAATTGTCCTTTTGTGCGTTGTTTTCATGTCTAACACATGTATATACATACAGCAAAGTATTTTAGTCTTATTTCAATGAAATTGGGGGACCATTAAACCTGTTTAAATCTTGATCTATGAATCAGCCAATAGAAATTGTTGCCTACACAAGCTTTGTGTATGAACATGTGATCACCAAGAGAGTTTCGTTTGTAAAGGAACAACAAACAATATCAAGTATACCTAAATTTATAGGGTCAATTGACCTTTTGTGGGTTTTTGTCAGGTCTGATAGCTGTATCTACGTACAGAAAAGTATTGTCTGATTTTAATGAGATTAGGGGACCATCATACCTGTAACTGTTTCATCTTCGCATGTATCTGGATTAAATCCAGTAACATCCTCGAATGCTTGGGCATGTACACTCAATGTTGTGACATTTTTAAATTTCTCTGCTAGCATACATAGATCTTCTCCTTGTGTGACTGCTTCAGAACCTTTGATAAACGCCTCCTGAACATATGAGACACAAGTGCCTAGAGCCCTGTAAAATAATAATTAGTTATTTGAAACATTGATTGATAAGCAGGTTTAAGCCATTTTAAAAAAAAATCAGTAATATCCCGGCGGCCAGTTTAACCCTTTCCCTCATACGACAATTTTGCAGCAGACGACTTTTGAACATATTTTGTCAAAAAATAGAAAATCTCCATAATTGAATGGATAACCTATGACAAAAAGTGGAAAACATTGTGGCACAAGGAGAAATTGCACGTTTTGTGCAATTTCTTCTTTTGTCACTATGTTTTCAAAAAGCTGTCTGCTGCAGAGGCGTCAGAAAGCGTCTATATGAGGGAAAGGGTTAACTACCCATGTGTGTCCTGGCTTTCTCACACCAGTTCTCCACACTCGTCTTTCCAAGAAACTGGCTGCTTTTCCACATAGACTGTTAATTTAACTCATTCCCACTTGCAAACACATTCCGACCCATTTACAGCAGACAACTTTTGTGAGCATGACGAGCAATTTCCCCTTTTGCCACAATGTTTTCAACTCTATTTCATGATTTAACTCTCATTTATGGAGATACATGTATTTCAAATTTTTGCCAATTTGTTTTCAAAGTCGTCTGCTGCAGAATTGTCGTATGTGGGAAAGGGTAAGATGAAGATGAAGATGGATGACGCTTGTTGCATTGACTTTTATCAGACATTGGAAAGAATGCTTTGGACTGAGCTACTGTGGCTCAAATAACCCTTTCCCTTTCCCTAAAGCCTTTGCAGCAGACGACTTTTTGAAATCATTTTGACAAAAGGAGAAATTGCTCAAAACAAGCAATTTCCCTTTTTGTCACAATGTTTTCCATTTTTAGTCATAGGTTATCCATTCAATTGTAGAGATTTTCTATGTTTTGACAAAATATGTTCAGTCGTCTACTGCAGAATTGTCGTATGAGGGTAAAGGGTTAAATAAAATACAATTGTGAATTATATTGAATGAGTACAATAATTGGAAACAGTGAACATGTATTTGGTTGATTGATTGTTTGGTGTTTTAGGCCGCTTTCAACAATTTTTAAGTTATATCACCGCGTTTCCTTGGTAAGTTACCATTACTACTGGTCAATTTATCCCGGCCAGTCAGTCGTAATACTAACCCCGCAACCCTGAGCGCCATCGAAATCAGCCATTACTACCATTGTAACCCTTTTCCTCATATAGACACTTTCTAACGCCTCTGCAGTATTTTCAGAATTGCGCGCCACTTTTACCCCTAGTCATATGCTGCAGATTAATTGTATTTTTGGAAAAGGTTAAAATTGTTTTTATCCTTAATATATGTAATATCGTATTATATAGAAATTGATAGAATTTAGCCTGTAAGCGATGAATCTATATTACCATAACTGATCAATTTAAATTCCAAAGGAAATAGTGATAAAACTGAATCTTTTACCACATACAGAAGATGCATTGTGACAAAAGGTGAAATTGCTGATAATGATGTCAGCTGGAGATTGATAGTACATTGGAAAGAGTCAGTTAAAATATATAATTATGTAAAATTTAAAGACTTACGAGCACTTATAAATGTCTGGTAGACTGGCCATGTCTATAATATAATTGGCACAGTTTGCTAAAATGGCAGCCTTTACTGTTTTAATACTGGGGCATTGATTATCACCCTGGAATCCATCTATAGAATAAACATAATAATCTAACTTTTCAAACTCGCAACCCATGGATTGATAGCTGTGTCCATGAACAAGCACTTAGTTGTCATGTAAAAAATCGAGGGCTTGGCGTGAAATGATTGTTACTAAAAAACCTATTTTGAAAACCCTAGTTTAGGGGCAATTTTGACCCCTTTGTAAACAATGCAAATTTAGGTGCTCAGAACGATCAATGGCACCTAAATTTCCATTGTTTACCACGAAAAATGATTTAACGCTTATAAAGACTTTATGGCGAGGTGATTAACCTTGGTTAAAAAAATACAAATTTTAGTTACAACTGTTTCATGCCAAGCCCTCGGTATGTTACCTTATGAAATTGAAGCAGTGCCAGAGGACCAGATAAGGGTGAGTAAATAGGTCTTTTCCCGAATATATCTGTATTATATCTCAACCAAACCTATGTTTTAGGTACTTTAAAACAAGGGGACCATGATGGCCTTGGATCGCTCACCTGATTTTTTTTTTTTCACTTAAATTATAGAGATTTTCTATTTTTTAACAAAATATGTTCAAAGTCGTCTGATGCAGAATTGTCGTATGAGGGAAAGGGTTAATGAATTCATTTCAACCATTGCCTTGAAGTTTAAAACAATTATTCAAAACTTTTGTTGAAGGTTTTGCCTTGATTGAATTCATTTCAACCATTGTTTTAAAGTTTAAAACAATCACTCAAAACATTTGGAGGCTTTCTCACACAAGTTTTCAACAAAACAGTGTTTCCTAGCAACTGGCCGTATTCCCTCATAGACTTTTGACCTTTAGCCCATTGATGAAAGGCAAATGGCGCTCATCTCATAGACTTTTGTCCAACGTTGGAAAGAAAGATGGCTGAGATGGGAGTTTGAAATCACTACACCTGGATTGAAAGTCTGCGTTGCTACTGACAGAGCTGAATGATGACTGGATATGGATTAGGCTAACTAATCCATTCCCTCATGCAACCACTTTGATGTCCTGCAGCTGACAACTTTGTGGGAATAGGAGAAATTATCCCTTATACAACAATTCTGCAGCAGACGACTTTGAACGTATTTTGTCAAAACATAGAAAATCTCCATAATTGAATGGATAACCTATGACTAAAAGTGGAAAACATTGTGGCAAAAGGAGAATATGCACGTTTTGTGCAATTTCTTCTTTTGTCACTATGTTTTCAAAAAGCCGTCTGCTGCAGAGGCGTCAGAAAGCGTCTATATGAGGGAAAGGGTTAAAGTGGACAACCCTAAAATATAACTCACCAAAGCACCCCGGATAAATTGTTTTTACATAATCTGGTATAGCTGGAAATCGCATTTTGGCCATAAAGGATATATAGCCGGTAAACATTTGTTGGAATGTGCCAATACATTGTTCATCAGTCAAACTCGGGAGATGGTTCCTGATGCATCGAATTCCGACGTCATAGGCACTGAAATGAATATGAGTATTATTAAAATACCATTGTACGTCAGTCAAATTGAGATGGTTCCTGATGCATCGAATTCCAACATCGTAGGCACTGAAATGAATAATTAACTCATTGGAGTTTAACCCTCTCCCACTTGCAGATACATTCTGAGGCATCTGCAGCAGATGACTTTTGAAAGCATTGTAGCAAAAGAAGAAATTGCTCATAAAGATCAATTTCTCTTTTTGCAACAATATTTTCAACTCTAGTCATTAATGATACTTTAGTTAACCCTTTCCCACATACAACAAATCTGCAGCAGACGACTTTGAAAAGGTCTAGGCAAAAGCACAGAAAATCCCTTTAAATGAAAGAACAATAATTGAATAGAGTTGAAAACATAGTGATAAAAGGAGAAATTGCTTGTTTTGAGCAATTTTTGTGGCGATTGGTTGACAATCGCCACAGTGCTACCAAAACAACAACAACGAAAACAAATTTATATAGTCGTATTTGAACAATCGGTTGGATATTTCTGCAAAGGCAATTTACTCACTTCCGTTAAACCCCATATATATATATAGTTCCATCAGTGATGCAGGCACACGATTAATAATGATAATGTTAGTGCTACTTTGATACCGGATTGGTACTAATATTTGAAATTTATCGAGAAAATATCTAAATAGAGTTAAACTATTTACATATTATCTTTCTTCATGTTTGGGCAGATAATAAATATCATCGGGCGTCTTGGGTACGCTATGCAGAGTATCATGATACTCCTGTGCCTCGTTTTATTTTTACTGTAGTCAACCGTAACCTTTTGACCTTTAACCTGATTCGGCAGGAGTTGGTTGTACTCTGATTATCTTCGTCATGATTTGGCAGATAATAAATATCATTGCGCGTTCTGCCTTGCAAATAACGACAACTCTGGTGATACTCAAATCTGGAAATTCCAAAAGGTTCTATAAATAGCTCGCGAGACCAAAAACCAGAAAAGCTTGTAAATCTCAATATTATAAACGCTTTATTTTGTACTTGTTTAAATATATGAAAGCGTCTAGATAATAAGACTGGTTTACAAAGGTTTAAAGGACACACGATGGCAGTGTGTACACACGTTATGTATACACGTCTGCACGTTCTAGAGTCAATTAGCAATCAATGCTGACAGTGTAGCCTAATTGAGTTTGAAGATCTAGCATTATAATATATGCCTATATTTTCATAAATTAAACAGTTTGGCAAATAGTGAAATTGTGCTTTTGGAGCATGTTTTGTGTTTGTTTTTGCACTCACATTATTCGAAGCAGTTTAACAACCTCAGAGACATATAAATACACTGTGACAACCCTCAATCATGCAATGTGAAGGGACTAAATTGAACAGACCTGTTTAATATCGGACATAATTGAAACAAACACCAAACTAATGGATACTGTTTTCTCTCCTTTCTTTAGTCATTTCTAAAGTGTAAAATATATTTTATCTTAATATGGCCTAACGACCTGGTGATAAACATGTGATTACCCAAACAATTTAGATTACAAATAGTCATTCTAATGAGCTAAAACGGTAGTCTATCGAATACCAACTAGATTTTTCATAACTTTGGAATGGCCTAATTTTGAACACATCATGACCAATTTCAGAACGTAACTAAATAATCACCAAGACAACATTCTGGCAAACTAACATTATTCTACTGTCAAAAGATGCAGGGTTGATACATTCTCAAATATACCCGCACCAGAGTCATCGCAAGCCCTACACCGATATACTGCTTGTTACTTTGCAGGATTTTCCATACGATCGCCACTACAGTGCCATTGGCGCTTTGATTTCTTTTGTTGCCATGTTTTCAAAAAGCCGTCTGCTGCAGAGGCGTCAGAAAGCATCTATATGAGGGAAAGGGTTAATAGAGATTTTCAATAATGATGTCAAAGTCATCTGATACTCATTTATTGTATGTTCGAAAAGGGAGTTTACACCCTTTTAACCCTTTCCCTCATACGGCAATTCTGCAGCAAACGACTTTGAACGTATTTTGTCAAAAAATAGAAAATCTCCATAGTTGAATGGATAACCTATGACAAAAAGTAGAAAACATTGTGGCAAAAGGAGAAATTGCATGTTTTGTGCAATTTCTTCTTTTGTCACTATGTTTTCAAAAAGCCGTCTGCTGCAGAGGCATCAGAAAGCGTCTATATGAGGGAAAGGGTTGAAGATATCTTAGTTACATAATGGCTGCCAGTTCACCCAACATGTGTTTTTCTGTATTCCACACCACTTTCTTCCCAGGCAACTTGCTACCATCCAACATATACTAACTAGCTTATTGGTGTAAGACATACAATGCTATTCACTACCACTTAAGTGGTTTCATCGGACACATTGAATAGCTTATGCGAGATTTGAACGAAAATTCTTAACCAAATGCAACACTTCAAGCATCTCTAAAAGGGCATCTTTTGATGAACTTTCTATGAAGTTGGTCAAATATGGCCCAGTAATTAAGGAGATGTTAGTTAAATCAAGAAGGCCATGAGGCCCTGGATTGCTCACCTGAGAATGAGCTATTAAAGACTTCAAACTTCAAAATGCTCAAATTAAAAATGCAGCATCTAGTGTTAACAAGAATTCCCTTCAATTCAGCCTAATGACCTTGTTTCTGACCCAAAATGACCCATATTCGAACTTGACCTAGATACAATTCAGAAAAACATTCTGACCAAATTTCCAGCTGCTTCAGCAAAAACTGCGGCTTCTAGAGTGTTAACAAGATTGTCCTTCAATTTGACCTAGTTACCTACTTTTTGACCCGACATGACCCATGTTTAAACTTGACCTACATATCATCAAGACAACTATTCTGATAGAGTTTCAACATGGTCAAGTTAAAAATGCACTATCCAGAGTGTCAACAAGATTCCTTCAATTTGGCCTTTTGACCTAGCTTAATTATGACCCAATATGCCCCAGTTTCGAACTTGACCTAGATATCATAATCATTTATAAAACATTCTGCTGAAGCAAAAAATGCGGCTTCTACAGTGTTAACAAGATTTCCCTTCAATCTGACCAAGTGATCTTGTTTCTACGACCCATATTTAAATTTGACCTACATATTATTTAGACATTCTGACAAAGTTTCAATATGCTCATGTTTAAAATGCGGCTTCTAGAGTGTTAACAAGATTTTCATTTAATTTAATCTAGTGACCTAGTTTGTGACCTCACATGACCCATGGATGCAAATGTTGACGACGACGAACCACGGATGCCGGAGAAAAGGCGATCACAATAACTCACCTTGAGTCAAAATCGCTCAGTTGTTTAGAAGAGGTGAAAGCATCTAAAGAAATTGTAAAAAGGTTTACTTTTGATTACCATGATTTCAAGAGTTCTAATCGGAATGCAACTCTTTTAGCAATTCCGAAAGTGCATATCTATAGTAATATTCCTGTGAAGTTTGGTGGAGCATTTAACCCTTTCTGCAGCAGACGACTTTGAAATTATCAAGTCAAAAATATAGAAAAACTCTATAAATGATAGTATTATTATTGAATAGAGTTGAAATCATTGTGGCAAATGGAGAAATTTCTCCTTTTATAATATATGCTCACTAACAATATTCCGAAGGGAAAATGAAATATTTAGACATTTATATTAGGGTAACAAAAATGATAAAATATGCTTTTAATGTATTTAAATTTTACTCATCACCGAGGATGGTTGTAGGAATTGGGATTGGGACATCGCAAAATGTTGATCGATTGATTGGGGTTTAACGCTGTTTTCAACAATTGTTTAGTCATGCATTTCCTGGCTATCTCACACTCGTGTTCCACACAGGTCTTTCTAAGCAACTGGCTGCTTTTCCACAAATACAATCAGCCCATTGGTGGAAGACAAATGACGCTTGTCACAATGACATTTGTCAAACATCGGAAATTATATTTGGCAAAGCTGGGGTTCGAATTCACAACCGCTTGATTGACAGCCTGCGTTGCTACTGACTGAGCTACCGGAGGAATTCAAAATCTGAGGCACTTTTCCAGTTTTCGAGGAACAATGGGAACACTACATCCCAATCCAGTGGGAAAGCCAGATTTTAGGGAGCCATAACAAAACAACACAGTTGTCTAAATTAACGGATTGCCGGTCAAAATTGCTCTTTTATCTGTTAGTTTTGCTCCCCTGAGCCCCCTACAAGGGATTTGCCCTTGACATGACCTCCAGCCTGATCGGTTACTTTTCTCATTTGATCTGTTACATAAAAACATTTTGACAACCCTGAAATAAATAAAACTTACGGGCAGACATATTGATTAACTGGACTTTCTCTCAGGTCCATGTGCATACTCAAGTTAGTCATGCTCACAGACGTCTCCAAACACCCGGGAATGAAAGCAGTGACTGCTAGAGCTTGTTGTACACATTCTAAAAAAATGAAATATAAAACATAACAGGAGATAATGTGTAAATCTCAGAATCATCAACACAGTATGAAATAATGATAGTATCCCATTTTCATTGTTTAGAAATCAAACTTTGAAATCTGTATGTGAGCCATGTGAAATGACATCAAACTTTGAAACCTGTATGTGTATCATGTGAAAGTCAATCAAACTTTGAATTCTGTAAGAGTACCATGTGCGATCAAACTTTGAAATTTGTATGTGTACCACATCAAATGCCAGCAAATTTTGAAATCTGTATGTGTACCATGTGAAATGCTATCAAACTTTGAAATCTGTATGAGTACCATGTGAAATGCCATCTAACTTTGAAATCTATGTGTATACCAAGTGACATGCCATCAAATTTTGAAATCTGTATGTGTACCACATCAAATGCCATCTAACTTTGAAATCTGTATGTGTACCAAGTGACATGCCATCAAACTTTGAAATCTGTATAAGAACCTAGTGAAATGCCATCAAACTTTGAAATCTGTATGTGTACCACGTGATATGCCAGCAAACTTTGAAATCTGTATGAGAACCAAGTGACATGCCATCAAACTTTGAAATCTGTATGAGAACCTGGTGAAATGCCATCAAAGTTTGAAGGTTTTAATTAGTTTGTTGGTTTTTTGTTATGGTGTTTTATGTTGCTTTTAACCCTTTCCCTCATACGACATTTCTGAAGCAGACGACTTTGAACGTATTTTGTCAAAACATAGAAAATCTCAATAATTAAATGGATAACCTATGACAAAAAGTGGAAAACATTGTGACAAAAGGAGAAATTGCACGTTCTGTGCAATTTCTTCTTTTGTCACTATGTTTTCAAAAGACGTCTGCTGCAAATGCGTCGGAATGCGTCTGCAAGTGGGAAAGGGTTAAAAGAGATTCAGTAATATGATGGCTTTTTCCTGGGTAAATTACCAGTACTACTGGTTCATTTATCCTGACAACAGTCACTCAGTAATAATGCTAACCCCACAATCCAGATCAAGGAGGAGGGAAAGCAATTTCTACCTTTTGAAGTCTTTGTTAAAAAAATGGGCGGGGAACAAACCCGTGACCTGAAGAAATGCAGTCATTGAGGGCCCTAAAACAGATTGGAAGACAAAGACAGACAGGCAACACAACCAAATCAAAGTACAATCACCCAGGTATCAAAACACTATTGTGCTAAACCTTAAACTAAAGTATAATTATTTATCCTAGTTGAATAAATTGTTGCAAGAGGAGGAAATTACTGATGATGTGCGACTCTTGTTTTTGTCGCAATGGTTTCAAAAGTCGTCTGCTACAGAATTTTCATAATTTGCATAATGCATATGCAAATGTAATGAATGTATAGTATTTCATGACGCATCGACAACTAAGGTCAAGTAGTGGTCATATAAAATAAGAAATGAGAGGTAACAGTATTTAATAAGAGCAAGTATTGAGTACTACTTTAAGGGCGTATGAAATTTAGGACTTTTCCATATATATGGCTTCAGAAAGCTATCTCTATATTTAAGTCCAAACCAAAAAAAAAATAAGTATATTGGTTAAAATAAGATGATATGAAATGATTTAACAGAACTAAAATCTATGTAATAGGAATGAAATGTGGTATGTAACAAGAGGGCCAAGATGGCCCTAAATCAATCACCTGAATGATAGTAAATTAGAAGCAAATATTTAACTGCAAATATCTGTGAAAATTTAATCAGGAGTTCAAAGGAAACTGCAAGGAGTGGACACTCAGTTAAAGAAATAGTTTATCTATAAAAGCCATTTGTATCTTGAAATCTAACAAGAACTGAAATAAGAATGGAATTATAAAGTTTTGTCATTTTGCACCTTCCTGATGCAGCTTTGCTGCCCTGTTTGTCAACGAAAACAATATGGCTTGAACAGATTTTGTAGAGAGTCACTTAAAGAACATTTCTGCCAAATTATCTTGGAATCTGACAAATGGATTATGGACATCGAGGTTTTTAAAGTTTGAGTATTTTTCTAAATTTCTGATGCCGCAGCAACAAAAGTTCTACACAAAATGTAAGTCTTTGAACAATTTTGAAAGAGGACCATCAAAGGAACATTCCTGTGAAGTAACGTAAAATTGGTCGAGTGGAATGGTAAGAGTTGTCATTTGTAGCTAAAAGTTCAATTTACCCCTTTTGTGATGACGCGAGGTAGCTATGATTTTGTAACCAATCAATATGGCTTGAAAAAATTAAGTTATAGTCACTAATGTAAGATTCCTATTCAATTTTCTTAATATCAGATAAGGACTTAAAAAAAATGGAATTTCCAAATTTTGTCATTTTTCCCCTTTTCTGATGCCTCTTGACTGCCGTGTTTTTCCACCAAACAGTATGCCTTGAACAAATTTTGTAGAGGGTCACCCAAGGAACATTAAGTAAGTCACTGAAGTAAGATTCCTATTCAATTTTCTTAATATCAGATAAGGACTTAAAAAAAAAATGGAATTTCCAAATTTTGTCATTTTTCCCCTTTTCTGATGCCTCTTGACTGCCATTTTTTCACACCAAAAAGTATGCATTGAACAATCTTTGTAGAGGGTCACCCAAGGAACATTTCTACTAAACTATATTGGAATCTGACATGCAGATTCAGAGGTGCAGATTCAGGAGAATTTTTTTAAAGTTTAGACATTTTGCCCCTTTCTGATGCCGCAGCAACCAAAGTTCTCAATGGAATTTAAATCTTAGAACAATTTTGAAAGAGGGCCACCAAAGGAACATTCCTGTGAAGTTTGGATGAAATTGGTCCTGTGGTTTAGGAGGAGATGATGTTTAAGCTAAAAGTTAACGGGACGATTTTGCCCCTTTTCTGATGCATCCTGATTGCCATGTTTTTCAACCAAACAGTATGCCTTGAACAACTTTGTAGAGGTTCACCCAAGGAACATTTCTACTAAACTATATTGGAATCTGAAATGCAGATTCAGAGGAGATTTTTAAAGTTCGGACATTTTGCCCCCTTTCTGATGCCGCAGCACCCAAAGTTCTCAATTGAATTGAAATCTTTGAATAATTTTGAAAGAGAGCCACCAAAGAAACATTCCTGTGAAGTTTGGATGAAATTGGTCCTGTGGTTCAGGAGGAGATGATGTTTAAAGCTAAAAGTTAACGACGGACGACGGAAAAAAGTGATCAGAATAGCTCACCTTGAGCGGCTCTAGGTGATCTAATAAAAATAAGAGTGAATATATGTGTATGTCTGTATGAGATGAAATTGAATGTAGACAGATAAGAAGTATCACAGCTTATTGTTAAGGGCATTCTCCTTTAACCCTTTACCTCATATAGACGCTTTCTGACGCCTCTGCAGCAGACGACTTTTTGAAAACATAGTGACAAAAGAAGAAATTGCACAGAACATGCAATTTCTCCTTTTGCCACAATGTTTTCCACTTTTTGTCATAGGTTATCCATTCAATAATGGAGATTTTCTATGTTTTGACAAAATGCGTTCAAAGTCGTCTGCTGCAGAATTGTTGTTTGAGGGAAAGGGTTAACCCTTTCCCAAATATAGACACTTTTTGACGCCTCTGCTGCAGACGACTTTTGAAAACACTGTGACAAAATGAGCAATTTCTCCTTTAGCCACAATGTTTTCAACTCTTCTTAATTATAAAACCCTAACATATGAAGAATTTTCATGTTTTTGTCAAAATATTTTTGAATTCGTCTGCTTTAGATTTATTATATGTAGGAAAGAGTTAATAATGAGATTATAGCATGTACTGGGACAGTGTCAAATAGTGGTATGCAAATGGAAAATGGCTTAACCTTTTCCCACCTACAACAACTCTGCAGCAGACGACTTTGAAAACATACCTGAAATTTTCTAGAAACTAGAAAATAAATAATGTCATACCTGTGCCACACACTGTGTTATCAAATTCAGTCAGGGTTTTCAAACGTGTATTATCGTTGCCTAATGTTTCGAAGTGGTTGTATGTTACCAAGCTACAAACCTCTGCTTGAGCGCCTACATAACTATTTTTAACGTACTCAAAACATACACTCAATAATCTGAAAATAAAAAAAAATCCCAGAATAACCTCGATGCATCTGTGGAAAAAAATCATTTTGAAAATATTGTGGGAAATGGAGAATTTCGAGGGCTTGGCGTGAAACAGTTGTAACTAAAAACCTATTTTGAAAACCCTTGTTTCCGGGCAATTTTGACCCCTTTGTAAACAATGCAAATTTAGGTGCCATTGCTCAGAATGAGCAATGGCACCTAAATTTCCATTGTTTACCAAGAAAAATGATTTAATGCTTATAAAGACTTTATGGTGAGGTGATTAACCTTGGTAAAAAAATACCAATTTTAGATACAACCGTTTCACGCCAAGCCCTCGATTTGCTCATGAGCAATTTATTTGCTTGCCACAACGTTCTCATCTCTTTTCAATGAGTGTGTTTTCATTTATAAATAGAGAGTGTCTATATTTGAACCTAGACATTTCCGAAGATGTCTGTTGCAGATTTATTGCATGAGTGATGAGTATAAAAGATGCATACATCATTAACCCCTTCCCTCATACGACAATTCTGCAGCAGACGACTTTGAACGTATTTTGTCAAAAAATGGAAAATCTCTATAATTAAATGGATAACCTATGACTAAAAGTGGAAAACATTGTGACAAAAGGAGAAATTGCACGTTCTGTGCAATTTCTTCTTTTGTCACTATGTTTTCAAATAGCCGTCTGCTACAGAGGCGTCAGAAAGCGTCTATATGAGGGAAAGGGTTAACCATTTCCCTCCTACAGAATAAATTAATCGAGGGCTTGGCGTGAAACGGTTGTAACTCAAATTAATATTTTTTTACCAAGGTTAATCATCTCGCCATAAAGTCTTTATAAGCGTTGAATCATTTTTCTTGGTAAACAATGGAAATTTAGTTGCCATTGCTCGTTCTGAGCAATGGCATCTAAATTTGCATTGTTTACAAAGGGGTCAAAAACTGCCCCTAAACCAGGGTTTTCAAAATAGGTTTTTAGTTACAACCGTTTCACTCCAAGCCCTCGAGATGCTTTCTGATGCCTATGCACCAGAGGACTCTTGAAAACATTGTGAAGTAAATGGAAAAATGCTCTTAATGAACTATTAATCCTTTTGCCACAATGTTTTCAATAATTTACATTTAATTTATTGTAATAAGATATTTTCGAATATGTCTACAGATGTATACATCATTAAGGATGTGAAAGGGGTATATATGATGTTGTATAATTAAGGATGGGGAAAGGAGTATAGAAGATAATTATTTACATCAAATGGCCAAAATATTGAATCAAGGAGGGTTTTTATTGTTTAACCCTTTTCCCACATATAGACGCTTACTGATACCTCTGCAGCAGACAACTTTTTGAAAACGAAAAAAAGAAGAAATTGCTCAAAAGGTTTTCCACTTTTAGTCATACGTTATCCATCCAATAATAGAGATTTTCTATTTTCTGACAAAATATGTTCAAAGTCGTCTGCTGCAGAATTGTCGTTTGAGAGAAAGGGTTAACCCTTTTCGCACATACTACAAATCCGCAGCGGACTACTTTGAAAACATCTAAGTGAAAATATTGTAAACGAAAGTTTAATTACATGATTAAATTGAGCGATATCTTCTTTCGCCACAATGTTTTCAAAAGTCGTCTGCTGCAGAGGCATCGAAAATCATCAGGAGGTTGAAAAGGGTTACATCAACTAATATGATAAAAAGCTTTTATGGCTGAAAGTTACTTACAAACATCGACTATCACTGGAATATGAAGCGCTGTCCATAAAGGGATTGGCACAAGAAGCTAGGAATATAGTTGCTACATCATCTATGGTGGGACAAGCTAGCTGAGATGGTGATTCAACTGAAGAGAAAATATTACATACAAGTAAGATTATTACTATAACCTGAGATACAGAAAATGTGTCACATACAAGTCAGTCAGATTATATGTATAACCTGAGATATAGAAAATGTGTCACATACAAGTCAGATTATATGTATAACCTGAGATAAAGAAAATTTGCATGTACAAGTCAGATTATATTATTAACCTAAGCTATAGAAAATTTGTCACATACAAGTCAGATTATATGTTTTACACTCTTTAGAAAATTTGACACATACAAGTTAGACTATATGTATAACCAGCTATAGAAAATGTGTCACGTACCAGTCAGATTATATGTATTACCATCTTTAGAAAATTTTACACATACAAGTCAGATTATATGTATAACCAGCCAATACAATTTGTCACGTACAAGTCAGATTATATGTATTACTGGCTATATACAATTTGTAACATAGAAGTCAGATATATATGTAAATGTATAAACAGCTATATAAAATTTGTCATGTACAAGTCAGATTATATGTATAAACAGCTATAGAAAATTGTTTTGAGCAATTTCTTCTTTTGTCACTATGCTTTCAAAAAGCCGTCTGCTGCAGAGGCGTCGGAAAGTGTCTATATGAGGGATAGGGTTAAATTGCTCCTAATGGGCAGTTCCACATTTCTACTGTAATATATACCTTCACCCTTCACAAGGTCCCTGTCGGATTTGAGAATTGGGAACATTTCATGTGATTTTCTACAGAATTTCAGTTGTATACATGGTGATCAGAACTAAATGTTTGTAAAAATACATTAACCCTTTCCCTGATACAACAATTCTGCAGCAGACGACTTTGAACATATTTTGTTAAAAAATCGAAAATCTCTATAATTGAATGGATATATAACCTATAACTAAAAGTGGAAAACATTGAGGCAAAAGGAGAAATTGCTCATTTTGAGCAATTTCTTCTTTTGTCACTATGTTTTCAAAAAGCCGCCTGCTGCATAGGCATCGGAAAGTGTCTATATGAGGGAAAATTAAGCAAGTGATCAATTAATTAAAATCTGAGCACTTTACTGACATTTTTTTCATGAACATCCTTTTCATTAAAATTCATCGGTTAAACGGAAACGTAAAATGCGAGTACTGGGAGATGAACAAAGGACAACAATTAGAAAACTTCACAGCAAATAACAAATTTATAAACTCTCAGTTGGCAAAGCATGCACAAATAGGTCCAATATTCGAATATTTTGTGATCGAATATTCAAATACCAACGTATTCGTTGCCATCCCTAATATATAGCCATCTAAAGACAATTTATCATGTACAAGGAAGATCAAAATTTAATGTGTAACCTGCTTCATAGAATTTATCAGGTACAAGTAAGCAGCTAGAAAGAATTTACACCACTTTCAATATTTTACAGTTATATCAAAAGTCATCTGTTGCAACTGCTTAACCCTTTCCCTCATAAGACAATTCTGCAGCAGACGACTTTGAACATAATTTGACAAAAAATGGAAAATCTCTATAATTGAATGGATAACCTATGACTAAAAGTTGAAAACATTTTGGCAAAAGGAGAAATTGCTTGTTTTGAGCAATTTCTTTTGTGACTATGTTTTCAAAAAGTCGTCTGCTGCAGAGGCATCAGAAAGCGTCTATATGAAGGAAAGGGTTAAGAATGTTTTCTTTTAATGTAGGTATAATTATTCAATAGAGTTGAAAACATTGTGACAAAAGGAGAAATGGCTCATCAAGAGCTATTTCTCCATTTACCACAATATTTTCAAATATTATCTTCTGAACAGGCCTCAAAAAGCATCCATTTTTGGGCAAGGGTTTAAATCAAAACTTCAAAAGCTGTATTCAAGTGATTTTTTATAAATTACATGTACCTGTACAAGATCGAAATATCTCTGGAGTTTCTGTCAAGCCAGTAAGGTCCATTTTCATGCTTTCAATCCAGGTGATGAAAATGTCATGATAGTCACTTAACTGACAGTTACCAGTCAACAGATCAGCATGTCGGTACCTTATGCAGGCTAAGGCCATATAGTACGCACTAGAAATAGAATCAAAGTACTGACATAATTACTCAATCCATCAGATTCTTAACCCTTTCCCTCATACGACAATTCTGCGGCAGAAAACTTTCAACATATTTTGTCAAAAAATAGAAAATCTCTATAATTGAATGGATAACCTATGACTAAAAGTGGAAAACATTGTGTCAAAAGGAGAATTTGCTCGTTTTGAGCAATTTCTTCTTTTGTCACTATGTGCTCAAAAAGCTGTGTGTTTATAGACAATGGTTGTCTATAATACGATTCTGGAATAGACTTATCACGACCGAAGAAAATAGGCTTATCAAAACTGTATTTAATATAGATTACAATGTTTGTGAAAATAATTGGTGTAGTGATTTGAAAAGCATCTTGTGCAAAATTTATTGACTTTACAGATTATTATAACAATAAACTTGTTATTAACATGAACATAGCTAAATTAAAAAATCAAACAGTACTATGGGTCGGCAATCACCAAAGCTGAGAACTTATAAGCTGTTTAAAGATAGTTTTACCAAAGAATATTACATTAAACTGAACTTACGTAAAAATGAGCACTCTCTTTTAGCTCAGCTAAGATGCGGGATTTTGCCTTTGAGACTTGAGACAGGCCGATACATTGGCGAACAAATGAATGATCGCTTATGTTTATTTTGTGATAGCTAACAAATAGAGTCGGAAACACATTTTGTGGTTACATGCGACTTTTATACAAGAATAAGATGTAAACTAACCTTGTCTATGTATATATCAACTGAAAGTTCAAATGTTCAAACTATGTTTTCAAAAAGCCGTCTGCTGCAGAGACATCAGAAAGCGTCTATATGAGGGAAAGGGTTCAAACCTTATTTGTCCATCTAACTCTATGATATGGACAGAAGTATCTGAATGAGATTGAGTACCCACATTGGTCGTAGGTTTTGCTTTGATACTTATCCCTTTCCCACATATAGATGCTTTCCGAAGCCTCTGCAGCAGATGACATTGATCAAAATGAACCATTTCTCCTTTTGTCCCTATTGTTTTCAACTCGATTCAATTATTGTACTTTCATTTAATGGGAGTTTCCAAATTTGTTCAGGTATATTTTCAAAGTCGTCTTTCCCTCATACGACAATTCTGCAGCAGACGACTTTGAACATATTTTGTCAAAATATGGAAAATCTCTATAATTGAATGGATAACCTACGACCAAAAGTAGAAAACATTGTGTCAAAAGGAGAAATTGCTTGTTTTGAGCAATTTCTTCTTTTGCCACTATGTTTTCAAAAAGCCGTCTTCTGCAGAGGCGTCAGAAAGCGTCTATATGAGGGAAAGGATTTAAAACCCTCCGAAAACTGCTATACTTACTTGCAGACAAACGGTTCGTACGGCTCAATGGTGAGGTCCACATTTTTACCCCAATGCAGTATGCCAACAGCGACTTGAAGACAGTCGGAAATTTCAGATTCTAAACGCTCTGCTCTTGCCACACATCCTGCTACTTTTCAGAAAGAAAAAAAAGATTTATTCCACAGTTTAACCCTTTGCCATCATACGGCAATTCTGCAGCAGACGACATTGAGCGGATTTTGTCAAAAAATAGATAAATCTCCATAATTGAATGGATAACCTATGACAAAAAGTGGAAAATATTGTGGCAAAAGGAGAAATTGCACGTTTTGTGCAATTTCTTCTTTTGTCACTATGTTTTCAAAAATCCGTCTGCTGCAGAGGCATCAGAAAGCGTCTATATGAGGGAAAGCGTTAAACACTATTATCAACAATTTCATACAATCAAATGTTCAAGTTTTACATTTACATGTGTTTTTTAACCCTTTCCCTCATATAGACGCTTTCTGACGCCTCTGAAGCAGACGGCTTTTTGAAAACATAGTGACAAAAGAAGAAATTGCTCAAAACAAGCAATTTCTTCTTTTTACCACACTGTTTTCCACTTTTAGTCATAGGTTATCAATTCAATTATGGAGATTTTCAATTTTTTTACAAAATAATATTATGTTCAAAGTCGTCTGCTGCAGAATTGTCGTTTGAGGGAAAGGGTTAACAGTTTTGATTGATTGTTTTGGTGTTAACCCTTTGCCTCATACAACAATTTTGCAGCAGACGACTTTGATCATATTTTCTCAAAAAAATAAAAAATCTCTATAATTGAATGGATAACTTATGACTAAAAGTAGAAAACATTGTGGCTAAAGGAGAAATTACTTGTTTTGAGCAATTTCTTCTTTTGTCACTATGTTTTCAAAAAGCTGTCTGCTGCAGAGGCGTCAGAAAGCGTCTATATGAGGGAAAGGGTTAAACGTCGCTTTCAAAGATTTTTCAGTTATATCACGGAGTTTCCTGGTTAAGTTACCAGTACTACTGGTCCATTCATCCCGACATCGTATATACAACAAATCTGCAGCAGACGACT
>JASEVX010000002.1:12170916-12194838 GCA_031761405.1 Serripes groenlandicus
CAGACAGCTTTTTGAAACATGTCACCAAAAGAAGAAAATTGCTTAAACCAAGCAATTTCTCCTTTTGTCACCCTGTTTCAACTCTATTCAATTATTGTGCTTTCGTTTAAACGGAATTTCCAATTTTTTTTCTGGTATGTTTTCAAAGTCGTCTGCTGCAGATTTGTTGTATATACGGTGTCGGGATGAATGGACCAGTAGTACTGGTAACTTACCCAGGAAACTCCGTGATATAACTGAAAAATCTTTGAAAGCGACGTTTAACCCTTTCCCTCATATAGACGCTTTCCTTGCGTCTCTGCTCCAGACGTCTTTTGAAAACAGTTTGCAAGAGGAGATCTTTATGGCTCATAATGAGCAATTTCTCCTCTTGCCACAATGTTTTTCTTTTTTTTTCAATAATGGCCCTTTCATTTGTAAGATTGAACACATCTTCAAAGACGTCTGCTGCAGATTTGGATTATTGGGTTTTACGCCGTTTTCAGCATTATTTCAGTTATATCATGACACAGTTCACTTATTAAGCCTTTCCCTCATACTACAATTCTGCAGCAGACGACTTTGAATGCATTTTGCCAAAACATAGAAAATCTCCATAATTGAATGGATAACCTAGAAGCATGAGTATCATTTTGTTATTGAATGTACACTATATGCTGAGATTAGAAGAACATATATAGATAGATAAGATATATCATTTACGACCAAATGTGGTAAAATTTGTAGAATTGTTAACCTCTCATAACCAAAATGTCAATAGAAATTAGCAATGTACGTATTTAAGGCTATAGATGTAAGAAAAACATACTACAGTTATTATGGATAATTATGTGAACTCTCTCACGCTTCAAATTCTATATGTATTGTATTTGAACTGATAATTACAAAAACATGTATTAGTATTTGTATTAATTGATATTATGTATGATCTTTGACTATTGTAATATAAAGTGTTATATTGCTTGTGTACGCATGGGCATATTGCCTAATGTATTTGAAATAAACACTAAAAACACTATACGAAAAATTACCACTCATCTACAGTTTTGGGGTATAATTCAGATTGTGTTGGGGACAGGTAAACATACTATGACAAACATCGCAGGTAATTTTTCGGACAAGAACCAGAGGTGTGGGCGGGACCTATTAAAGGGCGTTGCTTTTACCTTTATTTGGGACACCCTTATTTGTTATAACGGATTCTCGCCATCGCGGGTGGATGTGCTGAAGAGCAAGCTATTTAAACATAATAGTTATCCGCAATTATTCGTTTTATGTATTTTATTTAGTGAATTCTGGTCAGTTCGGCCTCGGGTTCGGTCGGCCCTGGTAAATTGACATGTTTTGAAAGTATATTGGTGCGTTTGTTATCCATTCTAAGTATGACTTATCCAAAAATATGAGTGCTCTTCTACTCAACCTGGCGTCCGCATCACACGTTGGTTCAGAATGTGCATGCTTATATATACTACATGTATATATGTTTTGGGAGACCGTGGTACAGAGGTAGAGCGTCAACGGTCACGGGTTCGAGTCCCGTGATGAGCGGATTCTGCCTTTGGGATTTTTCCACACAAACGGCGCGAGTACGATTTGCATGCTTATATATACTACATGTACACGTTTTGGAGACAGTGGCGCAGAGGTATAGCGTCAACGGTCCCGGGTTCGAGTCCCGTGATGACAGGGTTCTGCGTTTGGGATTTTTCCATTTTTCCACACAACCGGCGCGAGTACGAATTTGCATGCTTATATATACTACATGTATACGTTTGGGTGACGGTGGCACAGAGGTAGAGCGTCAACGGTCCCGGGTTCGAGTCCCGTGATGAACCGGTTCTGCATTTTGGATTTTTCTACACAACCGGCGCGAGTACGAAATTGCATGCTTATATATACTACATGTATACATACGTTTGGGAGACCTTGGCACAGAGGTAGAGGGTCATCGGTCCCGGGTTCAAGTCCCGTGAGGAGCGGGTTCTGCCTTTTGGATTTTTCCACACAACCGGCGCGAGTACGATTGTGCATGCTTATATATACTACATGTACACGTTTTGGAGACCGTGGCACAGAGGTAGAGCGTCAACGGTCCCGGGTTCGAGTCCCGTGATGAGCGGGTTCTGCCTTTGGGATTTTTCCACACAACCGGCGCGAGTACGAATTTGCTTGCTTATATTTACTACATGTATACGTTTTGGAGACAGTGGCATAGAGGTAAAGCGTCAACGGTCCCGGGTTAGAGTCCCGTGATGAGCGGGTTCTGCCTTTTGGATTTTCCACACAACCGGCGCGAGTACGAATGTGCATGCTTATATATACTACATGTATACGTTTGGGAGACCGTGGCACAGAGGTAGAGCGTCAACGGTCCCGTGATGAGCTTGTTCTGCCTTTGGGATTTTTACACACAAACGGCGCGAGTACTGGGTCCGAAACTATAAAATTTTAATCTGTGCTCAGAATTTGTGCTCAAGTATCTGTTTGGCCAGAAACAAATTCGTTCTCCAAATTGACCAATCAAAAGCCTTATTTGGAGCATGGAGTTCATTTCTGAGCATGGAGCACGTTTTAAAAGTTTTATAGTTTCAGGGCCTGGTTAGGAATCCATGAAGCAGACGCCGAGCTTAAAGCTTGTTTCGCAATCGATGTTAAATGAATAAGTTTAAACTTACATGTATTGCATTGTTGTTTCTTTACTTATAAATTATGGTTAGAGTTTAAGAGTCCATATCTCAGTATTATCCATTCACAGGTTATAATTGCTGATTTTCTCCGCGAGGGAAATGTACTGTAGGGCGCATACATGTATACATACACGTACACCCATACTGGTTAACAGATGCAAATAATTATATCATGCATGCAAATGAACTCTGATGATTGACAACATATAAATATCACAAAGATATACGTTGACAACCACATATACACACGTACTTATGACCAGACCCTAAATACATATCATGCATGAAACCGACCTCTGATGTTTGTCAACGTATAAATTTCACCAAAAATATACGTTGACAAACATCACAAGGACATTCTCCTTCAGTTCAATCTCTCTATACACTGATTCTAGAGGAAGGTCTGGGAAATGCACTGTAGGGCACGAACTCGTATGAAATTATCACATATACACACGCACATATTCACAGACCCTAAATACATAACTTATGCGTGAAAATGACCCCTGATGTTTGTCCACGTATAGAGTTAACTAAAACTATACGTTGCCAAACAACACAGGACATTTTTTCTTCAGTTCCATCTCTGCCATCTCTCCTTACACTGGCTCTAGTTGATGGCTTTTTGCATGGGGGAAATACTTTGTAGGGCACGAACAGGTATACAATGATCACATAATTATACACACGTACTTATGTATGACCCAAAACTATACGTTGACAAACATCACAGAACATTCTCTTTCGGTTCAATGTCTCCATACACCGATTACTAGTTGACGGCTTTCTTCATGGGGGAAATACATTGTAGGACACGAACAGGTATACAATGATCAGATATACACAAGTACTTTGGACCAGACCCTAAATACAAATCTTGCATGAAAACGACCCCTGATGTTTGTCACCGTATAAATTTCACCAAAAATATACGTTGACAAACATCACAGGACATTTTCTTCAGATCAATCTCTCCTTACACTGATTCTAGTTAATGGCCTTCTGCATGGAGGAAATGCATTGGAGGGCACGAACACGTGTGAGATGATCACATATATACTTATGAACAAACCCTAAATACATATCATGCATACAAACGACTCCTGATGTTTGTCAACGTAAAAAATACACCAAAAGATATACGTTGACAAACATCACAGGACATTCTCTTCAGATCAATCTCTCTATACACTGATTCTAGAGGAAGGTCAGGGAAATGCATTGTAGGGCACGAACTCGTATTTAATTATCACATATACACACGTACATATTCACAGACCCTAAATACATAACTTATGCGTGAAAATGACCCCTGATGTTTGCCCGGTTTGGCCACGTATAGAGTTAACCAAAACTATACGTTGCCAAACATCACAGGACATTCTCCTTCAGTTCAATCTCTCCCATCTCTCCATACACTGATTCTAGTTGTTGGCTTTCTGTATGTTGGCAATGCTTTGTAGGGCACGAACAGGTATACAATGATCACCAAATTATACACACGTACTTATGAACCAAAACTATACGTTGACAAACATCACAGGACATTCTCCTTCAGTTCAATGTCTCCATACACTGATTACTAGTTGACGGCTTTCTTCATGGGGGAAATGCATTGTAGGGCACGAACACGTATACAATGATCACATATACACATGTATCTATGACCAGACCCTTAATACATAACATGCATGAAAACGACCTCTGATGTTTGTCAACGTATAAATTTCACCAGAAATATACGTTGACAAACATCACAGGACATTCTGCTTCAGCTCAATCTCTCCATACACTGATTGTAGTCGATGGCTTTCTGCATGAGGAAAATGCATTATAAGGCACGAACACGTACAAAAAGGATCATATATAGACACGTACTTATGAACAAACCCTAAATACATAAAATGCGTAAAAATGACCCCTGATGTTTGTCAACGTATACAGTTAACCAAATATATACGTTGACAAACATCACAGGACATTCACTTATTCTAGTTAATGGCTTTCTGTATCGGGGAAATGCATTGTAGGGCACGAACACGTATGAAACGATCACATATACACACGTATATATTAACAGATCCTAAGTAGACAACATATGCGTGGAGATTACCCCTGGTGTTTACCAACGTATGAAGTAAACCAAAGCAATACGTTGACAAACATCACAGGACATTCTCCTTCAGGTGAATATCTCCATACAGTGTTTCTAGGTAAAGCATTGAAATTGACCCCTGACGTTTGTAAAAGTATAACGTAAACCAAAACTATACGTTGACAAACATCACAGGTAATTCTCCTTCAGATCAATATCTCCATATACTGTTTCTAGGTAAAGCTTTGAAATGACCTCTGATGTTTGTCAAAGTATAACGTAAACCAAATATATACGTTGACAAACATCACAGGTAATTCTCCTTCAGATCAATATCTCCAAACACTGTTTCTAGGTAAAGCTTGGAAATGACCTCTGATGTTTGTCAAAGTATAACGTAAACCAAAACTATACGTTGACAAACATCACAGGTCATTCTCCTTCAGATCAATATCTCCATACACTGTTTCTAGGTAAAGCTTTGAAATGACCCCTGATGTTTGTCAAAGTATAACGTAAACCAAATATATACGTTGACAAACGTCACAGGTAATTCTCCTTCAGATCAATATCTCCATACACTGTTTCTAGGTAAAGCTTTGAAATGACCCCTGATGTTTGTCAAAGTATAACGTAAACCAAATATATACGTTGACAAACATCACAGGTAATTCTCCTTCAGATCAATATCTCCATACACTGTTTCTAGGTAAAGCTTGGAAATGACCTCTGATGTTTGTCAAAGTATAACGTATACCAAAACTATACGTTGACAAACATCACAGGTCATTCTCCTTCAGATCAATATCTCCATACACTGTTTCTAGGTAACGCTTTGAAATGACCTCTGATGTTTGTCAAAGTATAACGTAAACCAAAACTATACGTTGACAAACATCACAGGTAATTCTCCTTCAGATCAATATCTGCATACACTGTTTCTAGGTAAAGCTTGGAAATGACCCCTGATGTTTGTCAAAGTATAACGTAAACCAAATCTATACGTTGACAAACATCACAGGTAATTCTCCTTCAGATCAATATCTCCATACACTGTTTCTAGGTAAAGCTTGGAAATGACCTCTGATGTTTGTCAAAGTATGACGTAAACCAAATATATACGTTGACAAACATCACAGGTAATTCTCTTTCAGATCAATATCTCCATACACTGTTTCTAGGTAAAGCTTTGAAATGACCCCTGATGTTTGTCAAAGTATAACGTAAACCAAATATATACGTTGACAAACATCACAGGTAAATCTCCTTCAGATCAATATCTCCATACACTGTTTCTAGGTAAAGCTTTGAAATGACCTCTGATGTTTGTCAAAGTATAACGTAAACCAAACTATACGTTGACAAACATCACAGGTCATTCTCCTTCAGATGAATATCTCCATACACTGTTTCTAGGTAAAGCTTTGAAATGACCCCTGATGTTTGTCAAAGTATAACGTAAACCAAATATATACGTTGACAAACATCACAGGTCATTCTCCTTCAGATCAATATCTCCATACACTGTTTCTAGGTAAAACTTTGAAATGACCTCTGATGTTTGTCAAAGTATACATTTCACCAAAACTATACGTTTACAAACATCACAGGTCATTCTCCTTCAGATCAATATCTCCATACACTGTTTCTAGGTAAAGCTTTGAAATGACCCCTGATGTTTGTCAAAGTATAACGTAAACCAAATGTATACGTTGACAAACATCACAGGTCATTCTCCTTCAGATCAATATCTCCATACACTGTTTCTAGGTAAAACTTTGAAATGACATCTGATGTTTGTCAAAGTATACATTTCACCAAAACTGTACGTTGACAAACATCACAGGACATTCTCCTTCAGATCAATATCTTCATACACTGTATCTAGGTAAAGCTTGGCTTGGAACTGACCTCTGATGTTTGTCAAAGTATAACGTAAACTAAAACTATACGTTGACAAACATCACAGGTCATTCTCCTTCAGATCATATCTCCATACACTGTTTCTAGGTAAAACTTCGAAATGACCTCTGATGTTTGTCAAAGTATACATTTCACCAAAACTATACGTTGACAAACATCACAGGTCATTCTCCTTCAGATCAATATCTACATACACTGTTTCTAGGTAAAGCTTTGAAATGACCCCTGATGTTTGTCAAAGTATAACGTAAACCAAATATATACGTTGACAAACATCACAGGTCATTCTCCTTCAGATCAATATCTCCATACACTGTTTCTAGGTAAAACTTTGAAATGACCTCTGATGTTTGTCAAAGTATACATTTCACCAAAACTATACGTTTACAAACATCACAGGTCATTCTCCTTCAGATCAATATCTCCATACACTGTTTCTAGGTAAAGCTTTGAAATGACCCCTGATGTTTGTCAAAGTATAACGTAAACCAAATATATACGTTGACAAACATCACAGGTCATTCTCCTTCAGATCAATATCTCCATACACTGTTTCTAGGTAAAACTTTGAAATGACCTCTGATGTTTGTCAAAGTATACATTTCACCAAAACTGTACGTTGACAAACATCACAGGACATTCTCCTTCAGATCAATATCTTCATACACTGTATCTAGGTAAAGCTTGGCTTGGAACTGACCTCTGATGTTTGTCAAAGTATAACGTAAACTAAAACTATACGTTGACAAACATCACAGGTCATTCTCCTTCAGATCAATATCTCCATACACTGTTTCTAGGTAAAACTTCGAAATGACCTCTGATGTTTGTCAAAGTATACATTTCACCAAAACTATACGTTGACAAACATCACAGGTCATTCTCCTTCAGATCAATATCTACATACACTGTTTCTAGGTAAAGCTTTGAAATGACCCCTGATGTTTGTCAAAGTATAACGTAAATCAAATATATACGTTGACAAACATCACAGGTCATTCTCCTTCAGATCAATATCTCCATACACTGTTTCTAGGTAAAACTTTGAAATGACCTCTGATGTTTGTCAAAGTATACATTTCACCAAAACTGTACGTTGACAAACATCACAGGACATTCTCCTTCAGATCAATATCTTCATACACTGTATCTAGGTAAAGCTTGGCTTGGAACTGACCTCTGATGTTTGTCAAAGTATAACGTAAACTAAAATTATACGTTGACAAACATCACAGGTCATTCTCCTTCAGATCAATATCTCCATACACTGTTTCTAGGTAAAACTTTGAAATGACCTCTGATGTTTGTCAAAGTATACATTTCACCAAAACTATACGTTGACAAACATCACAGGTCATTCTCCTTCAGATCAATATCTCCATACACTGTTTCTAGGTAAAGCTTTGAAATGACCCCTGATGTTTGTCAAAGTATAACGTAAACCAAATATATACGTTGACAAACATCACAGGTCATTCTACTTCAGATCAATATCTCCATACACTGTTTCTAGGTAAAACTT
Organism: Serripes groenlandicus; assembly: GCA_031761405.1. NCBI lineage: Eukaryota > Metazoa > Mollusca > Bivalvia > Cardiida > Cardiidae > Serripes > Serripes groenlandicus. The sequence continues at coordinate 12,179,144 of JASEVX010000002.1, forward strand.
TGAAATGACCTCTGATGTTTGTCAAAGTATACATTTCACCAAAACTATACGTTGACAAACATCACAGGTCATTCTCCTTCAGATCAATATCTCCATACACTGTTTCTAGGTAAAGCTTTGAAATGACCCCTGATGTTTGTCAAAGTATAACGTAAACCAAATATATACGTTGACAAACATCACAGGTCATTCTCCTTCAGATCAATATCTCCATACACTGTTTCTAGGTAAAGCTTTGAAATGACCCCTGATGTTTGTCAAAGTATAACGTAAACCAAATATATACGTTGACAAACATCACAGGTCATTCTCCTTCAGATCAATATCTCCATACACTGTTTCTAGGTAAAACTTTGAAATGACCTCTGATGTTTGTCAAAGTATACATTTCACCAAAACTGTACGTTGACAAACATCACAGGACATTCTCCTTCAGATTAATATCTTCATACACTGTATCTAGGTAAAGCTTGGCTTGGAACTGACCTCTGATGTTTGTCAAAGTATAACGTAAACTAAAACTATACGTTGACAAACATCACAGGTCATTCTCCTTCAGATCAATATCTCCATACACTGTTTCTAGGTAAAACTTTGAAATGACCTCTGATGTTTGTCAAAGTATACATTTCACCAAAACTATACGTTGACAAACATCACAGGTCATTCTCCTTCAGATCAATATCTCCATACACTGTTTCTAGGTAAAGCTTTGAAATGACCCCTGATGTTTGTCAAAGTATACATTTCACCAAAACTGTACGTTGACAAACATCACAGGACATTCTCCTTCAGATCAATATCTCCATACACTGTTTCTATAACGTAAACTAAAACTATACGTTGACAAACATCACAGGTCATTCTCTTTCAGATCAATATCTCCATACACTGTTTCTAGGTAAAGCTTTGAAATGACCTCTGATGTTTGTCAAAGTATAACGTAAACCAAATATATACGTTGACAAACATCACAGGTAAATCTCCTTCAGATCAATATATCCATACACTGTTTCTAGGTAAAGCTTTGAAATGACCTCTGATGTTTGTCAAAGTATACATTTCACCAAAACTATACGTTGACAAACATCACAGGTCATTCTCCTTCAGATGAATATTTCCATACACTGTTTCTAGGTAAAGCTTTGAAATGACCCCTGGTGTTTGTCAAAGTATAACGTAAACCAAATATATACGTTGACAAACATCACAGGTCATTCTCCTTCAGATCAATATCTCCATACACTGTTTCTTGGTAAAACTTTGAAATGACCTCTGATGTTTGTCAAAGTATACATTTCACCAAAACTGTACGTTGACAAACATCACAGGACATTCTCCTTCAGATCAATATCTTCATACACTGTATCTAGGTAAAGCTTGGCTTGGAACTGACCTCTGATGTTTGTCAAAGTATAACGTAAACTAAAACTATACGTTGACAAACATCACAGGTCATTCTCCTTCAGATGAATATCTCCATACACTGTTTCTAGGTAAAGCTTTGAAATGACACCTGATGTTTGTCAAAGTATAACGTAAACCAAATATATACGTGAACTAGCCGCCTTGATATGACTGAGAAACTGTTAGAAACGGCTTTAAACCCCAATCAAGCATTGTTAAAATATATTTTCAATAAACTAAAATATTTGAAAAAAGGAGAAATTGCTAAAAGATCTATTTTTATTTTATTTTGTATCGTTTTCATCTCTTAGCAATAGTTTTAATGGATGTAAAATAATTTAATTCTTAAGGATAATTACCTTTAATTTAATTCTTTTAAATCGTATAGTAAATAAAATAGCAATATGGAAGTTATTCTCTTGTTTCTTTTCAGTTTATTTGAACCAAAATGAACCAAAAATCTCCTGCTACATTCGGATAAATGCCGTGTAGTTATCAGTCCCACATTACATTTGCAGTTAGTTAGGCCTTTTTAGCTCATATGTGCCTGAAGTGCAGGATGAGCTATTGTGATCACTTTTTGTCATAATTTCTCCTTGTAAAATGCGTGAAAATGACCCCTGATGTTTGTCAACGAATAAATTTCATCAAAACTATACGTTGACAATCATCACAGAACATTCTACTTCAGTTCAATCTCTCTCTACATACACAGATTCTAGTTGATTGCCTTCTTCTTTCGGGAATTGTTTTCTGGGACATGTTCACGTAGGAATCATCACCTGTACAAATATTCGGGTAAACAGACCCTAAAACCGTACCATGCATACAATAACACCTGATGTGTGTCAAAGTATAAATTTTGAATGTTGAAATAATATCACAGGACAGTCTACTTCAGTTCAATCTTTCCATACACAGGTCCTACTTGATTGCTTTCTGCATGCATGAAATGCATTAAAGGGCGCGTACACGTATGAAATGATCACATATACACACGTTCTTATAAACAGACCGTAAATACATAACATTCGTGAAAATGACCCATGATGTTTGTCAACGTATAAAACACTCAACAATATACGTTGACAAACATCACAGGAGATTCTAAGTCAGTTCAAGTTCCTCATCAGCATACTCTCGTAAATGGCTTTCTTCGTGGATGAAATATATTGAAGGGCCGCGCACTAATAAGGAACATATACCAAATATATATCATTCATTAAAATAACTCTTAATGTTTGTCAACGAATATCATGCATGAAAATTACCCCTGATGTTTGTCAACGAATAAACTCACAACAAATATACGTTCACAAAAATCAGAGGAAATTCGTATTTAGTTCAATATCTCCCTCCATACACAGGTTCTAGCTGATGGCTTTCTTTGTAGGGCAAATGAATTATGAGGCATATCCACGTATGAAATTATCACAAATTCAAACATTTTGATTAACAGACTTTAAATACATATCATGCACGAAAATCACTGCTGAACTTTGTCAACGTATAACACAATCCAAAATATACGTTGACAAACATCACATTACACATGAAAAACATCAGAGGGCATTGTCATGCATAAAACGAATTTGGGGTCTATTCACAAGTTTGAATGAATATGTGATCATTGCATATGTGTTCGTGTCCTTCAATACAATTCCCCCATGCAGAAAGCCATCAACAATAATCTATGTATGGAGAGATTGAACTGAAGAAAAATGTCCTGTGATGTTTTTCAACGTATATCTTTGGTGAGTTTTATACTTTGACAAACACAAGTTGTCATTTTTTTGCATTTCAACGTATATCTTTGGTGAGTTTTATACTTTGACAAACACAAGTTGTCATTTTTTTGCATGATATATATTTAGGGTCTGTTCACCAGAATCTTTGTATATATATATGATCCTTTCATATGTGTGTACGCGCCCTTAATTACATTTCCACCGGGAAGAAGGCCATCAACTAGAATATGTGTTTGGAGAAATCGACTCGAAGTAGAATGTCCTGTGATGTTTGTCAACGTACAATTTTGGTGACATAACAATCATCAGGGGTATTTTTTACGCACGCATGTTATGTATTTAGGGTCTTATCATAAATAAGTACGTATGTAGATATGATAATTCCATACGTGTATGCGCCCTACAGTAACCCCCCCCCCCCCCCCCCCCCCCCCCAAATCAATACAAAAGCAATCAACTAGAACATGTGTATAGAGAGATTGAACTGAAGTAGAATGTCCTGTGATGTTTGTCAACGTATATTTTGGGTGAGGGTTATATATTGACAAACATCACGGGTAACTTTCACGCCTGTGATGTATTTAAGATATGTTCATAGGTATGTTCATAGGTATGTTTATAAATGTGATCATTTCCTTTGTGTACGCGGACTACAATACGAATGCAGAAAGCCATCTACGAGGATCAGTGTTTGAAGAGATTGAACTGAAGTAAAAAATCCTGGGATGTTTGCCAGTGTATATCATTGGTGTTATACGCTGACAAAGATAAGGGGTCATTTTTTATGAATGACATGAATTTGGTATATGTTCATTAGTATGTGTGTTTATGTGATCATGTCACACGTGTACGCGCCCTAAAATAAATTTCCTCCACGAAGAAAGCCATCTACGAAAAGCTTAAACTGAAGTACAATCTCCTGTGATGTTTTTCAACGTATATTGTTGAGTGCTGTATACGTTGACAAACATCAGGGGTCATTTTCACGCATGTTGTGTATTTGGGATATGTTCACCAGAATGTGTTTATATGTGAACATTTGATAAGTGTACGCCATACAATACATTTCTCCTATGAATACGCGAACAAAGTCATCACCTAGAACCTAAGGATGTATGGATATATTGAACTGAAGTATAATGTCCTGTGATGTTTGTCTTTGTATTGTAACGTGCACCGCCCTAACGCCATCGCGGGTCATCCATCCAGGTACTAACTGCGATGAACGTTGCTTAACTTAAACGAAAGGTATACCACTCTACCAACGTTGCTATAAAAGCCGGCTTCTACGACAAAGCCGTAAAAGTGATATTTAAACCTATACCCCGTTCCCGTTACAGTATGTTTTGGTGTTTATACTCTGACAAACGTCAGGGATCATTTGCACACATAAGTACATGTTTCTTTGTAATTAATTCCTACTTGTTCGTGCCCTGCAATGCGTTTCCCACACACAGAAAGCCGTTAACTAGAATCGGGGTATAGAGAGATTCAACTGGAGGAGAATGACATGTGATGTTTGTCATGTTATACGTTGACAAAAATCAGTAGTCGTTTTCACACATGGTAGGTATTTAGGGTCTGGTTATATGTACATATATGTGTAAATATGATCATTTTATAAGTGTTCGTGCCCTACAATGTATTTCTTCATACATAAACCCATCAACGAAAATCAGTGTATAGAGATAGTGAACCAAAGGAGAATGTCCTGTGATGTTTGTCAACGTATATTTTTGGTGAAATTTATACGTTCGCAAACATTAGGGGTCGTTTTCACGCATATGGGCAAACTTTCTTTCCGACGTTTGAATCAGTGTATTGAGAGATTGAACTGAAGTAGAATGTCCTGTGATGTTTGTCAATGTTTATTTTTGGTGAAATTTATACGTTGACATACATCAGGGGTCGTTTTCATGCATGCTATGTATTTGGGGTCTGGTTTGTGCACAATAATGCAATTCCCCCATGCATAAAGCCACAATCTACAATCAGTGTATTGAGAGATAGAATTTTTTTTTTTCAATAACCCATGAAGCTTTCTGAAATGAAACTGGCCAAATCCATGGGGGCCGCCATTTTGGGTATGTATAAAATGAGACGAGAAACACGGATTGAAAAAAAGTTATTGTCGTCTTTTTAATATTTTTTTTTTAAATCGATAATTTTGGGTATGTATAAAATGACACGAAAAACACGGATTTTTTAAATTATTGTCGTCTTTTTAATATATATTTTTTTTAAATCGATATTTATTAAAGTGCTGTGTTTTGGGGGAATTAACATTAAAAATAAATGGAACTCTGTAAGAAATATGTTTTCCCGTTCGTCAAAAAAACGACAGCATTAGACTTCTACCCCTGAACCTAAATGTTGACTGTATCGTATCCAAAGAATGACGTGACGTCATTTCCGTAACACTTCATCTTGGCGTAACGTCAATGGAGCGACGTCGTTTCCCGCAAAAAAGTGGTATCAACATGAAATACCCCAAATTCCTATACATGAGCTATTTATCTAACATTGTGGCAAAAGGATAACTTTCTCATAAGGAGCAATTGTTCTTTTAGCGACAATCTTTCCCTAAATCGTCTGTTGCAAAGGCCTCAGAAACCGTCTCTAATAGGGAAAGGGTTTAGCAGAAATGTGACCCCTTACATCATTTGTTCTAGTCATATAGACTGGTTGAATAAGGCAGTTGCCAGGTGGCATCAGCAAAGAGCTGATCTTTTTGCTTCTTTACCATAATGCAGGTGATCGATTAAGGATCATCTTGGCCATCATGTTTTAACCTCGTTCATTATAAATGTATTCCTTGATTTTCTGAAAGTCTTTACTTTATTATTTTCTATTCGTAATAATAGACGACAGCAATACGAATTCCAAATATTTTTTGATAATGCACAACACATGACATTAACATTATTATTGTCTAGTCAATTACTTATAAATCCTTTTTTATTGCCAAAGTATGCTCTTTAATTTTTGTTTATAATTATCTTGCGTTTTTTCGTAAATAGGTAGCACCTATAGATATATTACGTTGACAAACACCAGGCGTCATTTTCACGCATATGTTTACGTATAGTTTTGGTTTCAGTTATACGTTGACAAACACCAGGGGTAATTTTTACGCATATGTAATGTATTTAGGGTCTGTTCACATGCGTGCCGTGCAATGCATTTTCCCAATGCACAAAGCCATCAACTAGAACATGTGTGTTGAGAGATTGAACTGAAGGAGAATGTCCTGTGGTGTTTGTCAACGTACTATTTTGGTTGACAAACATCAGGGGTTAATTTAAAAAGTTAAATCTGTAAAAAACATACGTACAATAATACGAAATAAAGAGGCGTGTGCTGTACTTAATAAAGGTTCAGAAGATGCAAAGAATATTGGCCTCTCTGAAATTCGTTTTAAAAAATATTTATTTAATTTGACGTCGAACTTCGAATAAAAGAAATAAGAATTTAAAAAAGTTATTTCCCTTGTTAGTCCTCCATTTGTAGTTTACATTTCTATTTATAAACACTTCATCGATAAACGTTAACTGATATAATATGTGTAAACAGACGGGACACCTGTCAATTATTGTGTTAACTCCTCCCACTTCATTGCATAAATTAAAATGACCTGTGATGTTTGACAAAGTATAAAAAGTGACCTGTGATGTATGCCAACGTATGCCTACCGTTGGGGACAATGCTAACTCAATCAACCAATCACATTATAGCTTTTGGGAATGTGCTAACCCCATTAACCAATTAAATTACAGCATTTGACTATCGCTCATAGAGCAATTATTGATTGACTGGAGCTTTATAATTATACAGTTTTCAACAATTCTGAAGTTATCTGTTACCAGTTCACCTTCCCATGTATTGTTAATCACAAACACACCTTTAATAACTTATACTTTATTCATCGTTACACACTCAGACAAGGGAGATCACTGTCATGAACTATAAAGTCAAAATCAAAGCACTGTAAGCACCTAAGTACTAATTAGTACAACATTAACATGTATGGCTGATTCACACCAGTCCTGCACACAATAGTCACTCACCACTTATCTAGAGCTATGAAAGAATCTATAATAGTTAAAAGGTTAAACATTCTCACCATTGTTGCCGCCTGCCTCTATTGTGCCCAGCAAGCACAGCAGGCTTAAACCTGCTAACAAAAACGAAATCTTCATCCTGGAGAAACCTTGTCTGTCCTCCTGCAAATAGATTTTTAAAACAATCCTTTAATCCTTTACCACATACATACGCTTTCTGACGCCTCTGGAGCCAGCGACTTCTGAAAACATTATGGCGAAAGGAGAAATTGCTTATTATGAGCATTTTCTCCGTTTGACATAATGTCTTCAACTTTATTCAATAATCGTTCTTTTATTTATAGACAGTTTCCATATATTTTAGTTAACTTATCATATTCAGTCTTCTTCTGCTGATTTGTTGTATATGGGAAGGGTTAACTACGGTGTTCCGTTAGGGCCATCGTTGTTTCGCGGTTTCGACCTAGGATCGACCGTACGAAAGCGCGATGCGAAAATGTATCGAGCTTTCGTACTGTCGACCCTAGGTCGAAACCGCGAAACAACGATGGCCCTAACGAAACACCGTAGTTAATCTTTTTCCTGCATACAACAAGTATTTAGCAGACGACTTTGAAAATGAGTTTAAATAAGTCAAAAATATCGAAACTCTTTATAAATGAAACGACCATTATTATATAAAGTTCAATGAGCTATTTCTCCTATTGCCGCAATGTTTTTAAAAAGTGTCTGCCGTTGAGGTACATGTAGAATTGAACATGTGCTCAAAAACACCTGTGAATATCAATTACCTGTCTATAGCGACCACACGTATATATTATATGCCAAATAACCATTTTCTGTATAAATAACCCAGCAATTAAAGACCACCTGTGAACAAAGACCAGATTGTTCACTTCCTATGGGTGGTCTTTAAACACAGGTTTGACAGTATATTGATGCCTCACCATGTGAAAACTGACATTCAAAAATAGTATTTACGATATTTCTCTTTTTACAGAACCAAAACCTATGTGAGACGATTCTTTTTAGTACCCACAACATAGTGTTTGGTTGAGTCATAAGATAAATATTTGGAGGAAAAGACTGTTTGACTCCTCTTCACTTGGTCCTTTGAAGTCAATTTTAACCCTTTCCCAAACACTACAAATCTGCGGAAGATGACTTTTAACCCTTTCCCTTACACGACAATTCTGCAGCAGACGACGTTGAACATATATTGTCATCATTTAGAAAATCTCTATAATTGAATCGATAACCTATGACAAAAAGTGGAAAACATTGTGGCAAAAGGAGAAATTGCTCGTTTTGAGCAATTTCTTCTGTTGTCACTATATATGTTTTCAAAAAGCTGTCTGCTGCAAAGGGAGTCAGAAAGCGTCTATATGAGGGAAAGGGTTTAAAGTTATAGGCAACAATATGGCAAATCACTATCAATAAAAGTAGGACTTTTCAATAGAGTTGAATACATTGTGGCAAATGGAGGCATTTTGAGAAATTTCCCTTTTTGCTGAGATTTTTTTAACGGTCTTCTGCTGCAAAGGCACCAGAAATATTTTGTATGCAGGAAAGGGTCAGAAAGTGATTGTATGTGGGAAAGCGTTGGAAATTCAGCATTAAAAAGGCTAGACCGTCTTGAAAGAAAATGCAAGAGGTCATTAAAAATAATTCATTTCACAAGAGTAAATAAGAATACTAAAATTCAAGACCTCCTGCTTTCAATATGAACTCTCTACACTTTACCCTTTGCCACAGTCCCTTTCTGACACTAACACAGCAGATAAAATTTGAAAACAATGTGGCAAAATGAGAAGTTGCTCATAATTAGCAATTTCTCCATTAGCCACAATGTTTTCAAGTGTATTCAATAATTATTCAAAATTGTCATAAAAGTTAGCGTATTACGGTGTTCCGTTAGGGCCATCGTTGTTTCGCGGTTTCGATCTAGGGTTGACAGTACGATACTGCGATGCGATAGTACGAAAAGGCAATTCGAAAGTAAGAAAACCCGATGCAAAACTGCGAAACCGCGATGTGAGGAGGCCGCATCGCACTTTCGCATCGCGTTTTCGTACTATCGCATCGCGTTTTCGTACTATCGCATCGCGTTTTCGTACTATCGCATCGCGTTTTCGTACTATCGCATCGCGTTATCGTACTATCGCATCGCGTTTTCGTACTATCGCATCGCGTTATCGTTCTATCGCATCGCGTTATTGTACTATCTCATCGCGTTATCGTACTATCGTATCACGTTATCGTACTATCGCATCGCGTTTTCGTACTATCGCATCGCGTTTTCGTACTATCGCATCGCGTTTTCGTACTATTGCATCGCGTTTTCGTACTTTCGACCATAGGGTGTTCCGTTTGGGCCATATCGTTGTTTCGCGGTTTCGACCTAAGGTTTAAATTGTAATTATTCAGATCAATTACCGTCTATCCTTCAGATAAATTTACAGTTTGAACTTAATTAATAATGTTAAAAAGTTATTCTTTATTAAAATGCATTTAATGCTTGCAACCTTAAAATCAAATAAATTTATTAATTTCTATAGTTATATACCCCTTTAGGTACCCCCTAAATCCTGGATTAGTGATAGGTGTTAAGCGGAACGAGTCGACGTACTGGAACAAACCAAACAAATATCTCTGCTGTATAATAATAATCAGAGACATATACAGGGGCGTAGCTTTGCAATAATCAATGTGTAGGCCGTCTCGTGAGAAAATCAACATTGTGGACTCTGCGTAAAGTATCGACCCGGATCAGCCTAAGCATGCCGCGCAGGCCTACCCGGATATACACTTTTCGCCTTCTGTAGATTTTCTGTTTCAGGAATCACTACTCTATCTACCCCCCCCCCCCCCTTTTAGACGGAATATGTCGACCGGACCAGTCTGCACGGATAGCGCAGGCTGATCTGGTCGATACATTACGCAGATGTCTATCGCCGCAGCTGCATTTTGGGGCATTTTTAGAAAATATGTGAAGGCACGAGCCTACAGTGCTTAAAGGGGGCTACGCCCCTGATATAAACATGTGTTTATATGTCTCTGTAATAATATAATAAGATATACATCCAGAAGGCTCTCGCTTCTGCTTGTATCCTTTACAAAGTCACCGACTAAATATAGAGGTACTTTTTTAGACCCTTGCATTCAAAGGTCATATTTGTTTTTTCAGCTGAAGAATATTATTGAAAAAAAAAACAAAAAAAAACCACAAGAGTTCGTGGATAGCTATGCAGATATACTACTTCTAATCAAATGAATATAAAACATAAGTAGAAATAGGTACACGTATGATCTGCATGTTATACGAAATATCAAAAATATTGACCCAAATCCGTTAGACAGGGACATTTATAAATGTATAAGGTCATATATTATTTTAGATCATACAGCCTACAGGAGCAAAAACGCTACTTTCACTCAAATTTATTTTGTATGCATGCAAATGCATCGTGAGTTAAAAAATCGTTAACAGAACTAAAGAAATTATTTTAGGTTCATGTTATTTAATTAAAGACGATCAACAAAATTATCAAAAGTATTTACCAAATTCTGATGAGATGTCTCCTTCACAAAAAATCCCTGAATGACTGTAATTGGCAATATACCCCGATCGTGACTATCGAATTGAATGTTTGGTTATTTTTAGACGCACAAAAGTAATCATGTTTCGTTAACCGTAACAGTATATGTATGTCATGCAACGTTACACCCAGTACCCCGGTGTTATTGCGGGTGGACTCTTCCGAATTAAAACGAAGTTCTTTACAAATTGTCAAAACGAATTGGAATTCAACCGACACATGAAACCATTATTTCCGATTTATTTTGAAAAATATAGTGAGCTCATAATGCCTGATATCTCCTCTTCTCTCGTTGTTTTGAAAACAGTTCGTCTACCGTCGAAGCGTCAAACTGGGTCAAAGTGTTTAACTCTTTCAGCGCCAAAGGCAATATTGGTGTTTTTGCAAACAATACTGATTCAGGTGAGTCAGCTCGTAACGAGCTGTCTCAACCTGAAATCAGCATTGTTTGCCTTTTCGTTATCAAAATAGTCCAAACTTGTATTACATGAGAAATGGAGACGCCCGGTTTTGAACATGGAAGAGTCTACTTTAAACAATTCGGCGCTGAAAGAGTTAAAACCTATACCATAATCAGAAAACCGGCTTTCGTCAAGGTTGCCCTTTTCCTAATACAATCGAGATTTTGACGACCTTGTCACATGCGTTTTCTTATGTTTAATTAACCCTTTCCCTCATATAGACGCTTTCTGACGCCTCTGCAGCAGACGACTTTTTGAAAACATTGTGACAAAAGAACAAATTGCACAAAACGTGCAATTTCTCCTTTTGCAGCAGACGACTTTTTGTAAACATAGTGACAAAAGAAGAAATTGCACAAAACGTGCAATTTCTCCTTTTGCCACAATGTTTTCCACCTTTTGTCATAGGTTATCCATTCAATTATGGAGATTTTCTTTGTTTTGACAAATTACGTTCAAAGTCGTCTGATGCAGAATTGTCGTATGAGGGAAAGGGTTAAAAACAGTCTGTTGAATAGAAAGTAATACATGTATGTATATGGCTATGTTATTTATTTTTAATTTTACCACAATGTTTTCAAAACAGTATGTAATGTAGTGAATGCTTTCAATGTTCTATACGTTATTTTCGTCCTTAGATATTTCCGATTAGGGACAACTCTTTACCCTTTAAATGCTGAATTTTTATAATTGACATTTCCATTCTTTTTTTGAATTTGGAAGAGTCCAAAGCCAATGATATAAATAATTGTGAATTGAACAGTCATCATTACTAAAGAGACTTGTCAGACAGCGCAAATGCACCGACTAGCCTGGCACCATATTGGATGCATAGGCTCCACAAAATCAAGTCAGACAATTTCATAATGGGTAAAAGTATTAACTAAAAGTACTAGTTGTTTCAACTAGTTACATCCACACAGTCTGATCAAGATCTACACTGTTTACGTATAACTTACACAATGTTTTTGTAAGGTTCTATTAACGTGTGCGGATTATGATGATGCTATACGGTTGATCTGAACCCACACTGTTTAGTCATGCCAACATATACCTTCTCTGATGCACCGGTCCATTTTGGGTAAGCATATAGCTGACTCATGTATATCAGGTTACATTCCATTCCCTGTATTAACCGGATGGGCATCGGTTGTCACGTGATAAAGCGTCCGCCTCGGGTGCGGGAGGTCGTAGGTTCGATCCCCGACCGGGTCATATGAACCAAAGACTTTACAAATGGTAGAAATGGCTGCCCTCCTTGGCGCTCAGGGTTGTGGGGTTAGCATTGCGACTGACTGGCTGGTGTCCGGATAAATGGTCCAGCAGTACTGGTAACTTACAGGGGCGTAGCTTGGCAATAATCAAATCAATGCGTAGGCCGTCTCGTGAGAACATCAACATTGTGGACTCTGCGTAAAGTATCGACCCGGATCAGCCTAAGCATGCCACACAGGCGTACCCGGATATACACTCTTCGCCTCCTGTTGATTTTCTGTTTCAGGAATCACTAATCTATATATCCCCCCTTAGACGGAATGTGTCGGCCGGATCAGTCTGCGCGGACAGCGCAGGCTGATCTGGTTGATTCATTACGCAGATGTGTTTTGGGGCGCCAGGAAGCGCCGTGATATAACTGAAAATATGTCAAGTTGGATGCGGCGTAAAACTCCAAACAATGAAACCTGTCTAAGTGGAAGAGCGTACTCGTAAAATAAGCATAGACCAAGGTCACACTTGGACAGAATTTAAAGGGACTAAATCCCATATGAGAAAAAAGCGGAAAAAAAAAGATTTTTTTTAAAAATTGCTATTACCTTGATGTTTTTGCATGTAAGGCATTGTGATATTTGCTGACTGATGTACTACAATATATGCACACTATTGATATTGGGGAGATTTTTCGTTATTTTGCATTGCAAAATCTACTGGGTTAGTAACCCAGTAAATCTAAAAATATCGCTGTATATTTATCACGTGATCACTACAACCGAATTGACAATCTCCTTCGCAGAGTTGTCGTTCCTTACACTCACGCATACATGAATGTAATGAGTCGATAGTGTTAGAGAATGCCGAATTGAATCCACAAATTCAAATGAGCAAGAGGAAATTCCACGGTATTTTTAAACGGGAAAACGCGGAGCGGACGTTTTTTAACTGCTTATTTCCTATGAAATAATGAAAAACAAGACTTGTACGACCTTCTACAACATTCCGTTACATATATATCGACGTATTTTGGATTAATTAGAATAAGTATAAAATATAACGATTTTGGACCATTATGGTGTTCAGTCCCTTTAAAATAGACTTGTATGTAACAAAGTACATCTATATGTATACGTTAATCAAATTCTGTTCAGTTCTGTTCTTTAATAATGTTGAATAGAAGTATTGGGAAGTAGTCATGCCCCTTTATAATTTCTGCATTTGCCAAAATGTTTTCAAAAGTTATCTGATACTGATGTGTCAAAATGCGCCTATATATATATAAGCGAGAAATTCTAAAATTTTGAAATGTGGATGACATACTTGTTACCTTATCTATATAACACGCAGATCTTACGGTTCATAAACTGTGACACGTTTCTACTTGTCATGTCAAGGTTGGGGAAGCACAGTAAATGCATATGTATTTTATTTATACATCTACTTGTAAGTTATATTCCGTGGGGAATTAAATATGTATTTATATATCTACTTGAAAATTCTATTCCGTAAGGAATTAAATATGTATTTATATATCTATTTGAAAGTACGGCAGCTCTAAAGGGACACACACGATTTTCTTTATATCGTGCGCACGAGATAAAAGAAAAATTCGTATGTAATTTATAAAAATGTGTGTGTCCCTTTAGAGTTGCCGTAGGCAGCTCTAAAAGGACACACACGATTTGTTTTTATCTCGTGCGCACGAGATACTATCTCGTGCGAACGAGATACTAAGTCGTGCGAACGAGATAAGTATCTCGTGCGCACGAGATACTAAGTCGTGCGAACGAGATACTATCTCGTGCGCACGAGATAAAAACAAATCGTGTGTGTCCTTTTAGAGCTGCCTACGGCAACTCTAAAGGGACACACACATTTTTATAAATTACATACGAATTTTTCTTTTGTGTGTCCCTTTAGAGCTGCCGTATGAAAGTTATATCCCGTGGGGATTTAATCTTTTATCGAGATTTTTCAGGTTTTTGTCTGTATGTTTCAAATGTCGTCAGCTGCAGAATTGTTGTATGTGGGAAAGGGTTAAAACATTCGAAAAAAAAAATAGTGAAAAGAGACTTCATGGTCATTCTGTTCAAGATAGACATCTTCGCGTGCGGGAGGTCGCGGGTTCGAGCCCCGGCCGAGTCATACCAAATACTTAAACAAATGGTAGCTACGGCTTTCCCTCCGTGACACTCACGGATGTTGGGTTATCATTAGGACTGACTGACTCGCTCGTCCCGCTAGTTCAGTCGGTAACGACGCGGGCTGTCAATCCCGGGGTTGTGAGTTCGAATCCCGGCTCGGCCAACTTTCTTTCCGACGTTTGACAAAAGTCACTGCGACATGCGTCATTCGTCTTCCAACACTGGGCTAAGTCTATGTGGAAAAGCAGCCAGTTGCTTGGGAAGATTGCTGTGTGGAGTACTGGTGTGAGAAAACCAGGAAACACATGAGGAGGTGAACTTTGCCGCCGTGATATGACGGAGAAATTGTTAAAAAACGGCGTAAAACCCCAATCAATCAATCAATCAATCAATCAATCAATCTCGCTTGTGTCAGGATAAATGGACCAGTGATACTGGTAAATTATCCAGGACACGCCGTGATATAACTGAACAAATGTTAAAAACGGCGTAAAGCATAATCCATACAAACAAAAACATCAAGATGGACAAAACATAGTTTCAATATCCCGAGGATAGCCTATGGTTGAACAATCGAATAAAATAGTGTTTTTATTGTTATACATAGGTTAATATATATATATACACACCAGAACAAAGGTTAAGCATCATAATTTCACATTCATATATTTTTCAAAAAGTGAATAGAGACTTCATTTTCATTGTTTACAAGATGGATACAACCTACTTGTAATCCTAGAGCCAACATATCGAATAAAAGAGTGTTTTTATTGTTATACATAGTTTATATATACAACAGGGATTGCTGAATTTACTAGCCGATCTCATTAATAAAACAGGTTACCGAATGATATAACCAGAGCTATTGATTCTAATATTCCCATATAAAGTTAACACACTCATTAGCATGTCTCTTCAATAAAACAGGTGTCCGAATGATATAACCAGAGCTATTAATTCTAACATTCCCATATACAGTTAACACACTCATTAGCATGTCTCTTCAATAAAACAGGTGTCCGAATGATATAACCAGAACTATTGATTCTAACATTCCCATATA